>CP137671.1:8413006-8945506 GCA_037976565.1 Mesocentrotus franciscanus
GCTAACTCTCCTTTAAACAAACGCGATCGCAAAGACTTTGACAAATCAACCGAAATGCAATTTCACGACGCTATTCTTTTTTCACAGAAATCATGCTAAGATTACGTAAGATTGCTTTCTAATATTCAAACTGTTCACTAGGTGGGAGGCAAGACTTGTTGATTTTCCGAAAGTCTTTGCGATCGTGTCAAACTGTCAAAGCCCCCAAGGAGATATATTTGAACTCCTTGACAGAAGTAATTCTAGAGGGGAGGTTATGGGTTCAAGCCCCCCCCCCAAGAAAAGAAACAAACAATATTAATAATAATTTAAACAAATTAATTAATTAACATTTTTTAAATACAAAGATTTATGTAAATGTAACTCAAAGCCCCCCAAGAAATAACTTCTAGAACCGTGCCTTCTCCAATATAATTATCTTCAACTCTTATCTTGACACAGGATTCCATAGGTACGTTTACCTTATCTACAAGCAGTCTAACCCTATCACCCCTAATGATCCCTACCGCCCCCGTAGCCCTGAGAGACGCAAGCCCTGGAACACGAGAAAATTCGCCGAGGAGTACGGTCTAGGGGCGCCCATCGCGGGGAACTTTTACATTGCTCAGTTTGACGATTATGTGACCGGGTTCCGAGCGGAGATGATGGCTGCTGGATCAAAGTAAAGCGTGTCCTCTCAAAATGTTTTTATACAACCTTTTTAAGGGGTCATATGCACTTTGACAAATTTCATGAAAAGTCTTAAGTCGACGGAATTATTGTGTAAACCTCCGTAGAAAGAGTTTGGCAGAAGGACTGTGTTGTATTCTTTTGTGTGTGTGTTTTGTGTGTGTGTGTGGGGGGGGGGTATCATTATCAAGACGATTTGACTGCTTGTAACCATGGACCTGTTATAACACTCAAAGGCAGTGTATTCTACTCACACTATATCAAATTTACATATACTGCCATCTGCTGCTCACAGTTGTGTCGACCGTCTTGTCCCACAATGCCTCACCAACTACATGACGCGCGGATACAGGGCACAGAACTGTAAAATACGGTTCTGTGCATGGCACAGGGACCATAAATCGCTCTATGTACGCCTTAACCAAAAGATGGCGCGATTGAAAAAACATTACAGCTGCAGTGTTAGTGATGTCGGTAAAATATCAGCCAATAAGAATCATTTAATAATGATTTAATATTATGTTTTGTTTTGTTTTGTGTTGTGTTGCATGATACCATGTAGAGCTTATCTTCTCGAAATGTTGTACACCCGGGATAATAGCATTTTGTTAAAGGGGGTGGGGTATCAGACCCACTTTGATATATTTGCATAAATTGGCCCAAAGTAGAGGTGTCGTCTTGGAATTGATGTATACTCAATAAATTTAAATTCGAATTCAAATTATTTATTGAAATGGAATCCATAATTTTGGAATACACATGTACATACAAAATAATGTACAAAGTAATTACAGAAAATGCATTAATTAACCCAATATACCGTTTCTAAAGGAAAAAAATACAAATAAATTATTGAAAACTATAATCAATGTACGATTGCAAAAGGAAAATAAAAATTGAAGGGACGTTGAACATTTTGGATGGGGGCGGAAGGGGGGAGGGTGGTAGTCGGACCCAATTTGACAAGACTTCATTTATAATCATTAGTATCTTTTGTGTCTTGTACCATCGAAATTTGATTTTTTTTTCAACCTAAGCAATGATATTGTTTGTATCCTCTATCTGGAAACTGAAATTATTAAAAAAGTTATTCAAGAACCCTGTTTGTTACAGAAGATTTTAAAATTATTAGTTAATGCTAAAGTATCATCCGTGTGAATGTACAAGGTGTTCTTTCAAGTGAAAGTTTCAATCTAGTACGAAAACAATTTTGTACCTTACCAATATTCATTATTTTGTGGAAACAATATCATTTTATTTCTTCATTTTTGCTTGCCAAATATATTTTTAATAGACACATCAAAGATGACTGAACATTTGTTTGTATTACTTGTCTGTGGTTTTCTTAATGTGCCCCGTCCCCCGAAAAAAAAATCCTGGACTGTTGTATGTATATCTTGAACTATAGCTCTCGGTACGCTTCCCGATCACCTGACCATAGGTGTCACGTGCTGGGTACGTGCATGATGCTCACCGAGTAACGGCGGATACATCATGTGATATCACTCGTGTCCTGCGCCTTCATGCATGGCCTTCATGCATTGGACTGACTCATATCAAAACGTTTGGGTCACTTAACAGGAGGGGCGGCGATCCGGGGGACACGTCCCCGGAAAATTTGAAAAAGTGCACACAAAAAAATGTATAACTAAAACTGACTTTAGACTGCAACACACGTTTAGGCTCTGAAGGGCCAAAGAGTGCAGCGTTTAGACAAATAAAAATGCAAAAATGCAAAAAAAATGCTAAGGAATGTAATTTTGTATATAACCAAACTTCAAAAACCTGTGTGGGGGTAGTCAATTCTGTCACATTCACCTCTGTCGTTCACCATGCTCCCTCGCACTGGCGTACTGATAGGGGGCTTGGGGCGGTTGCCCCCAAAAATATTCAAACGTGGTTTATTTCTAATTCGATACCAGTGATTTACAAATGTTGCTGAAATGGCATGATTTTTCCCTGAGCTTCCGGGGGCTCTGCCCCTTGGACCCCACCAAGGGCCCTAAGACGGGCCCCTGGATGCTCATGTGATCGTAATTAAATTCCTAAAACCCGCCCCTTGACCCCCGCCGGGGCTTTGCCCCTAGACCCCATGCCAATTTACGCTCCACTTGCTTCGCTCGCTTTGCTCGTAAATACTTTAGCCCCACTTTGAAAAACTTTCCGCGGGGCCTGAATGTAACATGTAAGAGTGGTGGTGATGCGGATTTTTTTCTGCCCCCAAACGTTTTTGCTCATTACGCCACTGCTCCCTCGTCCCTCGCATTTCGCCCCCGGTCATGAAAAGAAATCGCCGCCCCTGCTGAACAGTGCTTGTTTTATTACCAAACAATGTTCTATGGAGAATGACGTGAAAAACATGTCTTTTTTTACATCCATCTTCATTCTGCTAAGCAAACAAATTACAATATTATGTTTTACTATCGCGTTATTTGTAAAGTAGTCAATTTACTGTTATTTTCAGCTCGTTCTCTGTGTAAAATCAACGGGTCGGGCGACAGAGCTTTATTAACACGTCACAATTTGGCACATACCGCCTTCTACTAATATTTAGTTTGAGAAAGTAATTTTTCTATGAAATTTTTTCTTTCCAACCATATAAGACTCGTTTAGATTGGTCAATGTTATCCCCCGCGTATCCAAGATGTAAGACCATCACATCTTTGCCGAGCGAAGGTTTTTGGTGAGATGATCAGTTTGAGAACTGTGTCGCCTATAGTCTCTGTCACGGTCCACGCACTTAAAGGTACTATGTCCCATTTGCAGGCCCAAAAAATGAAAAGGTTAAATTCCAATGGCAATGGAAAGATAATACTAATTTAGAACTTCCCTCAAAACGAAAGGGCTCGAAAATGTCTTTCAGTGGGAAAATAACGAGCATTAGTTGTCGAATCGACTTTAGTGATTGCAATCATTCTTGTAATAGTCTGATTTTCAGACCTTGTACCGAATGGTACCGTTTTTTACCGTTTTGTGCTGCGCAAAGATTCGATCAGTTTAGTTTTGGCCATTACAAGAAGTGGGTTATTGATGTTGACAGTGAAGTCTAGAAAGTAAACGGGTTCCTTGCATAATTTGAATAATAGGACACTGCTAACGTTTAAATTTCACAGATAGGACATACGTGACAAGTCATATTCATAGTTCCTGCAAAGTTCTACAGAATTTGATGTTGGCTGCAAATGGGACATAGTACCTTTAATACAATGCACAGTGGTGGAACGATACCAGCTGCACAGAGATACTGGATATGCAATCTCTTGTGTGCACAGAGCATGTCTGATGCATTTTCTTCAATTCCAATATATAGGGTCCATTTAGCTCCAAACGTTTTGATATGGTGGAGCACCCAGTACATGAGGAGGTGCACACACCACAACAGCCCCCTTTTTTGAGGGCCCAGAAGGAAATAAACACTGCTCTCTTGATGCAAAGGAGTGGAAAACCTCTTTTGATGAGACTTTCTGAAGATCATTTCTTCTTTCAGAGTCGAATCCACTCCAAATTACAGTGGAATTCACTCTATAAAGTAGTGGTTGAATAACTCCACTATTTTGAGCATGGATTACCATTCCAAACGAAGTGATCCCTATTATATGACTCTCCCAAAAGTGGATTTCCACTCCTACCGCTCTTAAATTGTTCATTTAGAGAGTGGATTTTGTGAAACTATTTTTTGACTTTTAGGTTGTTAATTAAAAAAATAAAAATAACTGATGTGTCGTCTAATACTTACTTCATGCACACCTTGTACATTACTCTATAGGAAATTGAAGCTGTGTACACTTTAGTTGGGCATGATATGATTCATGGAGCTCAAATTTAGTCATGACCTATTTTGCCTTCCCCTCTAATCTTCATTCCTCTGTAATCTCACATCATAGTTTAATATGAAATATGTCATAAACCTACCGTAGCGGGCTGCATTACTAATAACATTAATTTATATCTGATCTCAAGCGGGGTTTCGTTTCACGTGAGCGAATTTTCTCGCTTTTCGTCTACTTTTGTTTCATTCTGTACCGATGTGGCACGGAGGCGTTGACAATCGGGATATTTTTTTCCATATTTTGGAACTGTACGTAACGGGATTAGCCTGATCGAGTATAGGCCGAACAATAGATCACACAATATAAGGTAAGGATGTTTCTAAATATTGAAGCCAGAATTAATTTCTAGCCTTCCAAACTATCCAAGTTCAAGGTAGAATCAAACTTGATGGTAGGCATTTTAAACACATTCCAATCGAAAAATTAATATACATGGCGGAAGCATAACCGGAAATTCAGCATTGGGTAGTACTTTTTCTTTCTTTCTTTATTTCTATTTTTTCTTATGTTTTGTATTAACTGAGATATTTGACGACAATACTGATGACTATTAATACAGCGAAAAGGTTAAGAGATGAGAGGCAACTGAATTGGCGCTGAGGGCGAGAGGTGGGAGGGCAAGATTGCAGAGAGAGAGATAGAGAGAGAGAGAGAGAAGAAAAGGGAAAGGGAAAGAGGAAGGAAGAGAAAGACAACAAAGAGAAAGACAACAAGAGAAAGACAACAACCACAGTCATGAAATCCACTGTAAACAAATCCCAGGGGTCTCGGTCAATTATAAATACTGTAAGCATGCTTGAGTAGTAGCGTGACCAAGAAAACGCGTATAAAGAGGTGTTTTTTTTATAGATTGGACGCGGTCCAAATTTTCCAGAAAAAGGGTAGATTTTCAAAATCCTGCTGTACGCGTTTAGGGGTATTTTTTTTAGATCCCGACTCCCCCGGGGGTCTCAGTCATGTAGAAATACTGTAAACCTGCGTGACCACAGATTTTCCAGACACCCCCTTCACGAGGATTTCTTCTGAAGCCAAAATACACCCTAACTGAGGATTTCGAGTGTTTTTTGGCGGAATTCACACCCTAAACGGGTATTTTAAAAAAGTGTACTCCTAAACAAGTATTGTAAAATTGTAACCTCTTTAGCATTTTGAAGTGCGATAGGGATTACAATTTAAGTTGCTGACAATGTAAAATAAATCAAATTGTCCTTTTGATGTCAAATTCACAATGTAAAAATTTCTTTCAATAGAGAAACAATAATATCATCCTGTACACTTCCAAATGGGTTTAATGCACAGTCATCATAACGACATAAGTACTTTTTGTGAAAAAAAGAATTGGATTTCGTCGTCGTCGTAAACCCCGGTCGTAAACAAGCAATTCACATCGGCTGGTACGCGAAGTAGGGGCTTCTTTATGCTTACAATATTTCTACATGACTGAGACCCCTAAACAAATACACGTTTTAGGGGAAATAAATGAGCTGAAATGTCGGTAAATACTTGACAAAGTAGAGGAAGTCTACGTTGGTGTGGTGGGCGTATGTGTGTGTGTGCGTTTGCGTGTGCGTTTGCGCACGCGTGTGTGTGTGTGTTTTCGACATAGAGAGGGGGCATGAAAGTGTCAGTTAGGTATACAAACAACACCCACACCCCGCCAACACACACACACACACACACGAGGTATATTTGTGTATTGGGAATAGGCACAAAACCTCACACTACACAATAATCTTGTACAGTTTAGAAATTGTGTGTTTTTAATTTTTATTGACAACATTGTATTTCAATTATATTTTTTCGCACTACTATATTATGTTGATGCTTGAATGTAAAAAAACACATCAATTGAGGCAAACACAAGACAAAAATTACAGTACACAATAATAATAATTTTCTACAAAATCGATTATTCTCGATAATTTTTAGACTCAGAGCTTCATGCACGATGCCAGCTAACATGACCAGAACTAAGCGGAAATGCGAAAGTTAGAAAGCAACCCTTCAAGCACTGGTGATTGAATTTAGGGGAGGGGTCCAAATCCCACCCGTGACCGCCTCCCCTCGAAACCCAAGTGGCATACCTTAAGTTCAAAACTCTCTCGTACCTCCTTATATCTGAAGATGACCATTTTTTTTTTTTTTTGGGGGGGGGGGTTGTTTTTTTGTGTTTGCCTGTCAGAGAAAGTTGGAGTAAAAATTACCCCAAATCTGACCTTATGGTTTGATTATCAGAACGATTATGATTGTTCTGCCCCCTATTTTTCATAATCATGGTTCCGCTCCTGACTGGAGGTCATATCATTAACATAATTGAATTCTTGGGATTGGTGCACGGTTATAATAACAAGCACCATCGAACATAACGAGGAAAAAAAGGGTCCCGACTGTGTATCTTGAAGACTCCATTTCCTTTTCAAAGACACGCCATTTCTATACATCAGGTTTGGGGGCTTTAATTAAAGCAGTGATTTCCTTAATCATTTCAAACTGCCAAGCGACAGCAAGTATTTCTCGTAAATTGATAATGGATTTTCAACACTGTTGGCGGATCCTGGGGAAGCATGGGGCATGGGGCATGGGGCATGGGGGCACATCCCCCGTGAAAAGGCCAATCTGGCATACATTAAGTACAAATTTCAAACAGAAATATTCCCCGATTTTCACTCCTGGCAATCATTTCAGAGCCCCACTAAAAAAGGGTACCTGCAAATGCTATATCCCTGTGCTTGTCACACTTTGGTATTCTTTATTTTTTTAGTAGTAGTGCCCCCTCCCCTGCCGAAAAGAATCATCGATCGATCCGCAACTGGAGAACAGAGTTCACACTCCTGATGTGAATAAAAAGAAGCTGTGAAAAGTGAAATTAGTTGTGAGAATAAAGTTCAATGCCAACGAAAGCGACAGAGAAAATTGAAATTAGTTGTGAAAATAAAGTTCAATGCCAAAGAAAGCGACAGAATAAATATGAAAATGTAACACTTTTTAAAAGGATCAATAGTTATTCGCAATTCACAATGGATGGCTGTTCAATAATTTGATATAATTATGGCGTAGCCTGAATTCACACCTAAGCCTTGCTTCCCCTGCTAAAAAAAGCGTAAATATGCGTGTATATTAGGAATACTATCGGGAAATACCCCAAATGTCTTTTCTTTCACAATAATTGTATTCGCGCTCTAATGTGATATTGTTTATAGGCGATTCTATGCAATGTGTTTCTCTACGACACATTGGCCCGTATTCTGAACTCCGGTGGTAATACGGGCCACCGTCTTTTCCACGTAGTTGTTTTAATAAAAAGAATATTCTTTTGATATGACCATTGAATATTGGGACTATCTGGTAACCCATTAGTCCTACTCGTATCAAGACACATTTCATTCATGGATGAAATGTATGGGTATATGTCATATAGTATGTCCTACGTAACACATTGCAGGGAATTGTTAACTATATTCCTTTCAAAAAACCTTATCTTATGCTTTCCACTTTTTGGGGTATAAAATATCTCCTTATTGAGTGGCCTTGTCAGACACCCCATTCATATCAGGAACCGACGATTTCTAATATTCTTCTCACTCTGTATTGATTCTCATTTTCTGGTTTCAGTGGCGTAGCGTGGCTTCAGCCATAGGTGGGGGGGGGCAGGGGGTCATGTCATCTTTACTTTCCACGTTGCTTTCCTTTCTCCGTCCTGCCCCTTCTCTTTCACTCTCTCTCTCTCTCTCTCTCTCTCTCTCTCCTTCCCTTCTCTCTCTCTCTCTCTCTCTCCCTCTGCCTGTCTCTGTCTCTGTCTGTCTGTCTGTCTCTCTCACTGTCTCTCCCTATCTCCCTTCCCCTCTCTCTCTCCCTTTCTCTCTGTTTCTCTCCCTCTCCCCCTCTCTCTCTCTCTCTCCTCCTCTCTCTCTCTCTCTCTCTTTTTTTTCTCTCTCTCTCCCCCTCTCTCTCTCTCTCCCTCTCTCCTCCTTCCTCTCTTTTCTTATATTCTCTTTTTTTCTCGCCTTTTTATTGTGGACACGTGCCTCTCTTGCAACCCCCTCCCCCATCATCAGCTACTCCACTGAGTGACAAAACCAAAATGAACACGAGGATGGGCCGGGGCGCGACATAAACTTTATTGTCAAGAATTGATATAATTCATATTTTGACTACAGCACAATATACAGTAGACACCTTCCTCAGTCGCTCAATAACCGTTTCATCAGTTGATTGTGCTCTGGACCATGATGATACCATTTTACTTTTCAAAACAACCGGTCACACATCACATGATGCCCCAAACCGGTAGACTGTTAATTAAGTTGGCACATATGATTCTGGCACATTACTATACTATGCTATCTTACCTTGATTATTGTGAAGATATTATATTAGAAATGGAAGTAATAAAAGCCGGCAATAAAAGAATCGAAACTAATAAAGCAAACAAGATTGGATTTGAGAATATCAGTGGCGAAGTCTCATTAGCATAAATTGGTGACCAACAGTGATATCTAATATCTTTACTACATAGAGGCCGATTTCATAATATGGGCATGCACGTCCATGCTATTTTTGTCCATACGGTACTAACTACATCAAAGATTTCAGTATCTATGGGTTCATATTCATAAAACCTTACTAAGCTTGTTGTCAAGTAATTACATAGGCTATAGTACATACTTCAGGGTTAGTAAGTAAGGTTTTATGAATAATTATGGGTCAAGATGACTGTACCAATTTGATACGCTTACCAGAACTTGAATCGGAGAAAACCTCAAAGGAAATAATATATTTATGTCAGTTTATGTTCAGTTTATATAATACAATTCAATAATACTTGGCATAGTATTTGTATGAAACACACCTTGGAATTGAATACCCATATCATTATTTTTATTGGTGACGTACGTGTGACCGACCCTTAACAGCTGGAATCAGGTCATGTATGAATCGTTAGGGTCATTAATTTACTCGTATCGTATTTCATTACGTATTTTGATGATTTTGTCTTCCATTCGTGTGTGTAGATCCAATCGTGTAAGGAACTCTTAAAGGAAAAATGCATAAGTATCAGGAATACAGGATTGTACCTGACATCATTGACTCCCCGCCTCGGGAGGAGCTGTCTGTAGAATGGAAGAGAAGTAAAGTGAAGTGTTACCCTGGCGATAAGCTTACTCCAACTCAGGTAAGGGAATGCACCATCATCATCTTTGTCGTTGTCATCATCGACTTTATCATCGTTATCATAATCATCATCAGCATTAATATAGTTAACATTATCATTATCATTATGATTAACATTATCATCACACCGTCATCATCATTATCATCACCACTATCGTCATCATCAAAACGATTATCATCATCCTTATCATCATCATTATCATCACCGTCGTCGTCATCATCATCACTACCACCACTATACCATCATCATTATTATCATCTTCATCATGTTCATCGTATGCATCTCCTATCTGTTTGTGTTTGCTGTTTATTTTCATTTCTATGCCCCTTGTGTTTGCTGTTTTTTATTACTCTTCTTCCTCCTCTTCCGTTTGTTTTTCTTCGTCTTTCTCTACTCCTCTATTACCCTCATAGCTGTACGAGGCAGGAGCTGAGGTTGAAGCCCCACCCCCCATCCCCACTTTCCTCCCGAGAAATTTGAACCACCGCGTCTCCTCATATTCGGGGAGCGAATTGCTCTATACTGTTTTCATGATTTGTGTACCTGGAGTATTATGTTTGTGATGAAAAGGTACATTTTCACTATTAAAGTGTCTTTTTTCACTCCCTTGCAAAATTTAAAAATTGATGTTCTGGCAAGAGACCCCGGGGTATTGTGCGTTGCCTATAGTTATCGTCTTCTATGTATTCCTTCTATTCTCTCTTTCTTCACCATTTCAATAGCATTTCTCTCTGGCACCTATTCAAAATCTATTCTACTAATCTCACCTTCTGGCGATTTTTAAAACTTTTATGATAAAATCATTATACTCGTAAAAATTTGATGAACATACTCTGCACATTGTATCTTAATGTGCACATGATTATATTTGCACTATATTGTACTTTGTATGTTTCTTGCAACAGTATTTATGGTTTCATAATGGATAATGGCATCGGCGTGTGGGAAAAGCAAGTAACTTTCAAAAATAACATATTAGGGTTTGACATCTATATCGACAATGAAATTCTTTAATCAAAGTTAATCGGTTATGTATTTTGCTTGTATTTGTATGCCAAACAATGATATTGAAATAGACAAAAATTCTCAATGTCAATGCCTTGATGGGCTGTCTCTTGAAAATATGTTTTCATGTGTTCGAGTCGAATATTCGCAAATTTCAATAAACAATGGGATTCGTTATTGCATTCCATAGTAATATGTATTTGCTTATCACAGCTGTAATGAAAAATATTTGCTAATATAAAAGATCTGCGTTGCGACTGTAAATTAATACAATTAAGACAGGTAACAATGGCGTATCCATAATAAGGTAAAAACGGGCTACCCCTCCCGCCGAACACCCACCCACCCAAGCCCGGGCCCAGGGGGAAATACCATTCTTATTTGGAACGGGTCTTTAGCACACAGGGCTGCTCAGACACTCCCCACCTCCCCCCCCCTCCTCCTCTCAACAGCAAGAATTCTGCCCCAATTTGACAAATTTCTTGATGAGACACTGAGTCAAATGCCATTTGAATTGTAGAGTATTATTAGTGTTGAAGTTTTGCGTATACAGATGCGCAATGGGTGGAAAGTTGAGGTAATTGAAGTCACTTTCATTTCTTCATTATTTTGTCCCGTCTCTAAAGAATCTGAAGTGTTTGGGGCTCGATTAGGATTAGCGGCGTTAACATAATTTTTTTCAGGTGGGCAGAAACACGGAAAATATGTTGTGGTGCAGTGTTAGAGTACACACTTTCATGATTATTATTCTTCAACGGGATAACGAGCGACTATAATAAAAGCCTTAAATTAGTGAGAAATAGCATTGTGACTAGTCGTTGCATTCCTATTTTTGCATTTTTCCCGAAAGGTGAAAGAAAGTTGAATAAATTGTAGGGCACATGCCCTTCGTATGCAGGCTCCCCACTTTGAAACACCACTGATAACAACAAATCATATGAAGGATAAAAATATATGTTACCTTCTGATTTCTCTCACACACTCTCTCTCTCTCTCTCTCTCTCTCTCTCTCTCTCTCTCTCTCTCTCTCTCTCTCTCTCCATGCTCTCCTAATTATAGGTGCACACACCGCCCGTTCTTGATTGGCGTGCCCGCCAAGACAACCTCTACACGGTCGTCTTCGTCCATATTAGACCCGTGGGAGAGCCGGTCGATGAGGAGCTTCATTGGTTGGTCTTTAACGTACCCGAGGAGAATATGATGAGGGGCCAGGTCCATGCCGAGTACCTCGAGTCAGGACCTAAGGAAGGCACAGGTATAAACTGTTTTTGTTTTGTTTTGTTTATTTATTTATTCTTTTTTCTGGGGGAACCTTATGATAATAATAATAATAATACATGTAATAATAATAATAGTAATAATGATGATAATAATGATGTATTTATATTGTGCATTTTCCATAGCGGTGAGTTTTGAGATATTTTTAACCCCCTCTCCCAACAAGCAAGCCCTAGGAGGGACGACTAAATTCATGCGCCTTTGGAAAATTAATCACGGGAAATATCCTCTTCCTTCTGACCATAGGCGCCGGAAGTGGGGGATGACAAATTGGGGGCAAACGCATTTTCACCCCACAAAAGCCCCGAAAAAAGGAGTAAATATGGTTTGTATTTTTTTAACCAAAAAGAAAATCACATACAAATTATATTCCATTCAAAGAAAAGAAAAGTAAACAGAAATTAAATTTTCTAAACATTCCGCATGCCCCTATCTTTATCAATGGAGGATTTTATAATAGCGTTACGCGCATGTCGTGTAAATATTGTGAGAGGATGGGAAAGCGTGTTTGTTTTTTATTATAGGGGTGAGAAGACATGAGCCCCTGAACACTGGCGTACTGATGGGGGGGGGGGGTGGCAGTTGCCTCCCCCAATAAAATTCTAACGTGGTTTATTTCTAATTCGATACCAGTGATTTACAAATGTTGCTGAATTAACATGATTTTCCTGGATTTTTTTTTCTCAATTGTTTTTGTAAATTATACTTTTGTATGCGTTTGTTGGAAAATTACAAATTCCCAAATTTACAGTCAGGCAAAGAGTATGCTTATATCGAAACGAAGCCTTCATGTCAAGGCCTGCAGAACGGCGGGGCTCGGGGGCTCGAGCCCCTCACTTTTGAAAAAGTATGTTAAAGAGAAAAAGAAAGAAAGAGAGAAAGAAAGAACGAGTGACCTGCCAGTGTCACAAATGAGGTATCAAAATATGCTCATCTGACCGTAATTAAATGCCTAAAACCCCTGAGATTACGGGGGCTCCGCCCCTGGACCCCACCATAGGCCCTAAGGCGGGCCTCTGGAGGGGCCCTGGATGCTCATCTGACCGTAATTTAATGCCTAAAACACCGGAGCTTCCGGGGGCTCTGCCCCCTGGACCCCACCAAGGGCCCTTAGGCGGGCCCCTGGATGCTCATCTGACCGTTATTTAATGCATAAAACCCCTAAGCTTCATGGTGCTCAGCCCCCTGGACCCCTCGCCAATTATTAACCTGCCAGTGTCACAAATAAGGTATCTAAATATGCTTATCTGACCGTAATTTAATGCCTAAAACCCTGAGCTTCCGGGGGCTCCGCCCTTGACCCCCGCCGGTGCAAATTAGCCCCTAGACCCTACGCCCATATTCGCTCCACTCGCTTCGCTCGCCACGCTCTATACCTGATCGTTAATACTCCACTTTGAAAAACGTTCTGCGGGGCCTGCATGTAACATGTAAGAGTGGTGGTGATGCAGATTTTTCTTCTGCCCCCCAAACGTTTTTGCTCATTACGCCACTGCCCCTGACAGGTGAGCCCCCTGGCATGTTTCCCCCAAATCCCAAACTGCTTCCGGCGCGCCTGCTTCTGACAATCCCTGATCCGCCCCAATTTATAGGAATTATAGGTACTCCAATATAATAATAATGCTCCTGCCACAGCCCCGGTCTTTATACTTCGTCAAATGTATTTGAACGATCATAAAATAGGCCATTTTCGCAATGTAATCAAATGTAATGCACAAATCTTGTTCAGTGCCTCGTTACAATGTATTTCATTCACCTGTTACGAATAATTGTATTTCAATAGTCAGAATACGAATTGCAACATTAATTGTTGCTTCGCAGGACAAATATTATGGCTTGTCCTACCTAACAACACGGAATGTATGCAATTCACATTCTGACTATTAAAATACAATTATTTGTAACAGGTGAATTAAATAATTTGTAACATGGCACTGAACAAAGTTAATATATGCATTAAATTTAATCACATTACGAAAATGGGCTTTTGGCTTTGCAATAGAGCGACACAAAATAGGATGACTATGAGGGACAATGCTTGCAATATTCTATTATCACCTGAGTGGAACTTTTGAAAATAACATTTACTCATCAGAAGAGAAAAACATGAGCGACAATTTGCATAGATTGGTTTTCAATGATAGTGAAAGCATCTGAAGAAAACAAAAATCACCTCATTAATCCTATCAGCCAATCCGATGGGTTTATACTGTATTGTAGGCCTATACTGCTGACACATATGGTTGTACAAATAGTTGGAATAAATATTTCTTACCTCTTTTCATTAAATGATTGTGACAATGTGATTTATTCTTGATAGATAAAGGTTATATATTCTCAGAACTTCATTCATCAAATATTATTTATCGTTCTGAGACCAAATAAACGTTATCTATCAAGATCAAATCTTGTTGTCACAATCATTTCAAGAAAAGGGGAAAGAAACATTGATTCCGACTCACTCCGGGCTACAGTGTACAATTATAATATTTCCACATTCACTTCTATCCTGTGAAAACGATGAAATTTTAGGAATCAATATCCAGGGTTTGAGTATACTAAACAAATGCCTGACGCTCCCTGACCCTTTTTCCACTTTGAACTTTTCCATATACGGTGTGGGATTCTCGGCGTGCTGTATAGTATATATGTATGATGCAGTGTGAAATCTGACACTGTGTAAACAGGGCATGTGTTACACCTCACGTTGCATAATTAGCACAACATATAGAAGTAGACCTATACTACCGTATACATGGACATAGGCATACGAGGCAGTGGTCAAAAAGGGGGAGGGGGCGGCTCGGAGTTGCAGCCCGGCCCCTCCCCATAATATTAAAATTACCCACATTCGGAGAAACCGTTCCCTATCTAATATCGGCGATGAAATTTAACTCTCACTATCTATGCCAAGTAACGTCCGACTTGAGCTCACTCGCCTTGCTCACTCGACACATTTAGAAAATAGACAATTAATATTGTGGCAAGATAGGGCGGGAATATGACGTCAGTAGGCCGTTAAATTATTTAATAAAGAAAGAACATATCGAATGAAACATTTATCAGTGAATAAATGTAGCCTTTTAATGTATAGGAATATTGTAGATCAAATGAGAATTTAAATTCAACAAGTCATAAAATTCGCATTAACTTGAATACAAATGATATGCAATGCCAGCACTTTTTTGATCACTCCACTTGAAAAAAACATATACTAAATCTTCTCCGTCTTTATGCTGCTTCCATACGGTTGTATGATCTTTATATACACACGAGGCGTCATTTCCTGACGTATAACTATATAATTATAACTGCGTCAGCGACTAGTGCTGTCTTTTATGCGCCGTATGGGAGTAACATCATACAAAAACTGAATTCAAAATGAAGAACGCCCGCCCCCCCCCCCACACGTATGCTTCTTCCCTCTCTTTGAAAGCACCCCCTATCTGAGGACTGCCAACATTTCTGAACCCCCCTTTCACGGGTTTTCGCGGGCTTTTCCTGCCTTGAAGACCCCCTTAAATCCGGAACACTGCTCAATGTACCCCTATCTATGATATTCAAGATATTTTATGACCCCTTTTAAATTTCTCAGGAATCCAAAGAGAGAGAAAAAAAAACACCCCCTTTTTAAATTTCTCAGGGATGCAAAGAGAGAAAAAGTAAAAACACCCCCTTTTTAAAGAAATCTCCGGGTGAAAAGTCAAATACACCCCCTTTTTTTTTACAATTCTCGGGTCGGACTTTGTCGCGCGAAAAGTACCCCTTTATCGGAGATTTTGGGAACACGAATGCGGTCCCTCCGACCCCGGAGTGGGGGAGGGGCGGGGAAGAGCGCAAACACTGTGTTGAGTTACCAGCGTAAACATTAGTTTCCTTGGTAGGATTGGCATTGGTAAAAAAGCAATAGACATGGCGCAACGACATTAGACCCTACAGTTTATCAGGCAAACTTGTGGCCACTCCTGTGGACATTCTTCAGCCTCGCGCGATTCTTTGATCGTCGCAACCAATGAAAATGTACTTCTTCTCCATCTTCATCCCAGGAGTTCATCGTTACGTCTATCTGGTCTACCGTCAACCCTCGACCACTCGCATCACCCCAAAGTTCCCCTACAAACCCCGTCATCTCGATGGACGCAAGCCATGGAACACTCGCAACTTCGCCAAGGAGTACGATCTCGGCGAACCCGTGGCCGGCAACTTCTACATGGCCGAGTTCGACGAATCCGTTCCGCCATTCGTCCACGAGGTCACAAGCAACACCGGCCACTTCTTAGACTCGTAGAGTACATGATGTCGGCATTTAGATCACGGTGACGATCACGGCACCACGGATGTCGTCTTGACCGAGTACATGATGTCGACGATGATAGATTCACACTTGCAAACGCGATAGGGAAATTATGCTAGCTTTTAAGAATTTAGTCGCTTAGAATAACCTTTAAAAAATTATATTTGTTGGTCGTTTTATATAGATGTTAAAAGAATATACTCGAAGGGTGAGACAATAATTCTTCATCAATATCCAAGATTTTTGGTTCATTCGGTGCGATGTATTCTATTAACCTTTTGTAAGGATTTTAATGTAAAATAGAACCATTATTATGATCCTTTATCCTGTAGTAAGGTGTTCATATATTAGGCCTATAAACCAAATGAATATCCATAATAATAATAATAATAATAATAATAGATAATTATTACAAGTATAGTTAAATGCACCCTTCCACCGTTCGGTCATTACCTTTCGAGCTTCATCTCTCTCTTTCTATCTCTCCCTCTCCACCCTCTCTCTCTCTCTCTCTCTCTCTCTCTCTCTCTCTCCCCCCTCCCCGAGAAACAATAGCCATCCCGGCCTGGTCATAACATTTTGAGCTAGCGGTTTATACTGGCGATTTGCTAACTTTCTATTTTCCTAACAGTTTTGATCCAGAAAAAGATGGATATTATAAACACCCTATATTCCTAAAGTTTACTCATTTCTATAATGTTGCACAACATGCTTCTAATCATTTTAACGGCTTCGTAGTGCAGTTCATATTACATGTATATCTAACTGACATTACTCTGTTCAAATATATATCACTTTACTGAAATAATTAACAGCGTCTAGAAATGTCATGGTTCTATATAAATGTATTCATAATAGTCATATATCATTTTACCGAGGCCAACGTATTATGTTAACGTTTTATAACGTTGTCACAGATCGACATCTTGTATTGATATTATGGTAACAATTTCGTTTCATTGTGTCAACTATTAATCTCTTGGCTTGCTCAAAGTGCATTTTCAAACGTGAAAGTTTATCTGGTTGTAGGAAGAAGTGCTCGATCTATAGGGTGACTGGGAAAAAACCTATCCATGTTTATGACAAGAGCATAGTATTATTTAAAGAGTGTCGCTAATGCACTGAAAGAAGGGGGGGGGGTGGGGTTCAAAGTACATTTTGGTGACAAACATCCGTTTAAGCTCAAAAGAAGAAATCTGATGGATATGAACATTATTTGTAAACGTCCAAAGTCATATTTTAAGATAACAAACATGTAAAGATGTTCAAGGTCCGTATAATGCAGTTCGACCCAGGGTCTAAAATTGCATTTAAAAGGAAAGCTCAGACCAAGTTCCTTTGTTAAATCCCATTTAAGACAAGAGCTCCAACCCAGCCGTCGGCCAAAATTTCAGTAGAATATGCCGGGGCCAATAATTGTTTCCTCCCTCAAATTGTGTCAAGGGCTCACGTGTGTACATTTGTGCACTTTTTACTTTGTACCCTGTGGCATATTAAAGATATAGCAGATTTAGTAACAGATTTAGTAGCAGATTACTATAGATGTGAAGGGTTGTTCCCCTGTAGATTTTCCATAAATTAACTTTTCTTAATTTAATAATGTGTATAGTATTTATTCTCTTAATATCTGTATCATGTATAGTCTTTGATAATTACATTGTGTCAGGTGGATTTATAATACATGTACTGGCAGAATAAATATATAAAACAGTAGTAATTACTAGTGATGGTATGGTATAGTACAGTACTATATGGTATATAATACAAATTGTAGTAACAGAATGAGTAGTATTAGGAAAAGGATATGAAGAAGAGGAGGAAGAAGACAAAAAGTAGTAGTTTTTATAACAATTACTAAAATGAAACAATTTAAACAAAAATAACATTGTTTTTACTATTGGATTAAAATTTATTTAAAGAGCAATCCGACCCTTGTAATAAGTTCATTTGTATGAAAGCATAAAAATAAGCTAAACAAAATGGAGAAAGTTAAAAATAACTTGAACTTATGAATGTTTGAAATAATATCATGAGATCACTAAGTCTATGCGAATCTCAAATTGGCAGTTTGATTAGTGGATTGTGACGTAGTCACGGATAACTCTCCTGTTTGTTGTGTACAAAAAATGTCATTAATTTGCGTTTTTTCCGAAGTGCCTTCTCCCTTGGGGAACGTTACTCTAAATATATTATGGATAGCATATCATTATAGGTCCTCTAAAGAGAATAGACCCTCTTGGGTCATACATTTTTGAAAAATTGAAATTTTAGTCATTTTGTGTACTAACAAATGGCAAAGTTGTCCGCCACTACACCACAGAGACATTACCGATTCATCCAATTTGAAGAGCCTATACTTGTAGTGATTACAACTTTTAAAAATTCATAACTTTCTCATTTTTTTGTCCGATCTCATTCAAACTTTCACCAGTTTACTTCTCTGATTTTTCTGCTCTCTTCTAGAGTAGCTTGCTATCAAGGTTGGATTTCCCTTAACCATCTATCATCATTCTGTTTGCAAGTGTCGGAGATCATAAAAAATACAGTAACCATTAATTAATGATAATAATAGTCATTCATTCATACACTCATTCATTATTTTCTATCATGTAAATTTATTTCATATCATGATGTCATATTTTTTAAACATTTAATGCTATCACAAGCAATGGAAAATTAGTATTGCACTTCATAACATGAAATTTTGTTCACTGATATCTCAAGTCTTATTAATTTCACCATGCATATACCGTACCTAACTCAAATTGCTTCCAATTCTGTTTCATTCTCAACTTCCAGCAGAAAAATAGACTAGGCCTTTAATTATTTGATATTACATAACATACTCTTTTCACTAATACTTCATTATTTCAAGTCTATTCAGAAAACACATCAAATCTGGTATAAATATCACTCCTTACACTGAATGTCAAATTTTGAGGTAATATTACACCAAGTCCTTAGTTGCATGGGTTTTGGTGCTGCAAAGGTTCACCTTTTATCAATATGGCATAATTTTTTGTTGTTGAAAGGTTTGATATACTCAGCACAATCATTACATGAAATATCTAATTGTTACAATATAAAAATTGAAATTCATGACATTTAATATACAAAACAAGTGTTACATTGATAAAAGTTTGTACCTTAATTAGCACATGGTAGGATTGATCCCATATGTGTATAGATATTTGAAACAATAGAAAGGACCCACTTTGTGGAGATCACTCCTAACATGATGGTGGTGCTTCATTAATAGCTTTCTTTATTCATTTACAAAATAATGAAGGATACAACATTTGTGCATAAGTGAAAAACGATTACATAATTTTCATGAACATTTATCCCGTATATTTCCCAGTTGGTTTACTACTTGGTATAAATGACCTTTGTCTGCTCACACAAAAGTTGTATTCAAAACTGGCATCTATATATATATATATATATATATATATATACCTCAGTCTTAACGCTAAACAATTGCACATTGATTAAAAACTGACCAATCTGTGGCCATTTAGGGTAATCCAATTTTGTTTTGGCGTTTGTCTTGTCGCTGTGACTAAGGGTATCTTGTAAGACAAAGGCAGATCTCTATGAATAGAACTGTAAGTTTTGAGTCGTGGTTGCTGCATCTAATTCAGCCTTCTGCTTTGGTACCCAGTCATCATACTGAGCTCGAAAGAGGTTCCCTGCCACCGGGTCACCTAGGTTATTCTCTGCAGCATACTGCTTTAAGCAGAACTTGATCCGTCGTTCACGGCTCCTAGGGCGATAAGGGTCGGCAGGTTTGAATCCTGATGGTTGCTTGTAGATGAGAAAACAATAACGATGCAAACCTGCACAAATAAATCATACAGAGAAATCTTGTTTCTTGGGACAGAGAAAATAAGCTTGTCATTATGAAACTTTGTTAGACATGTATTAGGGTTTGAAATTCAGACATGAAAATCTCTGACAAACAAAAAATTACAAGACACAAAATAAAATAATCAGACTTTTCAGGTGCCCTGTGGGTCAAAAGGATGATTTTGATGAATGGGGCAGAGTCAGGTGTGCCCCCAAAAAAACACCCCCACCTTCAGCACTTCCAGCATTCCAGACACCCCCAGCTCCATGACCCCCCATGATTGCACCTATGCCACCCCCAGCTACCAGGTCTATAACCCCATCCCCCCCATTACTGAACCTACGCCACCCCTAGCTACCAGGTCTATAACCTCACCCCCCATTACTGCACCTACGCCACCCCCAGCTCCCAGGTCTATAACCCCCTAACTGCACCTATGCCACCCCAGCTACCATGTCTATAACCCCACCCCCCATGACTGCACCTATGCCACCCCAGCTACCAGGTCTATAACCCCACCCCCCATGACTGCACCTATGCTACCCCAGCTACCAGGTCTATAACCCCCCATGGCTGCACCTATGCCACCCCAGCTACCAGGTCTATAACCCCATCCCCCCATGACTGCACCTATGCCACCCCAGCTACCAGGTCTATAACCCCATCCCCCCATGACTGCACCTACGCCACCCCAGCTACCAGGTCTATAACCCCATCCCATTCCTCCCCCATGACTGCACCCATCATGCAACACTTTTCTCCGGAGATTGACCTACCTGTGCCCTCTGGTGCGCCTGACCCAATGTACTCAGAATGGACCGTACCAGTCTTGGAATCTCCATTCGAGACATCCACCATCATGAAGTGATGGATTTCCCTCACTCTCTCCAGCGTATCCGGGTCCGTCATGATGATGGTGTACAGAGCGCCCTCTTCAGCTGGGAATGTGATGTGAGGCATGTCCTTTACCTAAGCCATTTCAAATTTTGTCAAATACATTTTTTTCAGTAGAAATTCAAGCTTAATATAATCTCTTCAGTTGTACCAACTGCTAACATTTTGACAAAACAAATGATTTACAAAGAGTAAAAAATAATCATAGCTGCAGCTGGAGTTTGAACTAGAACTGTTGAAATTGGTGACATAAAACTACATCATCTCTAATATATAGTTACAGTTTGCACATTTTCTGACTTATCCATGGTGATTTGTAGGGCAAATTTTAAATGACTTCATGTAAAGAGCCCCACCCCTATACAGTGTTTAGCAGTCATGATGTTAACCATACTGCGATACAGTTCTCTAGGTTTCTATAGTGAGTGATAATTCAAAGTAGAAGTGAGTTATGTGGAAATAAATGATTCTGAATTTGAATGTGAGAGCTTTCAATTACATCTATCATGTAGCAGTCCCTATATTACATAAAAACACTTTCGAGGGTGAATCAGATACTTTGTCAGAAGCATTAGGAACCCACTTATGGGGTAGAGAGGAACAGGGGGGGACAAATTAATATGAATTTAATAATGACCAGACTATCCAAGACTTTATGGGGGTACATCATCATATTCCCATGTAGGTGGAACATGTAAGATTAATTGTACTAGTACTTCATCAATTTAATTAGCATATCCCCATCACTAGTTAAATTTGGCAATGAAATGGTGGAAATTACATGTACGATTAATAGTACCAGTACTTCATCAATTTAATTAGCATATCCCTTATCACTTAAAATTGGCAAAGAAATGGTGGTAATTAAATGGTGCTTGGAAATAAAGGATTGTTCACAGTACATAAAAGACTACCAGCACCATTTACAAGACACTAGAATTGATGGCACCAGATGAATGCAAAGAGTCAGTCATTCATATGTGCTTACTTGTATGGAAATGTATAGGTCACAAGCATTTTAGAATAAATTTTTTGAGGGTTTTTTTTCTTCCCAAAGCAACACCACTGAATGTGTTTATATGTTATTTTTGGATTGGTCACCAATGAAGTGATATTCAAATTTTAACAATTATAATGACACAAGAGTTTGGTTATGTTATCATTATCATAATTAGATTTTAGGTTCCAATGCTCTTCATTTTATTCCACTGCATTTAGTTGAATAGAGAATACTTTTCTAGGTATGCAATCTAATCAGGTGTTTTCCTGTCACATACATAGAATTAGGCTGAGTAGTTGCTATGTTAGGCAGTCCGCTGTCTGCTCTTGAAAGGAGAAGACAAATGAGGGCTGGGAAGTTCCAAATAAAAGGCACACCTTGGCCCCGTCTAATAAAGAGTTGGGATTGATCCAAATCAATCGCAAGTCCTCTTACAAATCACTAGTTTGCAGTCTCCTATCTGTTATGTACACAATAAGTTGTGATTAATATCACTCTTTATAAGACGGGGCTGCGATTTCAGTATTACTAGCCAACAGTATTTGCACTTTAATTAAATATGGAGATGTTTAACTTCCATCGGCCAACAGTAAGTTCCATTTTTAATTTTTGTTTTACATTAAAACCCAGAATAGTGAAATCTGTAAAAGACCGCTCATGGAAGACAAGAAAAGTGGTCTTTACAGGCAGATGGTCTTTAGGCCTAAAACAAAAATGTTGTATTGCCCGTTAGGTGCCAAAACATGGGTCGGTCGGTCAGAAATCCTTCCCCCTCTTTGAGCTGATATTTCTCAGTTTTGAATGCATTCATGTTTTTTTTATTTTCTTTTATCCCTCTTTGGGCTGGTATTTCTCAGTTATGAATGCTTTATTACATATTTTTTTTTATTCATTAAACATTTTATTTCTAAAAAACGGTAAAAAAAAATTGTTTTTAAAAGCTGACCGTGGATTTCAAGATTTTGGGGTCGGTCGCAAAGGGCAATACAACATCTTTTTTTTTTACGCCTTATGTACAGGCTACTTTATTACAGGTGTCATAGACAATGAGAAATGCTGTTCATGGGGAACAAAAATGTTTACAGAGGTGGCCTCTAAATACAGGTGGCCTTGCTATACAGGCCTTGTCTTCCAACGCAGATGGTTACTAAAGAAGGTTTATCTGTATCATATTTTTTTGGTACTAATTATATAGCTTGCTCAAGCTACTGAGAGGGACAGTGTTGAACCTGATTTTTGACCCAATAAGTAGGCCTACTCACTTGTGTCGGTGTAAGCTCATTCCCAAAGTCACATGACACGCCTGAAGGGTAGACGACCTCAGCTCTGAGGGGTGGGGCCACGTCAATCACCTCTGGTACCACACCAAGCTCTGCCCACTTTGGCGATGTCATTTTTCAGCTGAGCAAAAATCAAAAAACAACAGACAATGAATGAATCAAAAGATAAGCATAGGCCTAGTGGTATATAGACTAGTATAAGTTAATGTACACACCTGTAGGTTTGGTTATTTCTATTGAGTAAGCAGGGCTGCGTCTCACGAAACCGTCATAAGTACAAGTCCAGCGACATCCCATTGAAACGCGTGTTAAACTTAATACACGCGTTTCAATGGGATGTCGCTGGACTTGTAGTTATGACGGTTTCGTGAGACGCAGCCCAGTATACTTCATCATACTACCATGGGCAAACAAAATAATTCTATATATATCCTACTTTTCCAATGGAATATAGGGTATTCTAACATTTAAAAAATAGATTCTATATGAATTCAGCTCATTCTGTGATTTGGCTAGGCTGTGGATGGGGGCATTCCCCCAGCCCCATAAACAAAAAGGAAGAGATAGAGGCTGTTTTTAATATATACTAGGTCAGATAAACTTCCAACAAGCTCTAGATAAGATCAAACCAGAGTCCAGAGCTAATTAAGTTAACTGTAAAAAAAACAAAAAAAAACTAAACTATCAAAACAAAGAAACATTGAATTTTAGAAACAAACATAGAGACCACTTAAATTAGAATGGAACATTTAACGGACAATTCTATACATCCCATGATTGATATAAATAGTACAATTACAGTGAAACCTGTCTATAAAGACCACCCAAGGGAGACAAGAAAAGTGGTCTTTAAAGGCAGGTGGTCTTTATGTACAGGTTCTTTTAGTACACGTTTCAGTGAGAAACCATTTGATTCTTTGAACTTGAAGGGAAACAAAAATTGTGGTCTCTGTAGTGAAGACTCTGTAAGTCTGTTCTGTAGAGTTGGTCTTCGATCTATACAGGTACGTGGTCACTAAAGCAGGTTTGACTGTACATGTTTTCAAACAAGGAAATAACCCTATGGCTATGGCACTCAATATTCACCAAACATTAAATGGTTCAACACTAGACAACACTCAACAATATAGAGTGGTGAAGTGTGACGTCATCAAAAATCTATTTTTGGAATTTCTCAATTTTTTCTTCATTTTCCGAAAGACCACCAAAAATAATGTCCAAATGTCGAAAACCAATTTAATATGTTAAGTATTGGCTGAGATATGACCATCTGAATAAAAACATTGCCTATGGGAACTCAGTGTTATTGCTCTGGCTCCTAATGTTATGAGCCAGAGCAATATAACACTGAGTTCCCATAGGCAATCTTTTTATTCAGATGGTCATATCTCGGCAAATCCAATTCATTTTTCATTTGGTTATCTTTCGGAAAATGAAGAAAAAATTGAGAAATTCCAAAAATAGATTTTTATGACGTCACAGCTTCGGTACTCTATACCGGTAAAATATAAATTATAATATTAGTAGCTCACAATGAGCTGAATATTGAAACAGAAGTCTTAACAATTATCAGTATTCTTACTTTAATAACTTGCAGAATGAAGAACTCTTCCTTGAAAGTATTTCGGCAAGCAGGGACTATAGACTGAGTGACTGACCGAGTTCGATAAAATTCACCTATTTAGGCCTACAAGAAAAACTCAAAGGGTGGTATTCTCTTAAAGGGATCGTTTAACAGTGTTAAATCTGAGATACACGGCCCTACATGTTATTAGTGTCTGTGATATGGTGTAATAATGAAGCCCTGAAAAAATTGCGCTTCAAAATGATCAAGAAGTGCCTCAAAAAGTAAAAATCTTTGATTGACCGGTTTTACCATACTCGTTTTCCCTAATAGACTATAGTGTTATAAAAACCATCAGGCGAACGGTTTTCAAAATTTGTAATTCCAATCATAAATATCTTGATAATCAGACAGGCGATCAGCTTGTAAAAGTCATGGGGTTCCTGACTGACCTAAAGGTTTATGATTATCATTGCATCATGAGCTAAATCCAGAATTTTGTTTCAGAATCTGAGACAAAGTTACCGGATCCCTTTAAGTTAAGCCGGGACTAAGTCCAGACTAAACAAGAATTTTAGTTCACACTTCTATGGAATGCTATGTGTCATCTTCCTCCTTCAATATTCATGACAAAGATAATCTACCAAAGACTTTATTGAAATTCAGTTCATACTCATATTATCTTTTTCTTCCCATTTCATTGCAAAATTATTTTTTGGACACTTTTCATTGCAGGATTAAAATAATCTGTACAGGGAAAATGAGTTGGCAACAGGCACTCCATAAAAGTGTGAACTAGTTAAGCCGAGCTTAACTTAGTTCGCGCTATCGGAATACCACCCAAAGTAACTTTGGAGGAACCTGGCGCGGGGCGCGGCCTGACCTGGGAGCTAGAGGTGGGCGCTATTTGGAAAATCATATGGTTCACACATAGACAACCGCGACTCGGGATATTCAAAATTCGAATTCGAAAATTGTGAATTGTTAATAGTAAATACGTATACAGGGCTCCTGACCAGGGCAGGGTAGCACCGGAGGATTTTTACAGAGGGGCTCAGGTACCTTCTTTCAATGTAAAATTAGAAACAGAATTTGTCACAAAATAATGAGAAAGGTAACAAATAAAAAGTACCTACATTTTTCAGAGGTTTTATATCTCATGACGGTCTCTCCCTCCCCCTTCTCCCACCATCTCCCTCCATCTCTTAGATGAATTATAATTCATCTTTATCTCCGCCCCTCGATCTCTGCTCCCTCTGCGCATTATCTCTTTCCCCTCTTACTTCTACTCTCTCATATTATCTCTCTCCTTCTCTCTCTCTCTCTTTGTATTTATACCTCCTCTCTTCACCCTTCCCGATGTTATCAACTCTCTCTCTCCTTATCTATTTCTCCAATTCATATTTATATCCCCCTCTCTCTTCCTCTGTACCCAATCTCTCTCACTTTTACTGTTGCTCTCACTACCTGTCTCTCTCTCTGTCCCTTCCTGTCTCACCCTATTTCTCTCACCCTTGCTTTCTCTATCTCTCTCTCTCCCACTTTTCCTCTTCTTTCTTTTCTTCCTCCCTTCTTTATCTTCCTCTTACCTTGTAACAACTTTTCTTTTATATTAATTTTTAAAAGTCTTAATTGAAGAGATTGATGACAATTTGCCTGGCTTGCTTGAACCAACAATCCACAAACCAAGAGTAATAACATTTATATTATTTCAACTTCATGCTTAGGCATACAACAAGAGGAGGGGGGTAGGCCTACTTGGGGGAATTAACTTATCACTACTGGATAAATGGCCCCTCATGTTTGGGCTAGTGCAAAGGAAAACAAAGTTATAGGTTGTATCCCCATTAAATCAAGAATAAAAACACAATAATACTCGGTGCAGTAATATGTTTATTGCATTATTGATATGTACATTTAAATAACTACATAGGAAAACAGCCTACACGAACACATATCATTGTGTGCATATGTTTAAAAATCCTTTGTTGCTTCAATATGTGGGGAAAATTGCTCCGTGCCTTTGTATAGGACTTTAAAGATACTATGTCACTTTTGCAGCCAACATCAAATTCTGTAGAACTTTGCAGGAATTATGAATATGTCATGTATGTCCTATCTGTGAAATTTAAACGTTAGCAGTGTCCTAATATTAAAATTATGCAAGGAAACCTGTTACTTGCTAGACTTCACTGTCAGACACTATTGAGTGACTGACTGGCCAAAATGTTGTAAGTCCATTTCTACAAATTAGTGCCTTCATTCAATATTCAATTTGATTGAGGTGTTGTTTGATGAAATCAATCATTTCATATATAAGCCCCTTATGAATTTTAACAAGAAAAACAAGAAGAAAAAATAGACACAGTATCAAAACTTGGCCAGTTTAAACTACCTATAGCACTGACAGTTTTAAAGGTTTAAAGATTGTAGCATTGATTCAAGCATGTTTGTCTGAATCAATGCTACAATATTCCCATACATGAGATGTCACAACCCACAGTGTAGCATCAAATCAAGAAATTGAAGTGCTTAAGAGTCATCAGTCTGTGTATATAGTGTGTCCTTTATACATGCATATCCATTGTCCAATGTGTCTAAGGCGTTTACGTGCAAAAGTAAACATCTAAAAAACATTATGAGAGAACAACAACTGTGTAATACATGGGTACATATAACAAGGCAAAAACGAATTCTAAGTTTCCTTAATTTGTCAATTATCTGAGGCAGGTCAGCATTTCCAAAACACTTTGTATGGGTAAGGCAAAAAATTTGTTAACATCTTTAAAGGACTTCATAGTTGTCTGAAGCAGGGCATTTAAACATCTCTTTAAAAAAAAAAATGACACAGTATCAAAACTTGGGCAGTCTATACCACCTATGGCACTGAAAGTTTTAAAGGTTTAAAGGTTTAAAGATTGTAGCATTGATTCAAACAGGTTTGTCTGAATCAATGCTACAATATTCCCATACATGAGATGTCACAACCCACAGTGTAGCATCAAATCAAGAAATTGAAGTGCTTAAGAGTCATCAGTCTGTGTATATAGTGTGTCCTTTATACATGCATATCCATTGTCCAATGTGTCTAAGGCGTTTACGTGCAAAAGGCAATTTCTACATAAGTAAACATCTAAAAAACATTATGAGAGAACAACAACTGTGTAATACATGGGTACATATAACAAGGCAAAAACGAATCCTAAATTTCCTTAATTTGTCAATTTTCTGAGGCTGGTCAGCATTTCCAAAAAACACTTTGTAGAGGTCAGGCAAAGAGTTTGTTAACATCTCTACAGGACTTTGTCTGAAGCAGGGCTCTTTAACATCTCTTAAATAATTTGTAGAGGTCTCTCAATGATTAAATAGAAGTTAGAAAAGGGCTTGTTAACATCCCTCAAATACTTTATAGAGATCTGAAGCAGGACTTCATAGAATGTAGAAGACATTGTAGAGGTATGAGACAGAGTTTGTTAACATCTCTCAATGAGTTTACACAGGTTGGACCTCTCAGTGACTTCTTATGGAACTTTCAAAGACTTTCAAAAAGGCTTCATAGAGGTTGGAAACCAGGCATGTAATTATCTCTCTCAGAAGTCTGAGAAGTTGGAAGACTTTGTAGAAACTGGAAGAAATACTTGTTAACACCTCTTTGAGACTTTATAGAGGTTGTAGGAAGTTCTTATCAACATTTTTCAAAAAAGTGTAGTGGTAGGACGACTCAAAGACCTCTCAAAGACCTCTCTGAGAGAACTCAACAACATCATATCTGTAGGAAGCAGAGCCCTTTTTCACCCTCAAGGACTTTGTAGAGGTTGGACCTTTCAGAGAGTTCTCAAAAATAAAAAGTTCATAGAAATAGGAAGCTTGACTGGGTAACATCTCTCAAAGACTTTGTAGAAGTTGGAAGGAATTCTTGTGATCGTCTCTCAGAGATTTAGGTGAGGTTGGAAGCTGGGCATGTTAACATCTTTCAAATACTTTGCAGAGGTTGGAAGAAGTTCTTTTTAAAATCTCTCAAGATTTTGAAGACGTTGGAAGAAGTTCATGTTAACATCTCTCAAAGACTTTGTAGAGGTCAGGTAGATTGGCTACTTGGAGGATGCTAGCATCTCCTGCAAACTTTTTGGGAGGAAGCAAGGTAGACTTGAGGGCGGGGTAGATGACAAACTCTATGGTCCACTTCCAGTTGTATGAAGGCATGTCAGCACCAGAGGCTGAATCCTGGATAGATCCAAATGAAAAAGAAAGCTTCTTAGAAAATATAATCAAATCAATTTTACTCTACACATTATAAAAAGTAATGAGTGTAATATTTTGTACCGCATACAATACTCTACATGGACAGTATTCTTTTGTCACACACTTCAAATCATGTCAAATATTAATGAATATTCATTTGGTAGTCTAATGTGTTATGTTTGAATATCCTAAGCAGATTTTCCATCTAATTTTGCTATCAGAGTTTAACAGATTTGTATTTCAGTTTATTACATTTCAATACCACATGTGGATCCCCAAGCTACTCAACATTTAACAGACTTGCCTTTAGGTCAATAAACCTATTCTTTATGAATTACTACTACACATCATTAAAAGGGTTTTCCCCATTTTATTTGCCCAAACTATTCTCAGTCCCAGCACTCTGTTTAACACTCAAATTCCTTAGCTGGATTTAATTTACACAGCATAGAAGTGGTTAATGGTTGAAATGTAGAAATAGACCACAGATTCTTACATTTTCCCCTCTGGTATTTGTCAGTTTCGAATTCTTCTGTATTCTGTAGAAAAGGCTGCACTCCTTCGCAAATGTTTGAAAGCAATCTCTTTCTGAGTCCCAATCAACCTGAC
This sequence comes from Mesocentrotus franciscanus, assembly GCA_037976565.1. Lineage (NCBI taxonomy): Eukaryota > Metazoa > Echinodermata > Echinoidea > Camarodonta > Strongylocentrotidae > Mesocentrotus > Mesocentrotus franciscanus. The sequence continues at coordinate 8,442,695 of CP137671.1, forward strand.
GTGGGAGAAAAAACATCAAATATAATACACAGTGTTGGTCAAGGCCCTGGTTATGGATATGTTGAAAATAAGTTCTTGTAGGTACATCTTGTCCCGCAATGGCCGCATCAATACTTAACTTTATTCAATTACCTTACAACTTTAGAAAGGGCAATGTATGCCGGGACTATCTATCTTGTTGGGCAAATCATATTTTTCCTTTTACTATCCTGTTATTCCTTCAAATTCAAGTGTAATTACATTCTGAAAATTATCAGTATGAATACAACCTAAAGTTTGGTTTGTAAGGTTGAAAGTGTGGGATCTATTTCATCTGTGAGATGATTATTTGATTCAGTCATAAAAACAAAATAGCACATTATGAATAATTTCCTTTTCTTTAAAAATATTCTGTTGTAAACATCGAAGGGTGGAGGGGGAGGGGCGGACATGACTGCAAGATGAAGTCCCAATTTGAGTAAATAAAGGGGGTACTGATTGGTTGGGCAGTCTGGGGGGGGGGGGCAGTTGTCTATCAAACAATCTGGTTTCTCACCTCTGTAGCTAGTCTCAAGATGAACATAGGAAGCCCTTCCATGGCTGGTATGTACTTGTCCAATATGAGAGGTATGCTACATAGATTCCCTTCCTAGGAATCAGAATATCGAACTCAATCAATAAGACTTTATGACATCAAGTCAAGCCAAGGCAATTTCAACAGCCCTGTGTATCACTTTTCGAAATATGCAAACATTACAATGAGATATTTCATAATCCGAACATGATTTCTATAAGCAATACAATAGCATCTTGATATTGCCCTGAAGTTTATTTTTATTGGTACACTTACTAATACATCGATAATGAAACAATATGGCCTAATGGGATATGATTTGTACATTCTGAAGAAAAAACTTCCCCTATGCATACCCACTGATCTGTGCATTAAATGAAAAAGAAATATGAATAGCAGTATACTTCTGCCATTTACTTTTTTAACAGTAGTTTACTTTTCAGGCAGTTTACTGCGTCATTTTGGAACGAGGCCTAAAAACAGCACTGTAGCTAAATGGTACAAGACTTGTATGTTACAAAAAAAAATAATAACCTGGATTTATAAATTTATATAATGCTTAATAAGAAATACGGTCTATAAGCGCTTTACAGATATTATCACCCCAGTCATCAGATACTCCCATATGATCACCATGAGGGCATATGGCAATTGATAACACAAAGGCTTTTGTCATCCTACCAGGTCCCAATTTCTTTCCTGGGTATGGAGTGGCAAATGTAGATTAATGCATTGCCAAAAGACATTAGTGCCGTGTCGGAGATTGAACCCATGACCTTTGCATTTCAAGTCAAGTGTTTAAACCACTGACTACGACACCTTTCACTTCTGATAAGGGAGTGTTGGAGACAGCAGATAGAAAGACAGAGGGGGGAGAGGGCAGACAGATGGAAACAGACAAAGAAATGGAGATGGGGGAGCCCTTACCTCATCAATCACAATACTAAAATAATCATTCAGCATATCTGCTTTAGACTTGAGGAAGTCTACAATGTACTGGGCCAGTTGATCTTTAGGTCCGTCACTCTCACTCCAACCGCTGTCTTCTGAGTCCAGTGCAATCATTGCTAACTCAAAGATTGGTGCAGGATTCTGAAAAAGGAGGGAAGAAATAGAATGCTAAGGTTCTAACTTAACTTTTTATTTGGAATGCCTTACAGGGATTCATGTTTTTGGCATGATCAAAGTGAATGTCATCACAATCTTAATGATTGTTTCAGTTGCTAAAGACAATTTCTGGTAGTCATGTACTGTAAACTGCATGAAAGTCACATGAAATATTAATGAAAGTGAAATTTATCTAATCTCTACCGGGGCAACAAAGTCAGGACTTTTAGGCTGCCCAGCAGAAATTTACGCAATTAATGGCTCCTTGGCAGCTGTTAATATTGAGCCCTGGAAAAGATAATTTCTGTACTTTTTATAATTCATTCATTCACTTATTTCTTACAGGGTAACACAATTTCACCAATAGTTGTAATCTTCCATAAGGCCTTGTAACAATTCAATAAGACCTATATAATAATAAGAAGAACATGACAAAGAATACTTACCGATAGCTTCATTAGACCAAAGTTGCCAAAGTCATACAGCGTTAACTGGTAGAAGAGCTCTTGACTGGAAAAATAAAAATCAATCAAATAATATGTTTATAAAATAGTCTACGCAAAGTAAGTAAGAATAATTATTATCTATATAAGGCTTCCAAGTGGTACAATAAATCAGTGCATTTAATATTGTTTTCGTATTCCTCTGTCATCCGGGAACTTCAACTGTGGATACAATATTGCTTGATTATCGAAAATCAACAAAAATTTTGCTGGTACACGTGTACCTGGTCACTGTACCCAATGTGCAAAACTGGTGTCTGAAAACAATATCATTATTATTAGATAATAATACAAATATTGTATGGCTTTGCTTTTGTGTGATACAAGAATATATTGCTCTCGCTATGACAATACATTCTTGTATCACACTCAAAGCCATCCAATATTATATAAATATCCAATCACAAGCATGTACAGTATCACAATTTGCCATTCTTGACCAAGGTGAAGTAAATTAGTACTAGTTTATAGTAAGAAATTCCCTGAAAGCTTGAGCATCTTATTATGGAAACTTAGCTAAAGGAAAGCTAATGATATGATACTTACATTTACATGCAGTAGAACTTATTTATAGAAGCTGCACTATGTATTAAATCTATGTACAGTTTTATTTCAATTCAATTCTGAATATTTCAGGGGCTGTAGCCACTCACTCCTAGGGCTGAAATAGAGCCCCCTCCCCTTCAAAGCCTGTTAGGATGTAAGCCAGGGTGTCATTCCCTTAAAGTGACCCGGTAACATTTGTTGAAGGTTGATGAAAAAACTGCCGTGATTTTTGAATGAAATGTTACTTATTATATTCCTTCTACTGTACTAACCCTCTTACATGCAAAAAATCCTGAAAAATTCTCAAACCACAAAGATATCTATGGTTTTCTTTGAAGGCATCACTGTGCAACATCCTCTAACAGTAAATTCTCCCAACCATTTTTGAAATTTTCCAACCATTTTTCCATGAAAAAAAGACGTAAGACAGGCTATTAAAAATCTTTATTAAATGTCTGGAATGGTATATAGAGCCAATTCATTGCTTTTAACGATCTACATTCACCTAAAATGTAATTAAATTGTAATAATATAGTTGGGAGAATTAAGGAATCGATCAGATCAGTTTTTCCCAATTTGTATCATTATTAATGGTCTGTTTTCACTCAAAATTTCAGATTATCTTTAATTGTACATCTAGCATCATTTTCTCTCATCTGAACAATGTTACAAAGTCCCTTTAAAAGAGCTTCACCCTCATTTCAAAGAATATGCAGCTTAACCTAATAAACTTTCATCACAAGGAAATATTGGTTCTTGGTAACATGTTGCTTTTTAATAGTGTAATATGGTTTACCTGAGTTTGAGAGTGTTAACAAGATATAATTTGGTTTTGTGTTGAATCAACGCATACTCCGCATCTACGGTCCCAACAAAAGTGTGTTGCTTTAAGAGATCTCGTAAATCTATCAAAAAAGAGAAGCATATGTGTGTATACTTAAGCATTGAGAAAGAAAAAAGATATTGTACAGTAGTGAATGTACAGTGTCTCAAACAAATATTTGTATGCCTGTAAAACAATGATTCAAAAGAGAATAAAACAGTCATAACTAAATATTTCATTTTATTGACTAATTACATATAGTTTATAAAAGTTCCTTTCGGTTCCAAAACAAAATAAAAACATAAAATTAAAACATTTTTGGATTTGTTCACATATATGTGCTTTTTCAGAAAATTTCAGAATATACCAGTAATCAAATTATTTTTTGTTTTGCTACATAAAACACATGTAGATCTTTAAGTTTAGGTAGTTTTCTGGAGCTAACTTGTAGTATTTTTCATTTCATTTGCCTCGAAGTAGTTCTTTACAGGTGTATAAATATTTGTTTGAGACACTGTATCTACAACAATCAAACCTTTTTAAATACAGTCACTACTTGAGTACATGGATATGTTACAACATAACATGTTCTGTGCTATACAAGAACATTACGACCCTTCCAATGACTGCATAAAGTATGACCACTAATCAAACTTAGGGTATCAAAGTATCTTCCGTGACTAGTAATCAATTGCAAATGGTCAGTACAATGTCGTTGTATGACAGATAAATCAATAACTTAAATTCAATTCAATTCAATTCAATTCAAAATTTATGTTTCCACACACAAGATTTTTTGGAATACAAGCATGAAATAAAACAACAAGTGCTAGACCAGACAGTGCCATGGATTCTTCTTACCTTCATGTGTTTCTTCTTCGATCTCTTTCTGGAGTTCCAGAACACTGGTTAGCTGGATCTCTTTCCGTTTGGGCTTGGGCTGTCTGGATACCAGTTCCTGGTCCTCATCACTGGGTCCTGGCCTAGACGAGGGACCTTCAACATCACTGCTCACTTCTGAATGGGGCCTCTTCCTGCAAAGAAATAAATGAGGTACAGTCTAGTATTGGTAGGATGGATTGTGACACAGAACTAGCAGTAAGCTATAGAATGCATGATATTCCTCATAAAGGATTTCTTTTTTATGGATTGGTCAAAAGCTTTTCATGTGATCATTCATTTTGTGGGGGAAATAGGTGTGAAGTCAAAGTAGGATAATTTGTTTCACTCTATTCCCTCCTAATGCAATGTTTCCTGAAATGATTTCTGCTCACACACACACACAGCAAGCATTTCCGTGATTTGATCGGATAACTCTAGCAATGCGCCGGTTGAGGAACAAAGACAAATAACACAGAGTGCGTAAGTAGCTTGAAATGATAACGAATTCAAAGATGTTGGTCAGTCAATCGGCTGTTTTTCTTGCGCAAATCTCGCTATCCCCAATATGCCCAAAATGCCCGATCCACTTCTGGGATTTACATACTTTCTTTAAAAGACTATGTCAGGGGATGCATTTTGTCAGAAAATTTCCTTTTCCTATTTTTTTTGCAAATACCTTGGTAGAGTTTGCCTGTTATCATCATCCATCCCTTCTGCAGGTGCAATGATTTCCACCACCCCTGGTCGTTGTCCTCCATCACCACCACCACCACTACCACCAGCCATGCCCACATCATGGTGGTATCTAGATGATGATGATGATGACTTGTCTTTGGTGGAAGGAGTCACCTGTAGGAAGGCATCTAATTTCTGATCCTTAGAGTCCGTCCTCACCATGTGATGGGCATAGACCTGGTCCGTAGAGCTTGACTTTTGACCTTTCAAAACGACTTTTGACTTGTCTTCGTCGTCAGCGACGGAGAGATTTGATCCAGGCAGCAATGCCTATCAAGAAAGAAAGTAAACATTTCTTATTTGGGCTTCCTATATTGAAACATATTGTTGTATGTCATTGATCTGCACACTGCTGGTTTATGACTTCATGCACATATATATCCAATGCTTCAGTGAGAATTGCTCCATGTTATAAAGATACAAGGATACGATTAGGGCTGTCATTGGGTTTTATGATAGCTCTAGAGTAAGGGTTTGGTACAGTTTGGTTCATGATTGAAATTAAGAATTCAGTTAATATACAAATAATTCAAGTGTGTGAATGCATCGCTGAATGTGCACTGCTCGCAGACAAAATCATTATTATATTGAAGGAGACTTGTCGAGTTCATTCCCCTGCTCATTGTGACTTATGTATACACACATCTCAGCTGTGCATTATCACTTTTCGCCATGGATTATCACTTTTGATGGAGACTTTTTTGCACAGTAGGCGTGGCAGGAAAGTAAGGTAGACAATAACGTGGTGTCATTTGATCAATTAAATTACCTACATTCTACAGTATAAAAAAAAAGTACACACTTGAAAAATATATCCTCAACAATTATAATGTCATGATATATGCATGATTTTTTTAAAACGCAATTATAGGTGAGGCTCTATTCAATTGCATGGCACTAGAATAAAGCGGGAGAACTGAAGTATCTGTATCTTATCAATAATCATAAATCCATAGTAAAACAAAGCTTTTGCCAAATAAACTGAAACAGAATGCTGGATTTTTGTAAATCATGAAAAAAAGTCTCTAATTTAAAGAAAGAAAGGCATTTGATGAAATTTTGTGAAAGTTTCTGATTTGACAGTATTACTCATGAACCTTTTGACTGAAGTGAATTGAGGCATCACCTGTGTGAAGTATGTCCTAGATGAGTTGCAGCCCAAGAGCTTCTGCTCCAAACATTTCTGGATGTCCTCTATGATAGCCTCTTCATGAAGGAAGTGCACTTCATGTTTGGTGGGATGGACGTTGACATCAACGTTGTGGGGAGCTATCTCAAGGCTAAGAATGAAAGATGTTTTCTGTTTACAATCTTGGCGTATTATTTTTGTTTATTTAGCACTATGGATACTGGTGTGACATTTAATGTCACATTGACCTATAAATATGTGTTTTAAAGGAAAATCATGGGGATGAAGGAGGACCAATCACAAAGAAAACTAGAAAAGTCAACGCAAGCGTAGCATCCCCTCGCAGGGTACAAATGGCCTACATACATGTACATCAGAACAAGTTACCTCCATTAGACTATACTATTATATTACTATATAATTAAGTGTTTTTGCATATTTAATGAGCTATGACCTTTCACCTTTGACCTACATACTCCGAAATCGAAACTTAGGCTGTGTTTTGATACCATGTACCTTCATATCAAATTTCATTAAAATCCGTCTTGAAAACATTACTAAAGTTATCGATCAGAAACCAGATTCGCATATTTAATGAGCTATGACCTTTGACCTGCATACTCGAAATCAAACTTAGGCTGTGTTTTGATACCATGTACCTTCATATCAATTTGATTAAAATCCGTCAAACATTACTAAAGTTATCGATCGGAAACCAGATTCGCATATTTAATGAGCTATGACCTTTGACCTTTGACCTACATACTCGAAATAAAACTTAGCCTGTATTTTGATACCATGTACCTTCATATCAAACTTCATAAAAATCCGTCAAGTATTACTGAAGTTATTGATCGGAAACCAAATTTGTTACGGACGGACGGACGCACACACGGAAGGAAGGACGGACAGCGGCGTTTCTATATCCCCTCCGACTTCGTCGACGAGGGGATAATAATCTTTACAAGACATAAATCACCCCTAAAAGCCTATTTGAGACTTTATATTGATTAATGATTAAAAAGCATACAGGAGCAAGTTACATTGTACATCACATCAATGTGACCAGGGAAGTTTACTTGGAGTGAACTTCCGTGTGCATGAGTGTGTGTGTGTGTGTGTGATTGGGTTTTTACAGACATGTATCAATCAGATATGATTATTTACGTCTGGGAACCGACCTTTCATGCTACCATCCGAAAGACGTGACTCAGTTTCGAACCAGGGTCGCCTGAGCCAGTTTGTAGAAGTTTGTGTGCGGAAGGATTGACTAGTCTACTTACAAGACAATGGTTTTGTTAGTTGAGAGTGTATTTTAACTTGCAATATCTCCTTATAGAAGTAATATCTGAAGCTCAAATTTTAAATATAGTACAGCGACATTGAAGCCCTAACATACAAAACAAAATATTTGCTGTTGATTGGTACTCTTTTAAGACTGATATCTGGGATGACAAACAAAATAGCACCTACCTGAAGTAGATAAAAGGATGTGCGTTCTTGGGAAGATAGGTACTGTACACTGCTTCTATGGCCTTTCGTAGGCTGCTGGAGTCAACCAAACGATCTGAAGTAGTAGTAGTAATAAGAGTAATAGTGTACAAATAATACGCAGTTGCGGCGCACAATAACGGTATTTACAATGGTGCGAAAACAACAAGGCCCCAGGCTATTTAGGGTTAAATCAATCAGAATTTTAAAGTGAATATATTCACATAATGCACTATATAAATGTAACTTATCATTATTATTATCAGTATTTTTGGAATGCATCTTTAAATTCAGATGAAATTGTCTGGATCATGATAAAATGTTCCCAATACGTTACAATCATACTGTGAAAAAAGAAGTTGTATCATCCACAAAAATTGCTATTAGATTACGGGAGAAGCTAACTTACGGTTGATGAAAAGCAGAAAGATGAGTCTCTTGACTGAGTAGTTTGCATTTGAGATCTGACCCGTCAATTTGAAAGCCAAATTACTGTTCTCATGCTTGATTTCTAGAAGTTCTCTGAGATATTGAAAGAAAATCAAATAAAAAACATGATTATCAAATTTACTGTCCAAGAATTTAAATGACATGGCCCTAAATTAGTCCAACAGAGGCAAGGTGAAAAGCTCATAACAAAAATAAAAATTGTTGATGGTAAGGATAGGTTTACTGTGAAATTTTGTGAATCATGTTGCAGCAAGATGAATAATACCGCATTTATACTGAGGACCCGTCTGGCATTAGATGCGAGTCTGAGGCCAGACCAAGGCCAGACTGATGCTAGACGGTTTTCAGTTTGAATGCTCGATCCTTACCCAACAAAACTAAGGCAGGTCAGTCCCGTCTCGCCTTTGACCCGCTCAAAACTAAACCATATCTGGAGGTGGTTTCGTCTGGATTCAAAGGCAGATCGAAAGCCAGACGTCACCACTCTGAACACATCAGGCTTTCGAGGCGGGTTAAATCATGTGCATTTATTGTTTATACATACTACAGGGAAATTTCTGCACGTTAAAAAAAAAAGCAATCAAAATACCCAGTATATTTTGTATTGCCTTTAAGTATTCTTTAAATATCATAAGACTGCCTCTGTCATACGACTCCGCTTATATGTATATTCACCTATCAATGGTCTTGTGACCCACAACCCAAATGCCTTTCATTTAATTCTCTTAGTGGTTTTACATATTTGCGCCCAGTTTGGTCAACATTGTTTCACGGCAAGTTTTGTTAAATCATCACAGTAATAACATCTTTTCTGGAATTTTAAACAATTTCATGACCCTATCATCTTTCACCTTTGACCTCTTACACCCAAAATCTAATCAGTTCACCCTTGCAATGCCACACATACTTCATCCAAATTTGGTTTGGATTGCTTTAATACTGTTCAAGTTATCACGGTAATGAAAAGCAGCATGGACGGACAGACAAACGGACAACCCATAAAAATATCCACCATTAACTTTTGAAAGTTCAACGGTTTTAGAGTACATGTTGTTGAACATGATAAGGTATGGGCTATTCATTGGCAGTTTTCATTCATCAAAAGAGTTCATGAATGATTTTAAAGTTGAATGACAGACAATGATGCTACATTACCTTGCGACAGTAGGGCCAAATACAGATCGAATGTTATCAACCGTTGATGCATTCTGGGAAGTGCGCACATCAGCTGTGCTCTCTCCTGACTGTTAACAAGCAAGAGAACAGATAGGTGAGTACAAGTGTCATGGGAGAAAACACATACAAAAAATAAAACAACTTATAGTTGCACTAGTATGTACTTAAAGTAAAAGAATGGCAAGTATCACATCCCAATTTGTATTATTTGGCGAACACATCATCTTTCTACAGTGAATTTCTTTCTTCTCTCTTTCATGTTTACATTGAAAATATCAATGTAAATTTTAAAATAAATTCATGTACAATCCACACACTGCAGAATACCTCTGTACATATACATGTAATAAATGATGTCTTTTATCCCTCTAATGGAAAATCCCCCCCCCCCAAAAAAAAACTACTCCAAACAGTTCAATAGTACACCTTATGTTTTGCAATAAGAACCTTAATTTTACTTTCATTGACAGAATGAAAAATATTTCATATACAATTTTTGAGTGAAACAAAGAATCAAAACAGTAATAATAATAATAATAACAAAATTAATTATAATGCGCACATATCCACCCCAAGAGATGCTCAAGGCGCCTAACAAGGTAAATACATTAAACATAAGAAAGTACATGAGAAGTTACAGAGAACGAAAATAGAATGTGGATGAATTCACAATAACCTTTTTGAGAGTGAAAGCTACACCAGCATTATGTATGGCATATCTTGAGACCACCTCAGAGATCTTGTTATGTTCCTCACTAGTGCTCTTCAAAGCCTTCCTCCTTGTAGTAACATTGTAGAACAGATCCTCTACCTACAGAAAAGCAGTCGAATAATTATCTTCATGATTATGAAAGAGTTTCATCAGGATGGTTGTAATAGTGATTTTAAAGTTCTTTTATCACATCCAAAAGGATCAAACGCTCGCCTGACAACATGAACCGGGACGGGTGTGCATACCAGCTGTCTGACATATACGATGCAGAAATCGCCACAACAACAACCACTGGTAATTGTAAAATTGGCGGCTTACTTCAGTCTACCAATTTGCACCTGAGGAAGATGTCTGAACTCTAGACATGGGTAAATTTTCCTTTTGGATGTGATAAAAGAACTTTAAAAAAATTCTCTTCATGATTTAACTACTATTAACAGACCACAATATGATCATGGTAGAAAAGATGTCCCACCTACAAAAAATATCCATGAATCTTCTTCCTGATTGAAATCTCTTTTTTCATTTATGACTGAAACAAGTCAATCTGCAGTGTATGCTGATTTGCATCTATTTATTAATTTTTATTCACAAACAATAAACAAATCTTAATAAATACTAGAATTCTAGTCAACCTTTAATCAAGGATAATTTGACCTGCAGGTGCTATTCTAATGGTTAGATCACCATTGGTAAAGAAATGATTTCTACTCACTGTTATCTGTGTGCCTCTGTTACCAGCGCAGGGTTTGACAGCTGCCTTCAGCTTACCATCCGAGAAGTTTCCCCTAAAATCATCAACAGATAGAAAAATAGATTAAGAGATATCATTCATCAAAATCAAACACATCGAGCAACAAATCTCCCAAATTTATATTGTGTGCATTTTGATTACCGTAATACATCCTTTTCACTTTATGAGCATATCAAGGATTGTATTTGTATGTTACCTTTCATTTTAATGCTAAAGCACTCTAACCTTTGTTTTTAAAGAAATGTAAACAAATTAAAGGATACTGTATTATTTTTTTGTATATATGTAAATACAAGTCAAATAAGTTTACATGCAGATATTCAAAAAAAATTTTTCCCAAAGAGTGGAACTAGGCTTGACTAGCATTTGTGCTTACTTCTTCTTCTTCACATGAACGACTTCACCTGAATATTAATAATACACATACACGTAGATTTAGTTGTGTGTATATGTTGTACATTTAATGGTATGCAGATCTATGTAAAACTATGGTTTTAAAGCCATTACTGTTCACTCAACATTACTCTTCCTTTATGTATCATTATCATTCTTTGTATTGTATCAGTTTTCATATACTGTCATTAATGTGATGTGTTGTTGTTAATAAATTCAATCCAATTCAATTCATTTCAATTCAATTTATTATTTTAACTCTAAACTCCATACTTTTTAATGATGTATGTACTTTTATATCACTTGTAGGTTACTTTAGTAGACCTACTTAAATATCAACTGTTGAGGGCCAGAAGAGTGTAAAGTCTATGTTAAAGTATATGAGCTACTTCCCTTCTAGCTCTCTTTATTCCTTGTATCTATCTGTCTCTCTGTTTCTCTCTCTCTCTCTCTCTCCATCTTTAAAACTCTGTGCCAGTCAGTCAACATGTAGATCTATCTCCCCACACCCTCTCCCATAATCCATCCAAACTTCTCTCACTCCAATATCCATCTCCCTCTCCCATAATACAACGCATTGTTAGACCATCCCTCTACACTAATACTCACTTGTAAGCACATTTGGAATCCTCCGTTCTTGTCACTATGGTTACATGAGCAACATGACTGATGCTAGCCAATGCCTGTTGGAAAAACAAACAAAAACAAACATGAATTTAAGAAAATCTTCCATTCACATATATGTGGTTCTTGGTCAACAAACATGATTAATTGTAGAACAAACAGTAAATATGACCAAAAGTAGATGTTTATAATAATCTTGTTACACTACTCCTTTGCTGTATATTGATTAAATTTAAAATACTTTGTTTTTACAAACTTGTTTTTATACTATTATCTTTTGCTATAATGAATTGATTGCATTTCAATATTTATTGATAAGGTTTGTAAATTGTGACCTATTCAGTCCAAGTTTGCCAATTTACGAATTCATTAAACCATGAACAAATTAATATCAATAAATGAATAATTCTAAAAATGAATAAATGGAAGACGAACCTCTCCTCTAAAGCCATATGTACTAATGCTTGTAAGGTCATTGAACTCTCTCAGCTTGCTAGTAGTAAACCTCTCGCAGACAATGTCCATGTCATCTTTCTGTTCAAGAAAATACAGATTGATGACAAAGGTGAAACGAGACAGAAAACTGTTATTTCTCTTTTTGTAAACTCCTTTTTTCTTCCTTCCTTCCTTCCTCACCTATATCTTATCCCTCTCTGTACTTCTCTGCTCCTACCTCTCTTTCTCTCCCCCTTTTTCATGTAAATCTATCTTTATATACATTTTGTATTTTAAAATTATAAACTGTCCTTTCTTTAAAGATGCGTTTCCAACTCCTCCCTCTCCCTCTCCTTCTCTCTCTCTCTCTCTCCCCCTCACTTTCTCTGTCTCTTTCCCTCCCTCTATCTTCTTCTCTCCCTTTAAGCCCCTTCCTCTACTTTCCTTTTCTTTTTTCTGTTAATATCAAACTAATAAGCAGATTCTTCCTCAAACCAACGAACATAGAAAAAAAAACTAAAATGACAACAAATAAGACCAACATATTACAAAGTAAAATTAAAAATGAATACAGCATACTATATTTCAATTCTTTTGTTAAGACGGGACATACAGATTAGAAGCTGACTCAGAGAGGAATTATCTTTATGGTTCATTTGTTAAGATGACTCAACAATCCATCTTTCTTTTCTGCAATTTCCTTCTAATCCTTTGTTTGATATTAACCAACCAATGCTAAAAATGCCTTGAACGTTGGTAGACGATAGTGAAATTGAGTCCTAGTCTGGTCACAATGTATGCTAACAATAAGCTACATAGTCTATACTAACCCTTATACCAGTTCCATTGTCTTGTATCTGAAGTAGCTTCATCCCTCCTGATTTGACAGTTACTTGAATGGAAGTAGACTTAGCATCCAAGCTGAAATTAGAATTAAAAAAATACAACCTAAAAATAACACTGATACAGCTGTAATATCAAAATAACTGCATAATATACACAAGCAAACAGAGTGATATGAAAATAAAAATTACATTTCAATTTACACAAAAAAAAGAATGGTAATAAATCTATTCTAAAAATACTAAGGAGCTTGAAAAGGCAGTTTTCCCAGGAATCTTTCATCTATGCATTAGAGACTAAAATACTTGCATTTCTTTGGTTCCACCTATGTAAAAAGAAATACGAAATTACACAGAGAGAACATTGATCATGTAAGCAGTAGGCGTCTAGTAACAGACCTTTCTGATTTAATATGTGAGTAGTAAATGCTTCAGAATATACTATCGCAACCTAGATATCAATGTCAACAGTAGGCGAAAACTGACAATACATAAGTCACTCTTTAAGAATACGTTAAGTGTATTTTGCATTCTTAGTTTGACAATGGAGTCATTTACCAGTTTTCTATCATTTCTTTGAGGGCATTTGCAGGTCTTTGAATCACTTCCCCTGCTGCTATTCTGTTCACTACTGTCTCATCCAACTTTCTGATACTCCCAGCCATTATGAACTATGCTGCTTTTCTCTTAATGGGGGATGGGTGGAAACATTGATGTTGCTATCAAATTACTGGTAAAGATGGTACATGTAGATGGAGCTCAACGTGTTGAAAACTTAGACTGTTCTGTTTCAGTTGAATTAAAGAAAGAAAAGAAAACAGGTTATTTCAGCATTTTTACATAGAAATATTACAAGAAAATTTTAGTATAAAATGCCTTTCAAAGCTTGAAGAGAAGTCATCAATTTATGTTGTGGCTCTTTCAATCTATGATTTAGAAGAATAAAGGGGGAAACTTGAGTAACACTTTAGTTTTGATGCTCTTTATAATCTCAAAATGAATTATTCTAATACCTTAAGTTAAGCCTCAAGTTAGCATACAGCTATTTTTCAAAGTTCTGATTCATTCTTCTCCTGTCACTGATCAATCATGATCATTGGCTGATTTTAAGATTACTTCCGTTTCAAGGCAGTCGATCATCATCAATGAATGGATCAGGATTAATAATTGAATAGGGTTCTAATAGCAACAAAACTTTCTGCGAAAATTGACTTTCATAAATTAATTCCTCCCCATTTTAATAGATAATAAATATTTTGTTAATTTCTCTCCCAAAGGCAAAACAGGATCAGTTAAAATTTCATGGTTTTTCAAGAAGAATTTTTTTGTTTTCTTACAGTTGTTTTAAATTTAATGTTGACTTCTTTCCACATTGTCTAATTTCTCACTAATGATCATATCATCATCGAACGAAGTCAACGTAGTAATCTCCTCCTCAAAACAAACCAACAAAACAGTCAAAGCAAACAAATGATCAGTGTTCACACATTTTTGAGTACGTGGGACCGGGATGTAGATACCTGTTCAAACTACGCGCGGTAAAATACTCACAGAGGGATCACTTCCGATGTAAACATTTCAGAACATAAATTTCCCAAGCGAAAATATATTTTATCAACAAACACCACTTTCTAATTTACAGCATTCTGGAAGCATATTATTCCATATTTTCACTTCGTGGCTGCTTTGGATACACCAGATGTCAAAATATGCTTAAAATAGTGAAAATATGATTGCCTGTCGGAGACCTTTGCAGAGATTATTGCAGCGCAGATTCACATCCGGGATTGGCTCGCAAGGTTAACCCAGAATTCCCAGCCGTAACCTTCGTAATATGTTGATGTGCATCACATAGTTGTGCATAGACTTACACGCAAATTTAGCCCGGCGTTTAGTGCGCCAACACACAAGAGTGACTTTACGTAGGCTAGCAGACTGGGCAAATCGAATTGGATCTCTATACGACCACCGCACCGTACGAATCCCATGCACTGCCCGTCTACGTTATCTTGCTTGTTTTTCTCGCGATATATTCCAAACGGGCAATGGATAGGTGGAATGTATATCGTGGAGATATGGCAATTTCTTGAGGAACAATCGTGGAGAAATTAAGCAAAATGAAGCGTCTTGTGAGAGTGCTGGACGGGCTCACGGCGGGGGTGGGATCCAGCTCCTCTCCGAAAGATTCGGATGTTGTGGAATCTCTATCACAGGAGCACTTCAACATATGCAAGGTGGGTGAAACGATTTCTTCTCCATCTATCGCAGGTGGTTGTAGGCTTGCGTACATACCGTATGTGCCCCGCTGGTATAGTGTGTGTATGCCCATATGTGTAGCACAGTCACTGGCGGTAGAGCTGTCCACTGACTTTCTACACAGAATCAATCTCGTAGAATCTTAGGTGCATATTTAACATATTTAACATATTTAATGAATTTTGGATTCATATAAGTAATAGCTGGGAAGATAACATAAATATTATATTGACTATTTTAATTTCTTTCAAACATCCCATTTTTTCCTTCACATGATCAAGTGAAGGAAGGATATCATTATCATGCTTACATTTACAAACATCTCTTACATGCCACTTTATTCTTTATGTTATGATAATGGGGGATGAAAAAGATGAAATTTTTGCAGCAATTTTCTACAGCCTGCTACAAAGCCAGAACCTAAAGTATTAGGTAGCTTAGTGATATGTAGAGGCACAAAATATGCGTCCATAACACAAAATGCAGTATGATGTTTGTTAATTACGGTAGTTCTTTTTTGACATATCTGTAAGAAAATTAAGGTAACGTTAAGCCTCATCAAATTGGTATACCGGTATGCATTTACCATTGTGCATTATGATTTCCACCATTATGCTGTTTGCGTTGCGGACGCGTCTTTTTATGCCACTGCATTTCGCTAAGCTAAGTTATTCTAGGTCACCTTGCCTTGTTCCTCTTATGATATTGTATAAGCCAGCTAAAGTACACCCAACATTACAATACATGCAACTGCCTATCATAATGAGGTCATGATAGCAAAGTAGATTTTTACATGAGACTGTATATAAACAATTAAAAAGTTTATTATGAACTGTTGCAATGTCAGTCATGCTCCAAACTTGCCAAGAAAGATAAGATGAGTCATGAGATGTTATTTTCTTATCAATTCAACATTCAGACTGTTATACCTGTGGTCTTGTTAAGAGTCTAACAATGCTGCAGGGCAAAAAGAATAAAGGCTTATTTAAATTATGATCTTTTCAACAACAAAAAATCAATGATATTAATGGAGTTTTGAAAAACAATGGGTTTTAAATTGTAATACATTACTCATGTAGATAGGAAATTGCTAACACTGCCTTGCTGACATTACAGAAAAAAACGTTTTTTTTTCCTTTAAAGATACTATATCCCTTTTGCAGCCAACATCGAATTCTGTAGAACTTTGCAGGAATTATGAATATGTCATGTAAATGTATGTCCTATCTGTGAAATTTAAACGTTAGCAGTGTCCTAATATTCAAATTATGCAAGGAAACCTGTTTACTTGCTAGACTTCACTGTCAGACACTATTGAGTAACTGACTGGCTTTTTTCATCTTTGGTAATAACATACATAAAATGAGCTGTAAAGGGTAGCCTACATGAGCATTTGTCTACATCAATAACCCACTTCTTGTAATGGCCAAAATTAAACTGATTGAATCTTTGCGCAGCATAAAACGTACGACCATTCGGTACAATGGTCTGAAAAATCAGACTATTACTTACTGGCTCTATAGCTCCTAAGTCGATTCGACAACTAATAGTCGTTATTTTCCCACTTAAAGACATTTTCAAGCCCACTTTTTTTTAGGGAAGTTCTAAATTAGTATTGTCTTTCAAATGCCGTTGGAATTTAACCTTTTCATTTTTTTGGCCTGCAAATGGGACATAGTACCTTTAATAATGGCTCTCCGTCAGATCTTTACAAGTACAGTATATACACTGTAATAATCATATTGTATTTGATTGCTTAATTGAGATCTTTGAAAAAGTCCCAGAGCTGATTCACTTTCTACTTTGGTGATTTTTAGCTCACCTGAGCCAAGGTATTTTACATTTTCAATTTCTTCTCAAAACGCAAGCCCAGATTTTAACCAAACTTGGTAGGGATTATCCTTAGGCAAGGGTTATCTAAAGTTGTTCAAATGGGGTAGGTTCTTCACAAGGGTGGCCTGGGGTAGAGCCTCAAAAGTTCCTCAGTGGCAGTAATTGGACATTTTTCTTCTTAAAAACCCGTAGCTGGAATCTTAACATAAATTTGTAGGAATCACCTGCAGGAAAGAGAGATCAAAAGTTGTTCTAATGGGGTATATGCCTCCAAGGGGGCTTTCGGGCAGCATCCCCCAAAGTGCTCCTATGGTAAAAATTATTTTGTTTAAAACTTTTTCTTGAAAATTCATGTATAGATTTTGACTAAACTTGATAGGAAGCATTCCTTAGGGAGGGGGATGACGTTGTTCTGAAGGGCTATTGACTCCTCCAGGGGCAAAGGGCTTGGGAGTAGCCCCCCTGAAAAAATTCCCTTTGTTAACATTTTCGACTTCTCCTCAAAAACCCATGGCTGGATTCTAACCAAAATTTGTAGGAATGATCTGCAGGAAAGGGAGATCTTAAGTTGTCCAAATGGGGTATTTGCCCCCCCCCCCCTCAAGGGGTCTTTGAGGCAGCCTTCAATATCCACCATCCAAATGGCAATGCGAGCATGGCTGCTTGCACGCACTAATCTTGAAAATTTTTGAGAAATGGTTTTAAAAATTGATCCCTTTGAATCAAGGATATCTCTTCAAAAATGCCTGTTACCCTCATTTTATTTCATATTCTGATTGATCATGATTCATGAAGTGTAGATATAATATCTTACCAAAATGTACGTATGGATTCTGGCTAAATATTGTAGGAATCATTTTTATGTGAAGAAGACCTACCGTTGAATGTGTTTAATTGGGATACCTGCCCCTGCAGGAAGCTTGAGAGCAGCACTCCTAAACTGCCCTACTGTTCCAATAACTTCTATGTTCCTGGTGCAAAGGGGATGGAAGCTGGGTTCCTCATTTCATTTCATTCATTGGCTCCGTTGGGCGTAAGGTCCACGGGCCTCTTGTTCTCTGTATAACATTGATTTATTCTTGCTATCCTTTCTCTCTCTCTTTTTCTGATTGTAGGTTGTTCGCCATGGATTCCCGTTTGAACCGACCGCCATGGCATACGACCCTGTACAGCACATTCTGGCCGTGGGATCCAAGAATGGATCAATGAGAATGTATCCTTTCTAAACTTGTTTACCCCCGACCCCCCTAGGGTGCTGCCCAGTCAATTACTACACAGGCTTTAAACCAGGATGGCATTTAGGTGTCCCAAAACATGCCCATTTCTTGTGAAAGACACCCTATAATTGTTTTATTTTCATCAACATCATGTAACAGACTGTTTTTGTTAGATTTTTTGTTTGTTTTGTTTTTGTGGACACCCTAAGCTATTTTGTTTCCTTTTTGTTTGCTTTTTGTTATAATTTTGATACCCAATTTTGAAATCATGTCTAAAAGCCTGATGCTTTATATCCACTTTCTCATATGCCTAGTGCATTCCCACCCCCCCCCCCCAAAAAAAATGATTGGTTAATTATTTCTCATTTTGCTAATTTTCTTCTTTTTGTTTTTGTTATTTGTTATAAATTTAGAAGGTGTAAATTAGATGTATGTTGGATCTATCAAAAAGTTTTGATGAATTTGTCACACTGAATTTTTGTATTGTGGCACTAGTCATAATTCTGAATATAGCCTTTGAAATTTTACTTGGATACAAATTGTTACAATGTACTGCCTGCATTGCAAGGGTGCCCATAGAACATTATTGTACATGTAAAGAATGCAGAAAGAGCAACCAAAAAAAGAAGAAGAAAAAAGTCAAGTTGATGCAAGTGTGAAATGATAAATTATTAGCACCCTGTCTACCTACCTACTTATACTTGTAAATTATTAAGCCTGTGATATTATGCTACCATTCATAGATTCGTTTGTGTTTGTAAATATATTATGAATTACCAAATTGTGATGTGAATGGTGTGCTATTGTCAATTATTATGTACCTTCAAGGCTTCAACAAGGTAAGTACATACACAATATGAATGCAGGAAACATATTGACATGTCTGTAATGTCCATCTATCTGTATAATATGTATAAAACAGAAAGTAAATAACGAAAGATTGAGAGAGAAAGGGAGAGGGAAAGAGGGTTTAGGAGATGGAGAGAGAGAAAGATAGATTTATAGAAAAAGAGAGATGTGTAGCGAGAGCGAGAGGAGAAGAGAAGAAGAGAGACAGAGAAAGAGTGTGAGAGAGAGAGAGAGAGAGAGAAAGACTGCACATGAGGAATAAACAGAGATACTAGTAGGTATTTATAGATAAGGCCAAAAAAAAAAAGTTGTTTGGTTGTCCTCGATTGCTTTTCTGGAGTAGGGGCGGGCGGGCGGATTTTTTTTTTTTTTTTTTTTTCTCCATTTGTTTTCTTCTTCATATGGACTCATTTCTTCCTATTTATTTCATTTTTGTTCAAATCATGAAGCCAATATTATTATTATTTAAACACAAAAGAATCCCGCCAAAAATTATGAATTGCCATGTCAATATTCATTTTCATTTTCGCTGTTTCGAGGTAGTTTTCAGTTATAACGAGGCAATTTTCGTATGTATGTAAAACGTACGTATGTCTATAGGGAGCGCGCACGCGCGTCGTTTGTTCGTGCGGCCGGAGCAGGTATCCCACGCCAGAGCTCGCGGCGCCAAAAACTATCCCTGTGGTGATCCGACTGCAATGATTTAATACGTGCGCCGGAGACACTATTGATCTTGCGATACACGAAAAATAGTGATCTAAATCTGAAAAATACTTGAAATACAGCTCAGGTTTTGGTACCCATCTTCCTTACAGACACGCGTAAGATATTCGATTTTTCAGATTCAGGTAGCGGGACTGCCGATTACGTCGCTAAAATGTGATATTTAAGGATACATTTTCTATTGCAAATGTGGTTCTCCTGTGACTCTGATATGTTTTGTATGTGTGTGATATGTGTATTATGCTATGTATTTTAAAGTGATTTTACCACGCATACAACGGACCCACCGAAAACTGCCACCCGGCCGAAAACTCCTCCTCTTCTCTATTAAAGACATAATTGCGTACTAAAAGGACCAAATTGGCGACGGACACATTTTGATCCTTGCAACATGCATAAAATGGTATATTTGGCGTTTAAAATTGCTCCAAAATAAATGTATATTCTTTAAAAAAAAAATTTTAAAAAAATCTAAAAAAAAAAAAAAATACGAGCGGGCCGAAAATGAGGAGCGGGCGGTCGAGGACAACCAAATGATTTTTTTTTTTTGGCCTAAGTAGAGTTGGATAGAGCAAGAGAGAGACAGAGAAAGAGAGAGTCTTTAATGAATCAGAAATCACCACTCAATAGAGTCATTCGAATATATCAAAGTAATTAATGTAATTACATGCATCGCAGTGGGTTAAAAATAGAAATAGTAATGGAAAAGAAAACCAGTCGAGAATGAGCGCTCAGAGAGAAGAAATGAAAGAGGAAGACAAGTAAACTGACATAAGATGGTGTATAGGGGGGGGGGGTTACTGTAGTGTTCATTATTAGCTATACATTGAATGGTGGGAGGGGGGACTTGTAGTGCTCATTGTAATTAAGGACATCTGTTAGTAGATTTATGGTGTTTGCGTGGCTTGATACAAAGCTATATGATATTGGAGCCCTTTGATATGAATAAAGGTTCAAGAGAAAATAAAGATTTTTATATCTGTCTCCAAACCCAAGTTTTGACCTTTTTAAAATTATTTTTTACGACGACTTAAAAAATTATACTGTTAAGTAGATTTTTTTTACATAAAGTTAGGTAAACATAATACATATGGACCCAAAAAAGGGAAATGGTATCCATGAAAACCATCAATGAGTTCAGCACATCATAATATTTATAAAAAAAAGTATTTTAGTCAGAAAAATACATGATTTTTTATTCATTTCCTATTGCCCCAGAAAATGGTTTAAAGCAGTCCTCTTGACTGTTTAGATTAGCTCAATCCCCCATTCCTTTGGGCCCTTATAGCGCAATTCAGGGCCCCTGTGGTCTTCTGTAGGTTTTAACCTATATTTCACTGTATATTTCATAGAGGGTTTTCTATACCAAATGAACATTTCAGCCAAAATGTATGTATTGAAATGCATAAAAACAATGTTGGGCCCCTAAAATATTAAAACTTTGGGCACCTTGGGCACCGCTTTTTCAAAAATAAGTTGATGGCATCATTGTTAGCATTTAATTTTACTCAGGAGTCTGCATTAAAAAAAGGTGAACATCATTTCCCTGTTGGAGCAGTCTGTGTACCTAACTGCACTAACAAGGGCATTTGCTTGAATCTTATTTACTTAGGTTGTCAGCAGGACAACCTACATGTAGATGATTGGTTAGGTAGCCCAATTAAACTTTTGATGCTCATGAATTCTCATTTATTATTATTTTACTACAGTCCCCAAAATAGGACATGTAAATGGGGCTAGTTATGACATTGGCCTTATTTTTTAGTAGCCACCTGTTCAACAAATGTAGAAGTATTACTTGCCGCGCAAGATTTTAGTTGATCAATGACACCTGGGCAACTGCCAATTTCATGCCCTGTTAACACCTGGCACCTGCCCAGTTGTAGTATAAGGATGAGTTTTGTTTTGATCGTGATAGCTGAGATATAGTGGCATCATGCTCATACCTTAATTGATAGGTGAACTTTGACAATCCAGGGCCCATGTTTGTTTTGAAATTGAGAGTACACCAGATGGTGGAAATTCACAATAATATTGACAAATGTCTGGACCTATAAATAATGCCTTGTTAAAAATTAGATTTGGATCACCATAGATCTGTGTTATCAAAACTTAGTTTTTAATTGCAATAGAAACATGATAATAAAGGAAGATACATATGTTGAGACCTCTGAAATAAATATGAACATGTTTACTTGTATAGATCTAAAAACAATACTTAAGATTTCTGTCCTTAATAAATAGTCTTTAACCATTTCTTTTAAAGCATTTAATCCAAATCACAACTCATGAAAATGTTTTACAAATCAGTATTTGGTTTGTCTCTCATACTTAATTGAAATTTGTATCTAGAAGATAATGCCTAAGTTTAGAACATATATTCACTAACATCTTTGTCTCTGTCTCCTTTTGTTTTTACAAAACACTGTAGGATTTTCATCATTTTAGGATAGACTTTAATCGTTGCTTCCTCAGTAAGATCAGCCCATGCACTGCAAAATTTTGTGCTGACATGTTTTTGGATATCTTAGAAGGATAATTTCATACCTGTAGGCAAAAAATACTTAATAACTATTCCTGAAGATCTCACAGAATAAAAACACACAAACTGTTCGCAGTCTTACTGTGCAATTTATATGCCACAAAGAGAAAGGAATCTTTCTGCACCAAACATTCTAAGTTTACAGATATATCCTGTGCTATACAAAAGAAACCATGCATTTTGGTACAGAAAAGGAACCATATGGCATTATTTTTGCAAGTTTATACCTCAACTTGAATCAATTTCATTCTATATTAGATGAAGACTTGCAAATAGAAAGGATTTAGTGCTCAAATATTCTAAATTTATGAAATTCATGGTAACTGTTCTGTATTTGGTTAACGAGAGAAATCCTACATTTCACATTGTTATAGCGATTTGTTCAACATGACTTTTTTTTTCCTTTGAGGAGACATCTATAGTAGATGACAACATGTTCCATTTATTTTTTTGAAAATCAAGAATGTTCCAACAGTAAATTAAAAAAATTAAAACAGCCAGTGTTCTGAACAAAAGTTGTTCTTAATGACCCCACATCTTGGCTGAGGCTACCCAATTTAGCAACACCTGATTTATGCAAGGTATAGTTTCTTTACCTAGGAATGCTGTCAATATTTTACAAGAGGTGGTAAAAATAGCCTTTCACAGTTGTTTAAAGTAAATCAATGAATATAAACACTTATTTGAACCTGTTTTCATGTTAACACTTGGATAATTTATCTTCAACTTTCTTGAGCATTAGATTATATTTTATAAACGAGGGCACCACTTCAAATACTTTTGTAGATCTTTGTTGAAAATTTTAGGGTGTGTATGCATCAGTCCCCAACTAAAACTTTGAAATTTTGAGGGTTTAGAAAAGATATAGTGTGAGTCATAATGAGTATGGACATAGTTTAATTCAATAACCAATCAGGGGGTAAATTAGTATAATGGATGTTGCTATTTTAGGTACCGTAGTCTAAAAAAGAGCATTATTTTGGAAAGTCAAATATGAAAAAGATACATCCTAAATCATGCCCTATGAAGAGTTTTTCTAAATACTATTATGATAATGGTATACTTTCATAGAAGTGCTTGCATTCAGGCCGACTTGTGCACTATTATTTATGTAATGGTAAAATATGATGTATTCATCTAAGTTAATCTTATGTACTCTGCTAAATGTGGTTAGAACAAATTCATATGTAGAGGAATAAACATTTATACCTCCTTCTCATCACTGAATGGTGTTGCACACTATCAGTGCTGGAATGACAGAGAGGGTCTATTTAATAACCGAGAGGGAAAAAATGAAAGCCCTGGATGAAATAGTTGCTTGCATCATCTGCTGACACGCTTAAACTAGGTCTTGATGCCTTCAAGTCAAGCCATATGATGAATAATGCAAATATTTGCTTTCAATAAACTGGGGCAATTCAACGAGAAAGCAAAATTTACACTCATTAAATCCATTTTGATATATATGCTTAGTATTCTTTTTTGTAGTATTGAAAATATTTGTTTTTGTTTTGTTCTTTCTTGTGTTCTTAATCGTTATTACCATGAATTAGGCGGATTTTTTAATATATTGATTGTTATTGCTTTTTTCCTTCGTTCTTGGAGGTCGGTATTAAATTAAGCCGGGTTGAGTAATTCCTTAATTCCCATTTCAAAGGACTATTCACTGTATTATGAATAGTTTATGCTTTGATCGATATAGTTATTCCCTTTCTTCACTGTTGTGTAAGGAGGTCACTTCCAAATGTAGGTTGCTGAAACAAGCTAGGATGATATTTAGAGAAAAGTAGGCTTTTAAGGTAATCCTTATTTCAAGAGGTTTACCCCATCATGAAAGAGAACTCCATCTTAATTTCCCCCTGTGAGCAGTAAACACTATGGTTGCTGATTGGGTGAACTCTAGCACAGATTAAAATTATGGAGTAACTTTTTGTACTTTATTTTATTCTCAGTATTTTTGTGTTTGTTTAGAAACTTGAAAGCTTGCCTGACATACCAAGGGTCATTTATCTTCTCTCTTTGTCTATATTTACTTTGTCAAAATGTTTGGAGAAGATGATATGGGCATGTACATACTAGTAATATTTTTGGTATGATTTGTATCTGAATGAAAAGAAAACCTCCATATTGATATTACATAAGTTGATATTATTCATTAAAAACAATCATGATTCCCAATTTAAAAAAAAAATTATTTGCATTAAATGAGCACTTTTTCATCACAACTCTGAAAATTTAGGTTGTTGCATTCACACAAATACATGTACTTACTTTTTAGGTGATAAAAATGCAATTCCCTCAATTTCATGTTCCTATTGAAACTGGATTGTATATTATTGTCTTCAATTTTAATACTTAGTATCCATTTAGTCTGATGTGCAATTTATAATATGACCAATACTTTATTTGTGTTGGCCATTACATTCAGGTTATTTTGGAATAATGAAGCTCATTTAATACGAAAAACAGTGAAATAACTTCTCTTAATCTTGATAATCTTTTGCATGACAAACCAAGCCATGAAACTGGTCAAAAAATTGGTCAAAATAGCGTGCACACTGTACTTACATTGTACATATACCGGTAACATGTACATGTACAATCTTAAATATCTGATATCAAATACAGATACATTTATTTCTGCATTTATTTTAACAACAATGATAGAATTTTAGGTGTTTTTTAAAAAATAAGATAACAACCCACTCGATGTACATGTACAGTGTTATCTTGTGTCTAGGTAATCTTTTGTTTATTTTTATTTTTGTCTTGGAATGGATGCTTTTATTTCTTTCTGGCATCTATTTTAGTACATGAATTGTGAGATTTGCTCTATTACAATTCAGGATTCAGGCAAAATATCCTTGTATTTGACATTCATATAGCTAGTAGAACTGTCGGTTGCTGGAATCATTCATGAATTTGCAGCTTTTTGTCAGTATGAAATAAGCATTACTTGTATCAGCATGTACAGTACATACCCATAGTTGTGATAATTGCTCCCATATGTTATGTAAGAAGGCAATTATTTTTTTGCCAGCTTTATTTGTTTTGGAAATCAATGGCATTCTCATTTGCACCTTTCCGTGATAGGCTGTCCATACTTAATTAAGAATCATGAACTTAATATAGTCAGTCAATAAATGAAACCGTCGCTTTAGATATATTCGTTTCTTACTCCAGTTGTATCCTAGGTTTCATTCATCATGCATCCCTAGCATGTACTCCCTTTGTAAGCTTGTGATGCTTGCAGTAGTTTATATTGAAATTATTGAAAGTCTGTTTGCTGGCATATGTTGGCTTTCCTGCATTTGTGTTGTTTGTGTATATTTCAGAAGGAAAGAGAAAGAGAGAGAGAGAGAGAAAAGTCAGTAGCTTGGAGTGCATTATTACATGACAAGCAAAGCCCTGCGTACATATATTGTAGTGTGAGCAAATTTCAATGTCTGATCTACATTACGTGGCAAACATATTGCTGCACAGAACGGCACTCCGGTGGGTGGGTGTGTGTGTGAGTGAGTGTGTGTGTATGCATACCTCGGTCCATCTTGTCTGCTAACTAGTGCTGGTTTCGCATAGCCAGCTAGCTGCTGTAGAAATGTGGAGGTTGAGTTGGCATTTTTTATGCCTAATTGTATGTATGAGGCAAGGGAGAAAGGGTATAATATTGATGCTGCTACGATATGCTGTGTACATGTTTGTGGCGTGTGCCCGTAGTGTGAGTCTGTGCCTGTGTGTATGAGTGTGTGTGTGGGAGGGTGTGTGTTTGGGGAGCATGGGTTAGGTCGATTGATGGATGTGCACTGGCATAATGCTACCAACATAATGCGACTGCTAATTATTTGCAGACGGAGCAGCCAAGCCTGATGAAAATTAGGGGAATCATGGATTCTGCCATTGTCTTCCTCATCATTTATGAAGTCCATTGGATGTATGATAGGTTCTTAAAGACTAATGAAGCTTAGTGCCAAACCCAATCCAGAACAAAGAATTGATTTTCAGTTTTTGAATGATTACTAGCCATGCTTCTTATGTATACACACCTACACCCACACCCATGCCCATATTCTTCTTCATTTGTCCTTTTCTTGATTTATTAATTTCTAGTTTTTCTTCTTTTTCCCTTTCTTCTTATTTCTATTAAATAATGTTCTTTCTTCCATGATACAAGTATATTTTCCTTCAAAATTACATCAACAATTACTTATTTATGTCTAATAATCTAAATATTACTAATCAATTATAACAAAGGGAGAATTTAAGTGATAGAAAAAATATTTCATGTTTTTTTAAATACCGTAAATTATCTGTAATCCATAATATGTTTATAAATCTTCTCTCTTCTCCTCTCTCTTTCTCTTGACAAATATAACTTCAGTAAATTGTATATATACTGTAACTTTGTATTCTTATGACAAAAATAGATTGTCACAGAGTCAGTTGAATGTTACACTGAATGATTCAAGACAAAATAGAAACAGTATTTGCCATATGATTATAATATTATTATATATTATATAGAAACAGTATTTTAAAACATTGAGCCAAACAAAATAGATAATCTAACTTTTTGTTTCATCCAGGTCCTTAACATTATGTCTTATCCAAATATCTCTTACCTTTCCAGTCAGTATGATTTCCAAGTGTTTAAATGTATTTTACATATCCGTATAAACCATCTATTTTCTAATTATCAATTCAGAATCGTTGCTTTGAGCCAGTTTTTTTCATAGTAAAATTTTCTTATTCTACTCAGACCAGCTGAAGTAATAGTTGAAATGAAATGGAAATGTATCTTCAGAAATGGTATGAAGCTGTAAACAAGCCTTTTATTTATACTCAGGATATTAACAGATCAATTACTCTGACGACTTAAGCTTATAGTAATGTAGGAGGTTAAAAAGCCCAAGTATATATGTGTATCTGTTATGTGAGGACTGAAAAACACTTTATTTCTACATGAAATTCAAAACAGGATTAAGGAATTGTGAAGATGGATATTTGTAGTCTGTTTTGTGTCTTACGGTCGAGGTGAAAAATGAAAAAAATTGTACTATGATTGAAAAAATATTCTCTAAAATAATTTATGATGTATATTTGTAACCTGGTGGCATGATAATGGTTAATTTGGTTGTATTGTTTGCTATAGCTGCTGTTATTACACCTCGATGTGTGAGATCTAACTTCATTATATTGACAAGGCACTTATAAATATCATAGTCCCATACATCATAATTGAGGTTAAGCAAATCAGGCAAAACTGAACAATAACTTACGATTGACATACCTTTGTTTAAAGGGGAATCCAACCTTAATAGACAACTACTCTAAAGGAAAGCAGAAAAGTCATAGAAGCAGACTGGTGAAAGTTTGAATTAAATCTGACCATAAAAAGAGTAAGTTATGAATTTTCGAAAGTTGTAATCACTATATGTATGGGCACTTCCAATTGGCTGAATGTTATGAATTTTCGAAATTTGTAATCACTATATGTATGGGCACTTCCAATTGGCTGAATCAGTAAAGTCACTGTGACGAAGGGCCAGACAACTTTCCCTATTTATTTCAACACTCAAAATGATTACAATTTCAATTTTCAAAAAGTATAATTCAGGAGGGTCTAATCTTTTTAGAGGACCTGTAAAAATGCGCTATCCATAATATATTTTGAGTAGTGTCCCAAGGGAGAAAAACAGAAATTAATGATATTTTTGTACATGACATATAATGGGAGAGTTGTCTCATGACTATGCCACAATCCACTGACCAAATTGCCAATTTGAGATTCGCATAGATTTAGTTATCTCGTATTTCAAACATTCATAACTTTCTTATTATTGGCCTGATTAATTTCAAACTTTCAACTTTCTGTTTTTCCTATTTTTCTGCTTGCATGCCAATGAAGTTATTAAAAGGGTTGGATTGCCTTTTAAACATTATGAATAAATATTCCTGCATATTGGACAAACTTTGACTTGATAATACAGATAATATAAGATTTATCAGAGGTGAAAGGGGAGTGCCTTCTCTGTATTCTTTAAGTGTATGTGAACTTGGGCATGACATAAAATGCTCTGTTCTATATGCCCCTGGTCTGTTTTTCAGTTAAAAGATGGGAGATTTGTTTTACTTTGTTGGCCAATATTTAAGTTTCACCAAAGACTTCAGAATGAAATTAAAAAATCAGTATCGAATGTCACATTTCTCAATTACATGTATGCATGTGTGCAGTTTGGACCTCAGGACTTACACCCTATCACACATTTTGTCATAATAAATACTCTATTCTATCTACTCCACGTCTGCTTGTCAGTTAAAAAACAAGTTTGATTGAAGAGTTTGTTGACACATCACTGATTAAGCTACCCCTATCCTTCCCCACTCTGCTCGGCTTCTTATCGTTTTGTCAACGCGCCCCAGTCAAACCCGTCGGGCTATATTTTTCTTTTTTTTCCACCAGATAAGCCAATCGTTCAGTTAGGCTAATCAATGCCTTGTTTGTTATCCTGATTTTTTCAACTTTGTTTAAGCTAGAGGTGTATTTTTTGATCAACTAAATGAATTTTATTTTTATTGGAGCAGGGGGGCTCTGTGTGTTCTAAATTGTTATAATAATGATAACAATGATAATTGTACATTTATATTACACAAGTTCTATACACACAAGTTCCATACACACTGCACATAATGATATAATAATAAGAAGAGTAGTAATAAAAAGCAAAAACAACAGTAATACTAAATAACACAAAATTACAAAATATGTTTTGTCGTACAGTATATTCAGATAGATCTCAATTTTGATAGGCATGGGTCTAAAGGAGTAATAGCTAACAACTAATAACAAACAGTAAATGAAAAGGTTTCCTGAAACAGGTTATTTTTAAAGCAGATTGTTGAAGATGTCAAGCGATGATGTATATCTAATTTAGGAAGGGAGGTTGTTCCATAGTTTGGTCCATTTCCAAATTTTGAATGATTAAAGGGTTTTTTTCAACAAGGTACATGTAGGCTAAAAGATGATAATTGTGACTTTCAGTAATACCTCATCCAAAAGTGATACTATAATGTAGTCAAAAAAGTTGTACATCCTCTTTCTTAGACATTATATTATCTCTCATGTGCTTTGGACATGGCTTAACCAAAATATTATGTAAACTGGTCCCAACTTGTTATCAGTTTCTCTCTCCCTCTTTCTATCTCTTTGTTCTTCCTATATTTTCAGTTTCTATCTATCAGGGTTCTCTAGTTCTCTCTTGTACTTCATGTTTTTTTCTTTTAAAATTTTTTCTTTCATATTTGTGGGTTTTTCTGTGTGTGTTTCTCTCTTTCTGTTTCTCGCTCCTATTTCTTTCTCTCACTCTGTATAATTTTGTCTATTGTGCATTCACTTATCTCTCCCAATTTCTTTGTCTCTTTCTGTATTTCTTGACTTGTCTTGCTCTTCCAACTCTATTTTTCTCTTTCTCAGTCTGTATGTTATTTAATCTTTCTCATTTTCCCACTTCTCTTACTTGTGTTCTCTGTCTCTGTAACTCTCTGTCTCTGTTACTCTCTGTTTCTGTTACTCTCTGTTTCTGTTACTCTCTGTCTCTGTTATTCTCTGTTTCTGTTACTCTCTGTCTCTGTTACTCTCTGTCTCTGTTACTCTCTGTTTCTGTTACTCTCTGTTTCTGTTACTCTCTGTCTCTGTTACTCTCTGTTTCTGTTACTCTCTGTTTCTGTTACTCTCTGTCACTGTTACTCTCTGTCTCTGTTACTCTCTGTTTCTGTTACTCTCTGTTTCTGTTACTCTCTGTTTCTGTTACTCTCTGTTTCTGTTACTCTCTGTCTCTGTTACTCTATGTTTCTGTTACTCTCTGTTTCTGTTACTCTCTGTCTCTGTTACTCTCTGTCTCTGTTAATCTCTGTTTCTGTTACTCTCTGTTTCTGTTACTCTCTGTTTCTGTTACTCTCTGTCACTTTTACTCTCTGTCTCTGTTAATCTCTGTTTCTGTTACTCTCTGTCTCTGTTACTCTCTGTCTCTGTTACTCTCTGTCTCTGTTACTCTCTGTCTCTGTTACTCTCTGTCTCTGTTACTCTCTGTCTCTGTTACTCTCTGTTTCTGTTACTCTCTGTTTCTGTTACTCTCTGTTTCTGTTACTCTCTGTCACTGTTACTCTCTGTCACTCCTATTCTTGCTTTCAGCTGAAGATGTGAATGTATTAACTTCCTAAAGACCATAATAATCTTTTGATTTGAATTGACGTGATTTTATCGGATTAAATACATTAAAGATGAATAACATTGAAAGAAAATAATTCTTTTATTTTGTAATTTCTAATGGGGCCCTAAGATTCTAAGAATATAGGAGACATTGATAATTTATTGGTATACTATTTGATTTGTATGATCAAAATGCTAGGCAAAGGATTTTTTCTTTTTTCTTTTCAACAGCCCTTCCAAGAAAGTGTTGTTTGTTATTTTAAAGTGGAGTTCTTGAGAAATATCTTCTCTGAAAACACCTACTCTTGACGTTTGTATAGTTTATGTCTTGCATGTAATCATATCTGCAAGGATAATTATATCTAATGGGCTACAAAGTTTTAGAAGGTAACACAATTTATTTCTGTGTGTGGCATTTCAAAGATCTGAAAAAATATTAATTGGTTATTTATGTGTTTTTAGATATCAAAATTAATGCTTGCACCTTAGCTCCCTATAAGCTAGATCATATTGTAGGGTTTCATAACACTGATATTAGCCACTTATGAATAATTCATGTTTGGAAATGCTCTAGCTGTCTCCCACATGCAAAATCTAAAAGTAGGATTATTGGGATCTAGCATGCCCTGAATAACAACAAATAATTTGTGGACCTGACATTGTTGTAGGTCTTTGACAAGTACCTAACAACATACACTTTGTCTTCTTCAAAGTTAGTGTCAGCTTATTTTGAAGAAACAACTTTTCTGCCTTTTGTAGTCCGCGTTGGATATCATTTTGTGATTCATGTGTATTTTTGCTCTAAACACCATTACAATATCATCAGCATACATATGTACTTTACATTGTAGACCAGTGAAAGCACTGTTTTTGTATTTTATGTATACAACAAACATCAGTGGTCCTAATATTGAGCCCTGTGGTACCCCAATGGAAATTAGGGGTGATGACATGCGCTCATCTATTTTAGTTACTGGGAATCTGTCATCCAAATAAGACTTAAACCATTGCAACTAATGACCCCTGACTCCAGCATCATGTAACTTTTCTAATAATATATGTTGGTCCACTGTGTGAAATGCCTTCTTTAAATCAACAAAAATTGCTCCAGTTACATATCCTTCACTCATGACTCTTAACATATTATCAGTACCATAGATCAGAGCAGTTTGAGTTGAATGGTGTGGTCTAAAGCCAAACTGTTGATTGTGAACTGCTCTTTCCAATAATTTAGATTAAGATTAAGATTTAGTTTAACCACAATTTTGTACTTTATGCAGCATACAGCTTTTCTTAATCCTTGCTCCTACTATTTTATTTCCCACAATAATTGTAAAATTATTTTAATCATACCTCCTTGTATCCCTCATTGCCAGTATGCTTGTTGAATGATATATTTATATCATAACATATTTCATGATATACAAAATATATGTCTTCTTTACAGAATAAAAGAGAATACCATATAGTTGCTCATCCTTTTGATAAAATTGTAATCTCTGTTCTGTAATTACGTTAGAGCCCAGAATGACCTAGAATTCACTACCCGGTATTATTATTAGTTTTTTTTAAAACAATACCAACACAGTACTCTGTGGTTCACATTCAAATTAAATAAAAGACAGTTTTCTCCATATCCTAACGGCACGTTTTATTTTACTTCTGTCTTTGTGTTTAATTCATCATAGAAGCTTTTAGAAGTGCTCTGGGAATATAATGAATAAACTTTCATGGAAAATTGGCTAATGAACTCTTAATTTGCAGAAGGCCGGAGGGAGATATGAGTGGCCTCCTTGGAAAGAAGCACTGCATGTTAATGTGGGCTATTGTGGAGAAAGGGATCTATGAAGGATGAAAAATTGTTGAAACGAAAGGGAGATCATGATATGTTTTTAATTAGTTAGATTTCTAAAATATGAGATGGAATCTTGAGTAAGAAGAGAATGGCCCATGTACCCCCTTATCTGCCTGGTATATATTAGAGGGAGACTGAAGGAAAGTAAGGCGCAATCAGTCGAGAGTTTAAAAACAAAGCATATCTCAAAGGCTTGATTATTATTTTTCCTTTGCTGTTTCCCCATATGCATTATTAATCACGTTACCGACTGTAATATGACAATAAACTCTGGCACACAGTTTCGCCGCAAGGAACCCATATCCCCTCCTTATTGTTATTCCATCACCCATTTCTTTTGACGACGATGATGATAGTGATGGTGCTGCTGGTAGTGGTTGCTGAGATGATGATGCAGAGACTTATTAAATGACTGGAGGACAATCATGCTTCCAAGATGAAATTTGCTTGGGGTGAATTTTAGCTGCGACTCGCAGACTAGGGTTTGATGTCCCCGCTATCCATACTGAATTGTTTTCCAAATTGGATAATTGAATTACAGACAAAAAGTGGTTGGAATGATACAAAAATACTTCAGTAATCATTCTCAAATGTGTTATGAAATGTAATTTAACATTGTTGATTTCCTGGTTAGAATACAACTATGATAGTGATATTATTTTTGTTTATAGTGCCCTCTGCACCTCCAAAGTGATTTGTTAATTATTACCATGGTATTAAAGGTCCAGCTACTGCATATCAAAGACTAATCCTCCCATTCACCCACATGCTACACCTGTGTAAAGAGTGGCAAATGAAGGTAACAAACCCTTTTTAAAAGTCAGAATGGACCAGGAGCCAAATACCTAAAATCAGCAGCTCCTTTTACTCATGTTTTAGACAGAACCAGGAGCCATTTAGAAAATTTAAAAAAATCAATGCAATTATGGAAATTTGAGGGACAAAATAACAGGATTTTTATTCAAATACCATAGGCCATAAGGATAAAGTGAAGCACAATACCCTTCAGTTTAGTTTTAAATCTAGGTTTTTGGGTCAGTTCGATCAGCATCGTGAAAATAAAGTGTATATTGCATAACTTGGCGTTCCAACATTAGAATTGAAGCTAATGTAGTATACAATGGAAGAAAATGGAAGTAATGTTCTCCTTGGTTTCGTAAGGTTGTGTGCTCTGATGATGCACCAATGCTAGGTGAAGAAAGTTGTAGAGCCAGGCGAGGACCAATCACCGATTAGAGGGGGTGCAATTCTATTTTCATTTTACTATAAAAATATGAATTGCACTTTTAATCCAATGACATCATCTAAAGATGGGGATTGGAAGGAAAGAAAATATTCTCTGTGGTTTGTAAGGTTGGCTGCCCTGGCGATGGACCAATGCAAGGTGAAGTAAGTTGGAGGGACATGTGAGGTCTAATCACCAATTAGAAGTGGTACAATTCAAACACTTTCACTTTTACAACTAAAGATATGAACATGTACTACCTTTTATCTAATGACATCATCCAAAATTCAGGACTAGAATGGAAGAAAATATTGTCTTTTTGGTTCTCTGTTTGACCTGATGATGGACCAATGCAAGGTGAAGGAAGTTGGAATGACAGGCAAGGTCTAATCCCCAATAAGAGGGGGTGCAATTCTATTTTCATTTTTCCACAAAAATACGAATTGCACCTTTTATCCAATGACATCATCCAAAATTCAGGACTAGAATGGAAGAAAATATTGTCTTTTTGGTTCTCTGTTTGACCTGATGATGGACCAATGCAAGGTGAAGGAAGTTGGAACGACAGGCAAGGTCTAATCACCAATTAGAGGGGCAGCCTTGCATGCAGGATGGCAATAAAGCCGCCTGACATGGTCGTTTGATTCCACATCATTGGCACAAGAAAATAATACGATGCTCTTTGAATGTTCCCTGTTCGATAAGCTGTAATGGGTGATAGCCTCTGATGCTACCTGATTTGTCTGATAACTTTTGCTTGTGGAAAAGATTGTAATCCATATTTTGAATAGGTGGTCTCTTTAATGTTTTCTCTCTCTATTTCTCTTTATTTCCTTCTCTCTCTCTCTCTCTCTCTCCTCTTCTCTCTATTGCTGTCTCTCTCCCTCTTTCTCTCCCTCTTTCTTTCCTCCTCTCTCTCCCTTTCTCTCATTCTCTTCTGTATAGACAAGTATATGCAAATTTCTGATCTTGTGGTTCATGTAGGCATGTGCCCTAATCAAAGTACTGTCTTAATTTGTATTCTTTTGTTGTAATTAAGGCTTTAGTGGCCCGACATCCATGTAAGATCAAGATTCCCCCCTCCCCCATACACACACAAACACTTGTTTCTCTTTCTTTCTCTTTCTCTCTCTGTCTCCCTCTCTCCCTCTCTGTGACTCTTTCTCTCTTTGTGACTATTTCTCTCTTTGTGACTCTTTCTCTCTTTTCTTTCACTGTCTATGTCTCAGTTTTGATATATATCTTTCTTTCACTCTTGGTCTTGCTTTCAGGTGAAGATATGAACATACTGCATCCCTCCCTATATCTGAATACATACACACACTCAGACCAAGGCTATACCACTCATACATGTTTAAAGCATTTCTTTATTTCAGCTCTTGCACTGCATGCTTTATACATTGCAATATTACTGAAATGATATGAAAAATGCAATGGAAATTTGCATTAATATGGATATGGATGTACATGTAGTTTGAATTTCAAAATTTGAAATACTGTGATCTAAGTAATATGTCAAAACGGTATTGGGTATGCCTATATGTATGCATACTGATACTTCATGTACATACCTAAACCTTTATAGAAACTATTCAAATGAAGGGAAAATTTGTCTTCATAGATAGGCTGCCTTAATAGACAGGTGGCTTTTATAGACATGTGGTCTTTTTATTTGAAATAGGTTGTCTTTCCTGTAGGTTTTGTTAAATGCAACATATTTCCATGAGATATGCTGCCCATTGAAAACAAGAGGTGGTCTTTATAGATGGGTGTTCCTGCTATGCAGGTTGTCTTTATATGTTTATTTCAAGGAAAATGCAACTGTTCAAGAGGCGGTCTTTATGAACAGGTGGTAGTTCTATGCACCAGGTTCTGTTTAATGCAACTTGCCACAAGAAGTGTTATCCAGGGTAAG
The DNA here is from genome assembly GCA_037976565.1 of Mesocentrotus franciscanus. NCBI lineage: Eukaryota > Metazoa > Echinodermata > Echinoidea > Camarodonta > Strongylocentrotidae > Mesocentrotus > Mesocentrotus franciscanus. Next base: position 8,478,471 of record CP137671.1, read on the forward strand.
CAAGATGTGGTTTTATCCTCAGATGTTTCTCTGTACTACTGGTAGTTTCATAGAACTATCAATAAGAAAATTAATAATATCTAAGTGAAACAAAAAATGCTGTTTTTTTCATATAGACAAGTCTTCTTCTGTTCAAGTGGTTGCTGTTGATTTGACTGCATGTCTTTGTAATTATTCCAATCTAATCCATTGATTTAGGGTTTGAAGTACAATACATTTTTGATTTTGTGGGAAATAATGTTTGTCAATTGTAAATTATAGTAAGATTAGGTGATTTTCATGAAACTGGTGTGTACTCTTGACCTTTCATGTGACCTTTCATGTGACCTTTCATGTGACCTTTCAGTGGTTGGATATACAGAGGAAATGCTTTGATGACACGCATTAGAGATTGAATTTTGATTTACTCTGCATGAAAATAAATTAATGAATAATGCTGTGGTCAGATACTCATCTTCTTGCCGTTGCTCTGGCTCTCTCTCTCTCTATAAATATATGTATATATATATATACATATATATATCTCTCTCTATCTCTCTATCTCTCTCTCTCTCTTTCTTTCGCTCACTCAGCCTAACTCTGTCTCCTTCTGTTTCTCTGTCACCCTCTCACTCTGTCCTCTCTATGTCTCTCTCACTCCTGTATTTCTCTCTCTCACCATCTCTCTAACCCCTCATGCTGCTCTCCTTCTCTCTCTCTCCTTTTTTTCTTTCTTCATATTTATGATGTTTGGATGACTTAAGTTAGTTTTGTATATACCGGGTAAATTGTCCTGGAACATAAAGAGACAGTTGAAAACAGCATGAAATTTGTTCGGCTCAAAGAGCATACAGACAAAAAACACATAGATGAAATTGAAAAGGTCAGGACACACAAATAGAAGAAAAGCAGAGACAGAAACAAGATAGTGAAAATATGAAATCAGACTATAAATAATTGCAGGTTGCCTGCCAATTATGTTCCTTATTATCAGCTTTTTTAAGGTAAAATACATTGACAGATGGAACGAAATGCAGTAAGCTCAGGAGACCCTGTATGTGGCACTAATTGGCCTGGGCCACTCACTGTTTTGTTGCATGCAGATTTATACAGGTGTAGGCTTTCATGTGTCTGATTGTGCACGTTAGAAGCATGGATTATGTCTCTATCTCTGCATGCTGTATGCCTACAGTACACAGAGTCAGTGTGTGTTTACCAGTTGTCAAACCATGGGATGTAGTCTTGTTGTTCCAGACGTTGTTACCAAATGAAGTCATTTTAATTAATGTCTTACAGTGAAACCCATATATAAAGACCCCTCAAGGAAGTCCAGAAAAGTGGTCTTTATAGACAGATGGTCTTTATGTACAGCTTCCTTTGATGTTCCAGTGTAAATCACTATTCAGTGAAGACAAGAAACATCTTTATAGATAAGTGGTCTTTTCTATACAGGTGGTCACTAGAGCAGGTTTAACTGTATTGTCCATCTGCTGAGAGGCAGAAGGGTATTAGCTCTGTGTACAATAATATAAGTTAATGTTTTTCTGGCCCCAAACAAAGAAAATAGCTATCGGTTATTGTTTAGCCAGCAAGTTACTGTTATGTTATATGTGAATGGTTTTATGATTTTTTTTTAACCTACAATTACTGTCCATGAATGGTCTTGGAAAAGTTGTTGTTACATGTACTTGCAATTTGTGCATAAGTGAATACAGAGTTGCAGAGAAAGTACCAAAATTATATGATAGAAACACCTTTTTCATATACCGGTACACTGTAAGCACAAATAATCGTATTCATAAGCAGTGGACTGTTATGTAGTTATGGATAACTCTCCCGTCTGCCGTGTACATAAATAAATATCACTCATTTCTGTTTTTCCCCCCAAGTGCCTTCACCCTTGGGGGCAATACTCAAATACTCAAATATATTATGGAGAGTATATTATTACAGGCCCTCTAGAAAGAAAATACCATCCCAAGCCATGCATTTTTTGAAAAATTGAAATTTCAGTAATTATGTCTGTATGAACAAAAGGCAAAGTTGTCCCCCACAACATCACAGACACATGACCGATTCAGCCAATTTGAACATCCCATACCTATAGTGACTGCAATTCACAAAAATTTGTAACTTTCTCATTTCTTGTCCGAATTCATTCAAACTTTCACCAGTATGCTTCTCTGATTTTCTGCTTTCTTCTGGAGTAGGTTCCTATCAAGGTTGCGTTCCTCTTTCAAAAATGCCAAGGTTAACTGACATGGTTTCCAACGGCATATATGTGAACAAGTCATTAGCATTGCTAAACATTATACCTTACAACTCCCATTAGTATCACTTTTATGAATATGTACATGAGGAGACACATTTATGAGGGTACTAAGTGCATTGATTTTGTACTGTAGCACTACTGCTTCAACTCCAGACGGTACTTGTATGTGTCAGCATACATAATTAGAAATAAGCTTAACAGTCCAACATTAATTTACAGGGATTTCACAGCCATTTCCCTGTAATCTGAATAATGGGATTGTCTGTTTGAATATAGCTTTGAACAAATAAATGCATGGGAAACGAGTAGCTGTTATTTAACAAACATATTTTTAACGTAGTCATATAATACTATATACCAAAATTATTGTATCGTGTATAGGAAGCCAACGAGCCATGATATAATATATGGTAACATTGTATATGAATGATGAAAAGATGTAGAGAAATTTGGTTGAATGAGTCATCATTAGTAGTGATCCTAAGGTATTCAATTCACCCAAGAATTGATTAGCCATATCAGGTTATCACAAGGTCTTATACCGGTAATGCATATGATATGATTAATATTCGAGCTATGATGACAATACCCTGTCTATCCTGCATAAATTCATCACCGAGTCTGGAGGCTAGAGACTAGCCAGCGACTATGAACTATGGTATTTTACTCCTTGCACCTTTGGCGTCGCTAGAGAGCGTTTGCCTCATTTTTCTCTTCCCGCTCTCCATTTTTTCCCCTCATTTTGTTGTGTATCTTGGGCTGTCCCAGACCTGCACCAGTCCCAAGAGAGAGAGTAAATATATGCGTTCCGTTACTTGTTGTGGAATATGAGGCCATCACCATTTCGTTCCTTCAAGTATACATAATCTGCCCTTTAGCTAGAGAGTTGGAGGATCTTCTGTGGCCAAAAATATATTTCTGTTGAAAATGTGGGAAATATGATTGAATACGATAGATAGAAAAGATGTTACAATATCATCTTTTGTCATTGTCGGTTTATATTTTGATCACAAATGTAATTGTAATCATTAAAATGCTTTTTTAAATTTGTTTATGTTCTTCGCTTTAAAAGACACCCTTTGAGTATTGTAGATTGATACAAGTTGCCCACATTTTTATATTGATCTAATATTTTTGGACCCAAGAAAAGCTTGAACTGCTTCTCCAAATCAATAGAAATTCTTAATTTGTGAAGTTTGTATAATAAAACACCAATAAAGAGTGAATAGAGAAATCATGATTATTAACTTGTTTTATATAATGTTATCTGTAATTAATGGGGGAAATATATGATTATTAATGAATTTGTCATTAGATGGGGATGAAATATAAGGACAATTCTCCCTTTTGTTTGCTTAATGATATATCATTTTTTAAATCAGGAAATGTAAAATATAAATATAACCTTTAGTTGTCCCTTTACTATATTATCTCTTCATTTAATGTTGTACTCTATATATCATGGGTAGCATTATACATGTCATGCAATGAAATATAGCCTTAATCAGTCATAAATGGTGAAATCAAAAGTTATTTTTCATCAGTCATTTTGAGAACAGATGTATGTTAGTATGTGATTGTTGTCTGGAAGATATATTTACCAGTTTGAAGTTCTGGGATTCCCAGATGAATAGTAATCTCAGATTTGTAAAATTCATAATTCTCTTGTTTATCAGATTTTTGTTACAATTTTCACCCACCTGTTTATATGATTTTTGCTTATAATTCAAAACAACTCGCTAAGTACCTTATAAAGAAATGCAAATAAATTCTCAATGCATTGCCCACAACTTCAAAGCTAATAAGTAAAAAGTTACAGTCTACAAAGGAGTCCATAACAAAAATATTTTAAAAATAAAATGAAAAGAAAGGCCTTCAGCCATATTAAAATTCATAAGCCACGTTCATATGTGATGTGATATATATATTTTTTTTTTCAAAAATGGCGGCTGCGAAATAAAGTGACACTTATAATAGTATGCTTCACATTTCTGTATTTGGGCCCACACTTTATCAACCACACTTTATCAACCACACTTTATCAACCACACTTTATCAACCACACTTTATCAACCACATCTGAAAGTCCAGTATATCTGTCTGATTGTAGTATTGAGTTAAAAACCCTACTTGAGCTTAGATGAGACCAAATATAAAGTGAAAATAGACAGATTTGATGACAATTTTCAGCCATAACTCCACAATACTTGTGATGAAATGACCAAACACTGTGGACTTGCCCATCTTATAACACAAGATCAGAAAGTAAGCTTTGAGGCCTTTGTTGCATGTACATGTAGCTATACCCCCCCCGCCCCACTTGTATTGTATTGTATTGTTCTGAGATGCAGTGGACAACTCAGATTGGCCTACCAGGGCTCTCCTCTCAGTGAGAGTCTGCTGATTCAGCACATTGAACAAATTCATAAAATTGAAATGTCTGGTGAGGCTGTTGTTCAGATTTTGCAACTTACTGGTACAGTCACATCTGTCTTTTTAAAAGGTTACCCAAGGGAAACACAAGAGAAAAATGACCACTGTATGCAGGTGGCCTTTCTAGACAGTATATACAATACATATTTTGTTCTTGAGGGAGGCCAAATACACAGCCACTTTATACAGGTGACCTTTATAGAGAGGTAGCCACTAAGACAGGTTTGACTGTATATTGAGGGGGGAGGAATGCCATTCATTTTCATGTATAATGTTTTAATTTGGCTTGAGTGGTTTACTCTGGCATGTGAAAGAGGTCTTTAAAGTGATATCTGAAAGATTTATTATGTAGGAGGAGACATGTAAGGATAAAGAAAACTTTCAAAAGCTTTATGGACCTAAATCTCCTTGATATATAATATCAGTGTGGATCAGAATGTGGAGAAGTCTATAATGTGAAAAGACAGCTTCATGAAGGGGGATTAGAATGATATCTTGTTTTGTTTTTAGTGTTCGTCTGCTGAGAGCTGGAAAGGCATTAGCCCAATCTGAAGAAAATATACACAGAATCAGAGGAAGAGCAGAGTTCCATGTAAAGATGCAGTTTTTAGACACATGTTCTGTTGGCAATAGCTCTGAGCTTAATTTCAGTACTGTATCAACAGAATTCCTAATTTCCACAGTTTACCTATAAAGTAACCGCAAGTCCAACCTTAAAATAGTCAACTTTGACTGAATTGCCTCAAAACCAAACCAAAAAACTTAAACCTAACCCCAAACACAATCCTAACTCAAACCAAATCCTTACCCAGCAATAACCCTCTATGTTTGATGAAATACAGCCCACAGAATACCTGTTTGTCTCTGCAGCAAATGTCAGGGTCACCAACAAATGTGTCATGTGGGTTAGTGTATGTTGAATGTTAATCATCCCACTTTGATAAGTCGATGTCGCTGATCGTCATCACCCCTCCTGACCTTTCTAAGTACATGTTCGTTTGACTGTGAAAATCAATATGCAATTAATGCATCTGTAATCTGTTCTTAATGTCAATCCAAGAGCTACTTCTTGTTTCTCATCCTTGAAAGAGCTCGGCCAGTGGTTGCCATGGCGACTGCTTTGAGATGCCCTTCTCATCTTCTCTCCCATCTCTCTCTCTCTCTCTCCATGTTTTTCATTCTCCGTCTCTTCATACACCCAGACAATGACATGTGTTTTGCGAGCGCCTCCTGACAAGTTGTTTTGAAGCCTGGGCGTATTCATCTGTGCTCTAATGTGTATTATTGACTTCCATTCAGATGTGAAAACAAGTTTTTGCTCTGACATTTGGTGGTCAGTCGGTCCATGCTCACTCACCTAAATATACACTGTATCAAAGCTACATGTATTCAAGCATTTTTATTTTGACTCTTTCAATTGCCAGTTTTTGAAAGAGAGAGAAAGGTTTGCATTCATCTACAAATCATAGAGTGCTGTATTTCCTGTTTAGATAGACATTATACCATCTGTTCGAAGCCATAAAGGTGTCAACTTAAATACTAGATACTAGATACTAGACTTTTTTTTTATTTTTTTTTTTACAATGCAAACAAAATATGAAAACCCTTTTAACACAATCATGTGAAAAGAATACATTATATTTGTTTGATTTGAGAAATGAAGTTATAGTATATGGAGAATACCTTTGTTCTGAGAGGAAACAAAATGTTTTATTTAAAAAAAGCAAAAAGAATGGAACAGAACAGAAAGAAAGTTAAAGCCCTAGAACCGAAAGAATTAAATGAATTCATTCTCCCCCTACCCTTCCCAGTAGGAGACCTACTTCAGATTCTCATCAGCAAAGAATCTAGTGAGATCATAAATATTTTATATTTATACTTAATTTGAAGAGAGCTGTAGCAAATCTTCATATCGATATGCCTTATAACTCTGAAGAAAAAAAAGAAAAGGGGAATGCCAGTATTTTGTAGGGACAGTCCCTTTCTATTCAACAAACCAACCAGTATTTGCTGCAGAAAAAGATATATTACACTACAAATAATAATATAACTGAAAAGAGCAGGGATCTATGATACTGTATTTCTTTGAAATGTCACTAATGACCTTTAGATTGTCATCAGCGAAGGATCTAATGAGATCATAAATATTTTATGTTTATACTTAAAGTACAAGTCCACTCCACTGAAAAGTTGAGCTGATTAGATAGACAAAAATCTAAAAAGCCCAAATATAACTTGGTTTTGGAAAATGGTGCTCAGATTTATTTTTAATAATTTTTTTTAATGAGCAAAAAACAAGTTAATGAGCGAGTCGGTTGTGACGTAGGGTCCTCACAACACAGATTCGTAATGTAACCAAATTTAATGCATACGTCTTTGTGAAGTGCCTCGATACAAACTATTTCATTCACCTGATAAGAATAATGAAACACTATTATTCTTATCAGGTGAATGAAATAGTTTGTATAGAGGCACTTCACAAAGACGTATGCATTAAATTTGGTTACATTAAAAATAGCCTATTGTCAGAATGTATACCGCTGGCACTTTCGTTGTGAGGAGCATACGTCACATCCGTACAGCAATATAAATGTTTTGCTCGAAATACCCGAAACAAAAATCGCTCTTAAAAATCACCTGATTGAAGTACGCCCGTGATATTTGGCAGTTTTAACCTTTGATTTATTTACAACATGTTATAATTTTTGAAAATCGGAGTGGACTTGGGCTTTAATTTGAAGAGGACTGTAGCAAATCTTCATATCGATATGCCTTATAACTCTGAAGGAAAAAAAGAAAAGGAGTATGCCTATATTCTGTAGGGATGGTCCCTTTCTATTAAAAACAAAATCCTGATAATTGAAAAAGTGGAAGGTATTACAGAACCATGTTGTCTCATGTTTATCCACTGCTTTTTTTTGTTGAAAAACAAAAGCCTTGCTAGGATTTAGCTGCCTGTTTATGACCACTTAAAAATTTGAAATCTGGAAATTACTCATTCTTGAAATCTTATATCCCTCCTACATTTTAAAATCTATAAATCTGAAATTTATGATATCTTATAAATATTAATCAGATTTGATTTTGGGGGGAAATCTAAAAAAATCTCAAAGATTCAGACATCTACAACATCATCTAAATATTGGCAGCCTGACTGCAGGTGGATTAATTGTTAATCAATAATATGATTCTATTAATAAATGACTATTAATTTCTTACAACAGGATCATTTCTATCTGTTTTTCAGTTCATATTCATTGACATGACAGATATGGAAAAAATGTCATGTCCATGTGTATGCAGGGTTATGTCAAGCTTTGCACCAACACCTGTGTATGACAAGGCTAACTCTTGTGAATACAAATCTTGAAAGAAAAATTGAAGGATTCAAAACTAGTTTCATTGCAATACAAGTCATTGTGTTTTATCATCCAGTGTTTCTTGCTTCTTGCTCTCCATACACAGGAGACAAATAGGGACCTGGTAGAGTTAAGACCCCGTTCTCATTCACTTCGTTGGAGCAGTCTAACTAAGACCCGTTCCTCAGGAGCGGTTCTTAGGTGAGTGAGAACGGTCAAAGTGGTCCAGGAAGTGGACTTCTGGACCGCTACAGAAGACCACCTCGGGAGGTGGTCTTGAGGAACGGGTCTTATTAAGAGCGGTTTGGAGCGCTCTAACGTGCAATGTGAACGGAAGCGTACTTTGAACGGAAGTGGCTAGTGACGTTCGCGCGAAACATGTAGTACGGTACATACGCTTAGTATTCCACGCACGAAAGAATTTACCCGCTGACCTGAGCTGCCATAGCAACAAGACCACTTTGACTCGTGGAGCGGTTTGAGCCATAAAAGACTGCTCGGAGTGTGAACGCTCGCAAACCGTTCCTCAAGACCCGTTCCTCTGGAGCGGTCTAACTAAGACCACTTTCAAAGTGAGTGAGAACGGGGTCTAAGAAAGCCTTTGTGTTAGTAATTGCCATATGCCCTCACAGTGACCATATTGTAGGAATACTCCCCAGGGAGTAGAGATGGTGCTCATTGTGCGTGAATGAATCCGATGACGGGTAATAATATCTGAAAAGCGAGACGGTAATTTGTATTAATGAAGCACTAAATAAATCCAGATTATTATAAGTATTGTTTGACAGTCACATATTTGGTTGTTATAGAGCCAGAAAGGCGCTAACTGTATATTTTTACACAGGTTTAATGCCCTTTTGGCTCTTAGGTGATGACATCAAATATAACTGCACTCAATTCAGCTCTTTCCCGTGAAAGCTCAGAGTAAGTTTTTCCCAATCTTTTCTATGCCAAATGAGCATCTCATTGTGTCGAAGAAATATACAGCCCATAAACGGCGTGCAAACAAGCGAGTGGGCCGCAGAGGCACGAAAAGTCGTTTGTGGAGTATTTCAGCGTTTACCATGGCAGCATTACGAGCTCTGATTTCTGTTTGCGCAGCTACTCAGCGAGACTGGATGAGAGCTCTTTACGGCGCAGCATCGTTAACCTTTTGAGCGCTGAGGTGTTGAGTGGCCGAGGGCTAGCGTGACGGAGAGTAGGATTGATAGGGTTAATCACGTGATGTGTAGAGTGAGCATGATTTCATTCTCTTTACCCCTCTCTCTATTCCTTTGCTTTTTACTCAGAATTTTTCCCCTCCTTGGTCAGCAAGTGGCTCCAGTTTGGACATTTTTCTTTTGACTAAACAGACAGAGAAAGTCACGTTCCAACCTTTTTTCCTCTCAAAAGAGCAAATAGTGGATTTTAAAAAAAATTTGAAGAAAGCATATAATCCATTTTTTATTCCTTCAAATGCCCAGATTATGGTCTCATAACTTGGAAGATTTAGGTTTTCAGTCACCTGAGAGTCTCTCAGATAGGACTTCAAATCCTAGGCTAGTCATCTTCAAGAAAATACTTGCTTTCTTAGCAATCTTGTGAAGCAAAACACAAAGTAACACGTTCCAAGGGCCTGTTTTAAAAAGGGTTTAAATACGACTGATTCAAATTGATCTCAACCTGATATCAATCGCAACTCTCTTTTCTTAAGAAATAGGAATTTGTAAGTTTGTGATTGATTGCAGCACTTACGATCAATCTGGGCCCTGTTTTATAAAACTTGTTATCATTAACAAATGCTCAAATTCTACCTCAAATTTGCTCTCAGCCAAACATATACAACAATTTCAGTAGCTTACAAAAAGTTACTATAACTAGTAATTGATACGTTTTATGAAACAAGGCCCTGAAACTCTTCAAAAGACAGGGCCCGAACCTCTGCTGCAATTTTACGTCGCTTGCACTGCTGACATCCTCTCCCCAAACCACCATCCATGAAAACAAATGATCACTGCAATCAAGTCGCTCATCTCAAGTTACAGATGAAGCTGGTTTTATTGTCGCTTCAGGAGCACTAAACATACTAGCAGCCTCCTACAAATTGCCATCAAATTATGATGCCGGGTTTTAACCCGCACTACTTCAGTTTGGTTAGAAACATCAGATGAAACGTAGCTTGATCTGTGCACTTGATATCGTCTGATGAGAGCTAGAAGGACAGTAGATCATAATACTTGTATGAAGAGTTAATGCCCTTTTGGCTTTCTATAGTTGATATCATCAGCTGCTTGATGTTAGTTAGCTCCAAGCACATTTACACACCCAGAAATTAAGTCTATGACCCGACAAAAAGGATGTTTCTTGCTCAGCCAGATAGAATTGTTCAGAGCATGATTTTATGTTGGAACTTCTAGAAAATATTCTTCAGTAATGATTGTAATAATGATAATAAAGATATTAATGAAAATAATAATAGTATAGTAGTAGTAGTAGTAGTAGTAGTAGTAGTAGTAGTAGTAGTAGTAGTAGTAGTAGTAGTAGTAGTAGTAATGATGATAATGATAATAATGATAATAGAGCGCATTATACTGATAAAAGATCTTCATATTATTGTTTTGACAGAAATTATGCATAGAATGTTTATATTTGCTGCAAATTCATGGAAATTATTTGAAGCATCGTGAGATTTTTCTTATAGCCAAATAACCTTTCAGACATGCACATATTGGACACACATTTTAATTTTGTGATCACAGACGTTAATTTGTATTTCTTTGCTTATAATAAGTTGTACATCAAATTAAATCCATTTTGATAGCAGAAATATTTATTTGTTAACATTTTCAAATATTTAGTTATAGCTTTTAACCACTACATATATTGTCTTTTTTGTGGACCATGCTCACATTACAATCTTTTGCCAAAATATTATTTCACATCATGAAGTCCACTCTCCATGCCCCCTTCCTTTTGTAGTGATCCAACAATTTAGGGCTTGGGTTTCACTTTGGTTTAAGGTTGTTGTTTTTTGGGTTAGGTTTAGGGTGTGGGTTTTAAGTGTAACATATAGACTGCAGAGCAATAGTTGCTGGAGCAGATGTTGACCATCGCTTTTACGCTTCAAAGTCTCTAAACAGTTAACAACTAACTAAGTTATTCTTACCCTTACCAAGTTTTGTAATATTTTAAGTATGTGAAAAATCAATTTGTCCCAATTTATGTTTATTTAGAATGTGTTTATTGAGAATGTGACATATTAAAGCTTACATCTAAAAGCATTCAACAAAGGCCCTAATTCAACCAGTCCACTTTTCATTCTTGACAAATGAAGAACTCAAAACACATCAAATTTACAAAGAGTATGAATATTTTTTTTGTTAACTGTTTGTTGAATTCCTTCACCCTATAAAGGAGTGGTCATTACTTTTATAAATTACTATTGATCCTGAGTATTGATTTGCTGAAGTATTCTTGGCATTTAATTTCCATTGCCATAAGGCAATGGCATGCTTGAGGGGAGCGTGTTTGTTAGTGTTATTAGGGGGACAGTCAAGTGTAAACAAGCCCCTGATCTTTGAAGGGTTGACCAGCATTAATTGGAGCTTTGTTTACACTGCCTTTGATTTCATGGTTGTGTAAGCATGCATGAAGTGTGCTGCTAAGGCATTCCCTGCTAAGGCATTCCTTGCTAAGGCATTCCCTGCTCATACCTCAGCAGACTTCATGTAAAGTCTACTGTGTTTAGTACTGTTTCATTGTGATACAGAAGCATAATACACCCTTTCACGGTTACAAGAGTGCGCTTGCGCCGACATGGGCATCATTTTAAATTGGGAGTAACTTTTTTTGCAACTAGCACTTACCCAGCGCGCGGTCAAAGTAGGGAGTGTACTGCCTGTTTTTAAGGCACGTACACCTAATTAACATAAAAGTGCGCACTGAAAGATTTGATTTTAGTCAGACAAGACCGCAGCGCATATGTTTTATTGCAAATGAAAATGGCGGCCTTAACCGTGAAGGCGTGTATTATGTTTAGAGGGGGTGGCATACTTTTAAAAAGAATTTGAACATTTTTTTCTTCTAAAATATAGCTCTGACAAGCCCCCTCCACCCCCCCCCAAAAAAAAAAGAGAAAAGAAGTGGATGGAGGCCATCATGCACTCATTAGTATATGTATGTTTTACTACAAGAAATATCCAAGGGGTAGGAGTAACATTTTTTACATGCTTAATTTAGAAAGAAAAAAACATCCCGACAACCCCAAATATGTCATCACATTTTTTGCAGCCTTTGGGTTGAAAATTTGAAAAGGGAGCCCAAGAACACAGGGGGACGCATCTTTATTTGAGTATTTAATGTATGCTACATTGGGTTGTTAGTAAAGGGTATAGGCTCATATGCTTTGTAATGCTTGATAAAGCTTAATGCAGTATGTGCATTAAAATAGCTCTTTTAAATTATGTTTCATTTCGCCCTTTTTTATTGGAATGTAGTGTTACAGATAAAGATACTGTTCACACTCAACAGTGTGTCTTCATGTTTTCAGAGAGTTATCTTACCCAGTGTCTTATCATCCATTCTGTTTGTGGTCTAGGTAGGTAATATCAACATACCACCAAAAATAAATATAATTTGGCCTCAAATGGGTCCCTTTCTGGCTGCCTGGCAACCCCAGTTACATTAGGCCCATTTACACAGCCCTAACAAATATTTTTTAAACCCCTCTTTTTTACTGCCATTTACCCTACTGGAAAAACCCATTCTGTTTTGTTTTTCGGTGAGCAGTGCACATGCGCAACTTGTCGCTGCTCTGCATGCGATTGCGCTGAAGCAAGGAGAGTCATGTGACCAAAAAAAACCCTGGAAAGATTCACTAATGTTTAAGAGCAGGCATTCACGTAGGTTAAATTTTAGCCGGCGTTTGAAAAACCCACACTCCAGAAGTGAATTTTTCGTACTGTTTACCGGTATTTCCGTAGCAGCTTCTGACGAAACACAGGAATGTGAGAAAATAAAACAAAATTGCTTACAGTGTAAATGTAGCTATTGTGATATTTACCATGTCCTAGATTAAAGGTATTATTTGATGTTCAAAGAAGTCTTCAGTAATGAACATACATATCAAATGAAAAATGTAATGTTTCAACAGAGTAATTTATCTTTATTTATCAGTGGCTGGATAGATGGTACTTCAAATGGAAGATCATGGACTCTATTTTAAAATATAGTAGAGCCAGAACTTAGGCAATACATGCATGAAACATTTGACAATTTTATGAGTAAAAAATATATTTGATTCTACAGTTCAAATATTAACTTTTTCCCATGTGTGAATTGTCCTAGTTTAGCTGAATTAAATTGGTCCAGATTCTTACATGTCACACATTTCCATCATATGAATGGCCTTGACTGACCAATACCGAATTACCTTTCCAGGTGTTTTTTGATTTATAGACAAAATGAAGGGACGCAGTTAATAACGATTTGGCAAGTTGGCAACACTTTTCAGGTAAAGGTCTTATTGCAAAGCCATCTCTGCATCTATTATTGACAATGTATATGCAAACATAAAAAGTAGGTCAACTATTGATCTAATGGCTCCTCAAAAGTGTTTAAACCCTTCCTGTAAAATATGTATTCGGTAACAGGGAAAGAACTATTTATGATGTTGAAACAGTTTTCAGTGATCTAACAGCCACTGAAAAGTTTGTAAACGCTTCCTGCAAAAAAATGTATTTCATATCTTCTCGGGAGGGGGAGAACTGTTTACAATGTCGGCCGAAAGTTAACTCAAAGGACAATGTCTCCAGTTATTGGCATTGGAGCATGATGGTCGATTGAAGGTCATGAGATCGATTGAGGGAGTACTGCAAAGGTTTGGGATATATTCTTTGAAGGAGAAATCTATACCTAATTATGGGTTATAAAAAATTTATGAGCTATTTTGGAGATCAAATTTTTTATCGCAATTTGCGGCCTACTGTTGTGTTCTGTTGTGTTGTGCATAATTATGTTCAGTGGTGTCTTTATTCAAATTCACTGTTTACAAGTTGACCAGGGGGGTGTTTCACAAAGATCCTAAGTTGAACTTATCTCTAAGTTGGACTTAACAATTATGGAAAGCCGTTAGCATCTTTGAAAATATTTTGTAAAAGTTATTTTAAAAGGCATAAAATGTTGACTCAAATCATTCATATTTTCTATTATAATGGGAGATTTCATGTTCTTGATGTGGAATTTATAAAAAGTCTAAAATACTTGAATTTTCGCTTTTGAACATAATTTATTTTAAGGCTACTGATGGCTCTCCATAATTTCTAAGTCCAACTTAGAGTTAAGTTCGACTTAGGATCTTTGTGAAACACCCCCCTGGATAATTTTTGTTATTCATAATGCATATTTATGTCAGGGATCTTGCTGTCAGTTCATTGCATTTCGTTGAAAGTTTCAGGATTAGAGTTTGGGTGGTGATTTTGAGTTTTAGGTTCAATGTAGGGTTAGATATAGATAGTGTTGGGTCCAATGTTGAATTAAGGACTGTGATAATTGTTAGAGATGGACCACAGAGTCATCCTCATCAGAGCATGTTCTGTGGAGATATGACACAGCCAAGTTTTTATTTTCACTTCCTCTAATTTTAGCTCCAAGTCCCCTGATACTTTCCTTGTGCAACCTGAAAAACGCAAATTATATATTTTTTTTAAGTGCCATCCTCGGCACTCTCGTTCTGTCTGACATTTCTCCCTCTGTTGTCCAGTGTAAACACCGGCTTTAAAAACTAGGTCTACTAATGGATAAAGCATTCTTTTCTTCATTTGCAAAAGTAGGGTGGTTATGAGGCGATACCCGAAACCGTACGTGTTTATCGTTTGTTGTTTGCCTACCACCTGGAGGCTTCAAAATGTGGAAAATTGAAGGAATGCGCGGGTAGTTTGTTGAGCATGATAACAGTGCATGGATGGATTGGGGTATATATCAATAACTGATGAGCATATGTCATCTTTCATTTTTAGTCCTTAGCGTACGTAATTATTCCAGTAATTGTATTTAGTGACTAATTGCAGCTATTTTGATTACAAATTGAATGCATTTGTCTATAAATGCACTGTCTCCATAGATACTGGAGTAAGTAGTGGTGATGCAAAAGCTGATATAAGCTTAGCGTGTTGTATTGCCATCATACTGTGTGTTGAGAGCCAAAAGGGCGTTAACTCTATGTACAATTATTATATTTTATGAGTTAATGCCCTTCTGGCTCTAAATAGATATTCAGTACTATCCATGTGGATACAGAGATAATACTCTTCTCTTGATCAACTTACCGGTTTGGTTTTATAATACTTCTGATTGATTGATTGATTGTGATGGTTATTTTACCTGACTGCTAAGAAAGCATTAATGCTTGTAAGTAAGCAACCAGACGGACGACGACTTGAGGTCCTCTCCGAGGGACCTGGTAGTGATGATTAATGCCTTACCAAAGGGCACTGGCGCATCGACGTGGTTTCGAACCCGGGTCACCGGATTACGAGACCACTGCTCTACCAACTGAGCTATCGCACCTCCTCACTTGCCCCATCACTTGCTTAGAAAGTTAGAACTTAGAAGGAACAATATTTATTTATCCTGATATATCTTTTCTCATTTCTTGATGCAATATTATGCTCAAAATCAATTTTGTTGAATTTATATTGCTACTTGCAAATGTAAGGGAAACATTCTTAAATATTTGGCAAAAAAAAAAAAATCTTGAAATTACTCCATAGGAAAGCTCTTATGCACATCTAGCAATACTTGCAAATTCGTTCTTCTTCACATAATTTGACATTTGCCAAAATTCCACATGTTCTCTACCAGCTCAATACATCTTCCCCAACATTGACAAGACTTGCATTTTGATGCGATCCCTCTTCTGTTTTTCAATTTCATGGTCATATGTTATGATTCCTCGTATGTCTGCTGACATACGCACTGACTCCTTATTAGGCCAAAGCATATAATCTGCATTTTCCAAATGCACACACTCATCGTTATACTCCTCTGAAGCCGAATTTACCTCGAGAGCACCATCCTGTATGTTAACTCCCAGATACAGGCGCAATGCAGGGAATCGCTTGTGCTCGGTGGATAGAATTCAATGAAGGCTATGGCTAATACCAGTAAGACGGCCGTTGGAGGATTTCACATGACTCTAGGTACCTGGGTGATTTTTCATTCCGCTTGGCAGAGTGAAATATGAACTGGGTCATGCTCTACTCATATATATGATATTGGCAGGTTCTGCTTTGTATGATGGGAAAGTATTTGATGAGATGCGCCTTTTTCTCATGTTACATAGATGAATCAAAACAGTTTCTTTCACATAATCACTGAGCTACTTCAAAGGTAATCTTAAAATTCTCAAAACTAGAAGTCCATTGAATATTATACTGACATTAAAAGCTTTCAAGTTACTGATATCTTTCTAATGATTTGGATAGATGCTGTGTAATAGGCGATAAGCAACAAAAATAAAAAGGGAGAAAGAGAGAGAGAGAGAGATGATGGTGATGGTGGTGATGATGATGATGATGATGGTGATGGTGACATTGCATGAGTTTGGAATTTCCATGTTGGTGCTTTTCATCAATTATCATCAATTTTACATGATTTATTCTCATTTTTCCTTGTTTAGATAAACCCAATACTTACAATAGTTCTCATTCACCACATGCTGGTCTGCAATTCACAATGTCTTTTATGCAGTTTCTCTGAAATGCATTTTCAAACCTGAAAATAAGATTAAAACAGCCATTTTGCTTTCTATCACACAGATATCAATGTAGCCTCCTTCAATTATAATATTTATTAACTGAAAATAGAGGTTTATACAGTAATAAATTATATGATTTGGTGCATACAAAACTTTAGAAACTGGAATATCTTTATGCAGTTTCACACCTGAATTTTAGATTAAGACGTCCTGGGCCCCATCTTACAAAGAGTTACAATTGATCCAAATCAATCGTAAGTCCTCCAATCAATCGTAAGTTTGCAGTCTCCTATCTCTTATGTACATAGTTGCGATTGATATCAATCGCAAATAAGTTGCGATTGATATCAACTCTTTGTAATACGGGACCCTGGTTACCATGTACATTTAGGATCCCTCAATGGTGATGAAACTAAGTAACTATCACACAGATGTTACAACATGGCCTCCTGGCATGCATGAACATAATATATATGGCATGAAGTGTTAGAGATTTCAAAAGGTACGAATAAAGTCTTTGCAGACTGTTGATCAGTCGTAAATTTTGGAGAAAAACAAAATTAGTGAAGACATTTTTCAGGCTCTGACGCCTCTCTATTTCACACATTTTAGACATCTTATTGAACAGAATGTATAGGAGACTAACTTGCATTGATCTCTATTCAGGATGTATGTATGACAGGTGGTATTTATGAAAAATAAAAAAATGAAAGATTCCATCAGTTCATACCTCCAATCTTAGTCACCATTGCTCAATGCAGAGCACGTCTTGCTTGTCACTGCTATGGTCTGGAGCCAAAGACCAAGTTGTCTCAGACGTCATCTGCTAGAGGCTGCCCTGCCCAAAAAGGGGCTAACGCCCCCACAATTTCATGGGAATACTTGCCAGTAATCTTAATTTTAAGTTAGAAGACATTCCTAAGGTCACGATTGAAAAGAGCAAGTGGCGTCAAAGAGTGAACTCCATCTCAGCTGCGGCTGTCATATGATGATGATGATGATGATGATGATTAGTTGTAGTTGATAAATACCAAGCTAATTTCAATGCTGAACCAGAATTATTACCAAAATTATGGAGGAAATACTGTATTTTAAACAACATTTTGTAGAACATAGATTTTAGAGAGGATAGCCTTTTCAATGGTTGAAAGTAAAGATCACACTAAATCTCCCTCTTCTTGCAACATTTGCAATAATTAGTTACAAGAAGAAAGCAAATCTTCAAAGGTTTTATCCACCTTATATCATCAGTGCAGTTTTTGAACCACACCCCCTTCCCCAGTTTAAAAAAAAAATGCTAGTTTTATCCTTTTCCTCGATTTCAGGTCACATTAACTCGTAGTTAAAGGTCTTCTTAGGCTTTCCAGATTTCATGTTATAGAAGGGCCCCAACATGTCCCTTTTCAGGCTGATTGGGTAAACACCAACTGAACTCTTAACTTTGTATTACAGACCCCAGGACAAGCATAGTTTGCAGTCCCTTATTTGAATGTTTCAGGTCTCTCTTTTTTTTTAGCAAGAACAAGTTGAAGTAATTGATATAGACTACTAAAATCATTGCATTTTATTGTCTGTGAGTGAGTTTTTATAGTATTTTGAGCGTTTTAATTGTAAAAACAGGGCTTAAGTGGAAGGTTCCATGGCAGTAGGTCGTATGTTACAGTCGCAGACACTAAAATCAACTTGCCCTGCCCTTCTTGTGCTCCAAGCCAGCTCACCATGGTCATATCCACAGCGATCAAGCTATAGGCAGCTAGCTATAGATATTGATGTTAATCAGTGCCAAGTCTGTGTGCATGGCCGTGCATGTATGCCCTAGGCCTAGGAGGTACACTGCATGCGATGAAGCGTGCCCAAGAAAGCACTCATTCAAGCAGTCTATCGTCCTTCTGGTTCCCTCATTTGGGTGCGTTCCCATGGATATCAGTGGACCGATAAGATGTATGCAGATGCCACCCCTCCCCTTCCACAACACCCTTCAATATCCCCATCCCCATTCTTCTTGGAGCCTACATTCCTAGCTTATTCCATGTCTCATGGGGAAATAATAATCCTTTCTATTTTAGGAGGCTACTTTTTCAGTCAAATCAGTCTTTGTTCATCAACTGATTATATGGATTATGACCTTTTAATAGAAATAATGTTGAGGTGCTTCTTTCATTTATGGGGGCTCATTTAAGGGTTTAGACTGTTACAAATGGCCTTCAATCCATGTTTTTCACTGGCTCATATTTATTGATTTTACATGGTATTCACATTCTGTAACCAGACTGTTTTTAAAACAAGCTTGCAAAGAATTTTAGAATGCCAATTTAAATAGCCTTGTGTATCACCTTCAGAAACGTGTGAACATGACAATGACGGATAACATAGTATGACCATGATTTTCACAGGCGATAAAATTTGATGTTCAAATGGCCATGAGTTGATTTTTGGAAAGTCTTTGCCATCGTGCGTGTTGATTCAGGCAGCAAACACAGGATTGTCTGCGTTAGGATTCTTTCTTTTGGCTACCCTTGGACGGTTCCTTTCTAACGCCTCCCTCCTCCTAAACCCCTCACCACCGCCACCTCTGTAATCCATAAATTGAATTTCATGCTGATGTTGAGTTAACCCTAGCATGCACGTCTGTCTCTCAGTCAACAAGGCCTCTAGCTACAGCAAGTCAGCTTGAATGTCGTGCATGCATGACTTTACTCTCGTGCCTGTACACCATCACAGCATTGTATGTAGATCTGAGTGTCTGGTGAGACCCAGAAAGACATTAACTCTGTGTTTAAGCCTATATGAGTAAACATCCTTCATGGTCTGAAGACACAGTATGTACCTTCCCTTATGAAAATCATCCAATCAAGGTTAAAATTTGAACATGATTGGAGCAAGTTGCATCCAAATCTCATCAGCATACATATCCCTTTGTAGTAATGTGCATGCATGACTTCACTCTGACACTCCTATACTATCACAGCATTGTATGTAGATCTGAGTGTCTGTATAGAGCTAGAAGGAAATTAACTCATATGCTTTAACACAGACTGAACGCCCTTGTGGATTCAAACAGATGTTATATTCCTTCCTTTATGAAAATCATTAAATCGAGGTTAAAATTTGAATATGATTGAAGCAAGTTGCATCCAAATCTCATCACCATACATATCCCTGCATAGTAATGGCTTGCATTCATGACTTTACTCCTTCGCTCCTATATACTATCACAGCATCTGTTTAGAGCTAGAAGGGCCTTAACTCTGTGTTAAAGCATGTGAGGTAATGCCCGTCTCATTCTGAACAGACAATGTCGTTGTTTGGAGCCACAAGGGCATTAACGTAATGTTATATGAGTTAGTGCTCTTCTGGCTCCCAACAGACGATATATACCCTTTCCCTATAAAAGTCAACCAATTGAGGTTGAAATTTGGATATGACTGGAGAGCAGTTGCATTTAAATTTCATCAACATATGTTCTCATATCTGTGCATAGTTTAGTTATGCGTGCTTGACTTTTTTTTACTCTAGCGATGACTGAATACTAATTAAAATGACTGCACTCATTGTTTCCATCTTTGTTACCTTACCATATGGCAACAAATATAAGGAATACTTGAAAGGAAAATGTGCATTGCAATCCTTAAACTGGTGACATGCTCTAAAGTTTATAAGAGTACCGGTATAAAAAAACATTTTTGTCAATTTAAAGAAGGAAAGCAGATCAATGTCGCCTTGTTTAAATCACTGTTTTAAAAGGATCACAATTCTTCAAATGAGCTGAGTCATCATACCACAATCAGTCACATGATCTAACTGAGATATGAAGATAGGGATGACCATACATTCTAATTTGTGTTTGTTGATATGATTCTTTCTTTTTTCGACCTCATTACTGCTATTTTTAGGCTCCATTTAACACATGTAAACTCAAATTGTCATTCAGTAAGTCTAAGTTATTTTGAAACAGTTTGATTATAGATAAACAATGCAATAACCATTGTACCAGAGTTCACATATGCTCTGGACAGAAAGCCAGATGTCACTTTGCAGCTATAAAATGAGAAATCAGTTCACCATGATAAGTTAGACTGCTTTATCTATGCTGCTAATTCACACACTTTCACCGCCATCAAAAGTGCCGGTCTTGAACACTTCACGAGAGCTTCTCCACACACGCCGCCACAGAGCAATGGCTGCATGGTGCATAATTTATGAGGCTTGCGAGCACCGCGGTCCCATTTCACTCAAGCGGTCCGCAGCGATCGTCTGCATGGAGAGGCTGGGAGGAAGAGCCCTTGTTAATTATTCATGAGTTGTTTGGGCATGGTGGCTTAAAGAAGGCAAGGTTGCGTTTGTGTGTGTGTGTGTTTGTGTGTGCGTGTGTGTGCGTCCCTTTCATGTTCAGTGAGATACATGTGAACAGGTTCATGTGATGTGTGGGTGGATGGGTGTGTGTGTGTGTGTGTGTGTGTGTGCATGTGGGTGTGTTTGTGTGTTCATCTTTATAACGTCATCTTGTAGAAACAGAGGAGAGTTGTCTATCACTGATTGAATTGTGTCTCCATTATGAATTGTAATCTGTTGATTTGCAGAAAGTGTTTTGCGAAATGCCACACTTTAAATTCAGTGATATAGCTTGGCACATTAGTGCTGCCGAATGGAAATAACAGCAATAAATCAATAAGATTCTTGCATTAGTAATGTTTTAAACTGATCGATGCTTTACACAATACACATACATGTAGAGTATGTTCATCATACTTGTGGTTCTCCTATTAGTAAAAGATTCAAAATCTCAGCTTGAAAATTGGGAATATCTGAATAGCTAGGTGTATTTTTATTAGTAAAGGTTCTCTAGAATGATGTGATTGACAGACATTTATATGGAAGAGAAGATACAGTTTAAAACCAATAAATGCAGTAATTAAAATAACATTGATAATGACAAAATGATGATGACGATGACAATGTTATTCATTACATCATCTCAATTGTAATTTGTAAAGGATATTGGAGAATAGAGCGAAGTAAACATAAAAATTGGAAACAAGTAAATTTACAATATTTGAAAATACATTTCCTAAATTTCACTCTTGTATGTAGAAATATATGAAAAACGAAAGGAATAACAAGCTGGAAGGATTTAGATTGTCTTTTCTTAATCAGGTCGTAAAGAGATGATTTGTGTCCTATGTCAATTTGACTTATATATTAAGGTGTTTTTTGAATGATTATGTATCTGTATGTATGTTGTCTTCTAATGGAGAAGCAGAAGGGTTATAACTCTAGGTGGAGTGCTATCAGTTATTGATCTTCTACCTCTGAATAGATGATATTTCCCATTTAGAAATATTTCTTACTTTTCACATTAAAATCATTAAAAAGCATAAACAAAGATGATTTGCACCATACAAGTACTTCGTACATGTATGAACATTATTCTTAGAAGTTAATGATTAGTTAAGTTCTTATTTCATCAATATGAGCATATGTTAGTTGCAAAAACAAATTTCATTCCACAATTTAATTAATTTTTTTAATAGTAAAGAATGTGGTTCATTGGCTAGATTATTATTCAGGAATCATGCTTTCTGACTTGGCAAACTGTAATCAAATAAAGAAATCATTATATCTGAACGTGCATTGACAATTTTTGGTAATATTGTTTCACTTTATATGAAAAATGTAAGAGTGAGAATAAACATCAGCATTGCCAATATGAAGAACGCAAAATCCATCCCATTCATCAACCAATTATAAATTTCTCCTCGATGAGAAACCTTCGCGAGTCATTCTGCTTGAATGCTTCTGAACTCAAACCGTAATAGATTTTAGGGATGTGTAAGGATGACTTGATCTCAGAAATGCAACACCATCTTGACATTCATATCACTTTATACACACTGGCTAAGAAAGTACAAAGTATCCTGTTTACACAAGTAGACATGAACCGTTCCAAGCACCAAAATGACTGTGCAAATGTATGGATGTTTCATGCGCAGTTGGTGGATTTTGAGGTTGTGAAACCAGAGATGAAGAATCATTGTGTTGAGTTCTTCTATGTCTACAGGTCTCATATCAGCAATTGGCCCCCTCGTTTATTTTCTCTTGTCTTCGCCAAGTTTATTTTGCTAGCGAGAGTGGGAGATATTACTTGTTGGCTCTTATTTATTGACTCGATTCGATTGGGCGCTGCCACATCAATCATGACCGTCTTCAGGAACACGCCCGAGAACGGGACCTTTCGTGCTTTCGCTGTTTGGGATCAGGTTCGGGACGAATTGATTGAACTTTGACTTAAATCCTTTATTTGATTTTGCCGGATGATCATGGTCGGGTGGTAATATGTCTGCATGCCGCTTGCACTTGTTCAAATGTCTGTTGGGGGATATAGACTGTACTCCTTTCTCCATCATAAAGAGAAGCACTTTATTGTCTACCTTGTGACACTGAAGGGGAATATAGACTGTACTCATTTCTCTCTCATGAAGTAAATCATATTACTGTAGACCGTGTCACACTGAAGGGGAATATAGACTGTGCTCCCTTCTCCATGATAAAGAGAATCACAATATTGTCTACCTTATGACACTGAAGGGGAATATAGACTGTACTCCTTTCTCCATCATAAAGAGAAGCACATTATTGTCTACCTTGTGAAACTGAAGGGGAATATAGACTGCTCCTTTCTCTCTCATGAAGTAAATCATATTACCGTAGATCATGTCACTCTGAAGGGGAATATAGACTGTGCTCCCTTCTCCATGATAAGAAAATCATATTATTATGGATGGTATGGCACTGGAGATGATTTTCTTAGAATAACAGAGAAAATCAAATTAAAGCAAATGGGATAATGATAATTAGGTCTATATTTGATTCTTGTATAGTGCCCACGCACTGGTTGTGTCTGATATGACGTTGGATTTAGCTATGCTATTAGATGCACTTAATATTCAAAGAATTCCTTCTTGCCACCCGTTCAATACCCCTGCATGGGTCAAGAGTGTTATAGTACCAGACTGGGATTTGAACCCTCAACCTTAGATTGAAACATACACCAATATATACAGTTATTAACTAAATTGTTCATACCCATACTAACTTTTGTATTTTGGTATGTATGTATAAAATTGATTTGTCCCAATTTATATTTCTTGAGGATGTGACATACTAAAGCTTACATCTAAAAGTATTTAACAAAGGCCATAATTCAACCAGTCTACCTTTCATTCTTGAGTTACGAAAAACACAAAAAACTTAGACTCAGCTGGTTTGTTCTCACCAACATAATGTTCAAAACCATTCTTAGGATCAAATACATTTTGATAAAATACACAAAGACAATTGAGCAGAAGACATTTAATGAAGTAAGCAGATGACTAAGAGATGAGAAGATGCTTTTGGCAGTATGAGCATGTCTCATTCTATGACACCCATCCCCCCCCCCCTCCTCCGACTCCTGATACTTAGTCTCATTCTATGACACCCACCCTACCCCCCCCTCCTCCGACTCCTGATACTTAGTCTCATTCTATGACACCCACCCCACCCCCTCCTCCGACTCCTGATACTTAGTCTCATTCTATGACACCCACCCCACCCCCTCCTCTGACTCCTGATACTTAGTCTCATTCTATGACACCCACCCCACCCCCTCCTCCGACTCCTGATACTTAGTCTCATTCTATGACACCCACCCCACCCCCTCCTCCGACTCCTGATACTTAGTCTCATTCTATGACACCCACCCTACCCCCTCCTCCGACTCCTGATACTTAGTCTCATTCTATGACACCCACCCCACCCCCTCCTCCGACTCCTGATACTTAGTCTCATTCTATGACACCCACCCCACCCCCTCCTCCGACTCCTGATACTTAGTCTCATTCTATGACACCCACCCCACCCCCTCCTCTGACTCCTGATACTTAGTCTCATTCTATGACACCCACCCCACCCCCTCCTCCGACTCCTGATACTTAGTCTCATTCTATGACACCCACCCCACCCCCTCCTCCGACTCCTGATACTTAGTCTCATTCTATGACACCCACCCCCCCTCCTCCGACTCCTGATACTTAGTCTCATTCTATGACACCCACCCCACCACCCCCTCCGACTCCTGATACTTAGTCTCATTCTATGACACCCACCCCACCCCCTCCTCCGACTCCTGATACTTAGTCTCATTCTATGACACCCACCCCACCCCCTCCTCCGACTCCTGATACTTAGTCTCATTCTATGACACCCACCCCCCCCTCTGACTCCTGATACTTAGTCTCATTCTATGACACCCACCCCACCCCCTCCTCCGACTCCTGATACTTAGTCTCATTCTATGACACCCACCCCACCCCCTCATCCGACTCCTGATACTTAGTCTCATTCTATGACACCCACCCCACCCCCTCCTCCGACTCCTGATACTTAGTCTCATTCTATGACACCCACCCCACCCCCTCCTCCGACTCCTGATACTTAGTCTCATTCTATGACACCCACCCACCCCCTCCTCCGACTCCTGATACTTAGTGACAAGTCGATACCACTTGCTTCTGAATTTATCTTTCCTGATTTATTGATGCTGTCAACAAGGATAAGACCTCCCTCTTGAGGGGGGACTATGAGTGCATCCTTACAAAGTATAATCCCGATGATAATTTGTGAGAAGACTATGATTCAAGTAGAAACTTCTTTTTTTAATTTTTTTTTTTACAAGACTGATTCATTGATTAATAGATTTTGCTTATCTCTGAACATTATTATTAGCATTGCTTCGTCTATACATGCAGGTTTTTTCCTTAAATTTGTTTGTAGGAAGACTTTGATTCAAGTAGGAAACTTTGTGGCTCCCAATCAAAACTTGAAAAAAATATATATATGGACAGCAAAAAAGCTTCCAAGACAGAATCGGCAAGGAATCAAATTTAGCTGATCACTGAAAGTTTAGATTCAGAAGTGCAACTGTACAAGTCTATTTTCTTTCCCCGATAAGGAAATATCCAGACTTCATTTAAGAAACTTGAATTTTCTGGATGGAATGGGGGCAAAACAGGTATTTTTCATCATGCCCGTGCTGGAGAATGAAGAAATTAAACACTTCTGCACTTCCAACAAATCACTGACTATGTCAAGTAAGTGATACAATCAGGAAACAATACATTTTAGAGATGAAGATCTTCTGTTTCTTGGTCATATTTTTTATTAAGCAAAAATAAATTTACTTTCTTCAAAACAAAGTTCCATAAATTCATAACATTTTGACCAATTAATGCTTCTTGAATCGGGGATAAAACGTTGTATAGACATCTTGTGTATACATGCTAAGTTTTGTATGTGGGTGCTCTGCATTCAGAAGAAAACAATGTCCAGAGGCAAATGTGTGGCTGACTGGCTGAAATGGGTCGGGTTTTCTTCAGTACATAATACAAAGTGTTGGATGTTTGTATGCTTTTTATGGAAAGGGTATGTCATTATATGCTTCTGGAAGAATTGACTTTTATTTTGCTGTTACAGATAAAGTCCAGTTCTGGTCGTGGGATTTCATTGTGGCAGCAACTGTCTGAAAGTCATTGTGAAAGGTTGATTATGTAGTAGTGTATAATGTGAGGTTTTGAAATCATCAAAAATGATAACAAATCGACCCAATTTGCTGATAGTCGCATGTACTGCACACATTATGTGTATATGGGACTACACTTTGTGGCATGAAAGTTTGGTCTAAAAATTAATTTATTTAGTGTCATATTTAGGATATAGCACACTTGAAGAGCAATCTTTTCCAGGGGATATTCCTTCTGTGATATCTTCCTAACTGAAATGAACAGAATGAGAAAGCACACATTTTATTTGTTCACATTAATCAGAATTCGAGCTTCTGTCTAAAATAATCAATTATTGCCAAATGAAGCTGCACATGCCTATTATATATCTGGATCTTATAACACACAGATCAACAGTCAGTGATTTGATTTTTATATCACACATTGTTCGTAGACCCCTGCAGAAGTTATCTCAGGCTTTGTTGCCAATTAATGAATTTCGTATCCAGTTAACATCATATACAGATTTACAATGCTTTAATAAGATGAGCATTTACCTGTGCAATACAGGAAGCAATCACATATCAAAAACAGAGCAGGAAAAACCAAAAGAATATATGATTTGAAAAAGAAAAAAAAAGAGCGAGAGAGATTTTATGAAAGCGAAATTAGAGCAGCATGATTTTGTCGACTGATGAATTGTAATGAGTTTATTTTGTCTCCTAGCCTTAGCGGAGAGCACTATTTTTCATGCCACGTATCACCATGGTAACGATCTGTTACATCATTGGCTTGGTATTTTGAGTGCTTCCTTTCCTGGTGGAATACGATTTGTCCAGAATTTCAGATCAGCACTGAGTAATTAGATATCTATTTTGGGATAAAATTGTTGTATTTTGTATAGCTGCGGATTTAGATATGTTGTCATGTAATATCCTTTAATATATGTGAGTGGTCTTGCAGGTATTATAAAATACGTTTTAACAACAATACAATACTTTTACGTTTTAACAACAAAACAATACTTTTACAGGTCTCTGTGAACGATAATTCATACCATAGTAGATTCTTTTGTAAATTGTTTTTCGTAACATACTAACGTCCATTTCCTTTTGAAGTATGTGAATATTTGTTATGGAGAGATAAAATTCTTCATTCTTCCAGTACAACCCATAATATTTGTTATTTTATTACCCCCCCCCCCATTTCCAGCTCAGAGTCTACTCAAATAACATTTTCTATTCTGGTAACCAGCCAGGCAATTTTGCTGGTAACAAACGGTTAACTGCTTGAAATTCAAACTTATATAAAATGATGACAATATTTATTCCATGATTTTTTTTTAAATCTTCCATCCAGGCAACAGATGCAGGACTTTTCAGTTACCCAGTAAGATTTGATGGTGTCAATGCAACCAGTCAACTTCTTTTTCTGAACCCTTCAACATCTTTGCAATTTGTTTTAATTTTTAATATATTATAAAACTTACAGTAGTTCTACATCAGCATTAGATAGCAAATTGATATATGCATGTAGCAGCGACCTGGGGCCCGTCTTACAAAGAGTTGATATCAATCGCAACTTATTTGCGATTGATATCAGTCGTAACTGTGTACATAAGAGATGGCAGACTGCAAACTTGCGATTGATTGAAGGACTTACGATTGATTTGGATCAATCGTAACTCTTTGTAAGACGGGGCCCTGAAGTATATTTTGAAGTTTTGTTTTCATTTCTTGTTTGTTTTTGTAGAAAAATGAAGTGAGCATGCATTTAGTAGGGCTCAGATTTATCAGTTGCCCAGGTTCTGATCCACGATGTATATTCCTTTTGAGAAACATAAAAGTCCTGCCTTTGTTCCATGGGTTGCATATTCTAAATTTCTGAAAATATATATTGATTTGAGTCAGTAGATACATGAAGCAAAGTATTGAGGTGGCTTATCAGCCATTATTTGGACCTTTTCCACCATGCTAACAATTTCTGTTGCATAACCCTGCATTTTGTACCTCTGGCATTTTTACCTGGCCTGGCACTGAGACTCCATAGGTTGGAGGTGTGATCTTTCCTGTATCCTCCCAAGGTACTGGCTGAGAGGTTTTCATGTTATTCTAACCGGGTCATGGGAGGAAAACATAGAGTATATTATTGATTTTTCTCAGAAAACGATGGGATTATGTTAGCACAGTTCTGCAGGTGACTAGCCATTTGGTTGTGCAGCTTTCCAGGAACAACTGCCATTCATGATGGCCTCATGTTGAGATGTTTTCTCTTTCTGTTTCCCAGAAAGGCAGATTTTTGGCTTTAATCACACACTGGCAGTGCTGACCAGTTATGTTAATGATGCATTGTCTCATGAGTCAGTAGTGACAGTGAAATTCAGATTGTTTGAGATTATGCTTGATATATAGCAGAAGCCTTTATTATGTGTGTTGGCTTTTGCAGTTGATGCTATAAGTCTTTATTTCTGTATTTATTCATTTCTATTTCATCGTGGTAGCATTGTCGATGATGACATTCCACAAGGGATATATACCACATAGATACACTTCATATCAATATAAAACATTTTGATCAGAAAAAACACACATCTAATATGAAGAGGAAGGAAAGAAAAGCTTTCTACCCCAAAAAGGGTCAAATGTTTGTTTCAAGGAAGGATGATTTGAAATGATTTTTATTGCTTTTTCTTCTCTGTTACTAAGCTATATTCCCTGATATATATTTTGCCTTGATACATATTATACATATAGCTGAACATCTGTGTCTTGTCAGGTAACTACTGGATGTCCTCCCCCTTCTAATATTCACTTAGTGAGGAGGGATTATTTGAGGCCATCTTTTATGTTTTCTGCTTCTTTATTTCACCTTGAAGATTTGAGCTGTCTTTTCTAAGATTTAGATGCCATAGAAACATCAGATCAGAGGCAGATGGTCTGTAATCCCAGTAGACATGGATATCCTAATCCTCCAGATCAATAAATCTGTTTAGTGGCAGAAAGCCATTAACTCAATACATTTTACACAGAGGTAAAAGCCAATCTTGAGCTCTGGTATGGGAATCGTATGTTGAGAGAACATGGCTCTAATTCATTCTGGATTGTTTATCCTGCAGTAGATTAATTGTTTAAACCAGTAAAATAAAAACATCATCACAAAACTTGCTGGGAATCATCTTCAATAAAAACCACAACTCTCATTTGCATAAGCACATGGTGTCGGGACTACTAACCTTGATTTCCTTATCTTTCTATTCTCATTACCCAGCCCCTATACATTTTCTACCAAAATCTTTTGGCACATGTCACTTATTTGTAATCTTGAACATAAAGTGTAAGTTTTTTGGATTCTGTGAGAATTTATTTTCTATCATTACCAGAACTCGAGCTTATCTTTAACTCTCTTCTGGCTGTGAATAGATGAATACAGTTGTATCTGTATGGAGCAAAACAAAATTTGGCTAAAAAAACCGAGATGATTTATGATTAAAGCTAGATGAGCATTAACTCATATCTTTCTTACTCAGAGTGAATGCATATCTGGCTGTGAACAGATGAGTACATTTCTATTAATTTGACCAGAGCCATAAGAGTGTAACTTATATCCTGTAACACATAGCTAACACCCTTCTGGCTCTCAACTTACAAATACACTTTTACAACATCTGCTTAGAGTCATAACGAATGTTAACTCGAATCCTTTGACACAGAACTAATGTCCTTCTGGTTCTGAACATACCAATACATGATCTGTATCTGCTGAGAGCCATAAAGAGCATTAACCCATATCCTATAACACAGCTAATGCCCTTCTGGCTTTCAAACCGACTCTGTGTGGGATCAACCCTGCCAGGTTCCAATCCAGAATATACCTCTAGGGATAATGGTGGAATCAGCGCACATCAAGTGGGATAATAAACTTCTGGTTGATATTGATTTCAGACCCTCCATCTTCTTCTTGTTTTCATTCCCTCCATTTTCTTCTTGTTTTCATTCCCTCCATTTTCTTCTTGTTTTCATTCCCTCCATTTTCTTCCTGTTTTCATTCCCTCCATTTTCTTCCTGTTTTCATTCCCTCCATTTTCTTCTAGTTTTCATTCCCTCCATTTTCTTCTTGTATTCAGTCCTTCCATTTTCTTCTAGTTTTCATTCCCTCCATTTTCTTCTTGTTTTTATACCCTCCATTT
The DNA here is from genome assembly GCA_037976565.1 of Mesocentrotus franciscanus. Lineage (NCBI taxonomy): Eukaryota > Metazoa > Echinodermata > Echinoidea > Camarodonta > Strongylocentrotidae > Mesocentrotus > Mesocentrotus franciscanus. The sequence goes on from CP137671.1 coordinate 8,508,970, forward strand.
TCTTCTTGTATTCATTCCCTCCATTTTCTTCTAGTTTTCATTCCTTTCCATTTTCTTGTATAAATACAAGTTAATTTTTCGTTTTGAAAAGGAACAAAAAATGTTTCACTTTAATGAAAAGAATTTGTTTGTAAACCTTAGAATAATTTCAATCTGTAACATGGGTTAACCCTTTAATAGCCTTACAGAGAATGAGCATGATGCAAACGAAATTGAAAGTCTAATGATCGATTGATGCAGTCCCATGCAGTTCATTCTGAATCTGTAAAAGGGCAGAGCACCTAGGAAAGGTCAAACAGAATGGATACGGAATCAGACACAAAAACATTAGGAAACGGTGATTGCTATCATATTATATTTGACCATGATGTCTTTGTCTGAGAAGCAATATCAGAGTGGGACGTTGCTGGATTTGATGGAGAGACAAAGGAGGTAGGAAGGGAAGTGATGAGGGAAAATTATGTTTCAATTATTTGTTGCTTTATGTTTGATTCCAGACAGTATAATGCTTCATGACCCCATGTACTCCTACCAGTTTTGATATTCAAATAACAAATACCCCCTTCTAACATCTGAAGCTTTTGTTCTGCTTGTAACGATCACTCACATAATCACGTTATCATGTTTTGAGTACTTTCATAGAACGTGCTATCTGATCTACGAAGTGTTGGGTTACGTGACCCAACATTTAGTTGGAATACCATTGTAAAACATGGACAGTGATGGTACTTGACGCACATGTTAACAAAATGAATGTAAATGGTCACTGAGAAAAGACTAACACAAAAGAATCGTGCATGATTCTCCAGCCATGATTTCGGGTGTCTTCATAAAGGTTGACTCTATCTGAAAGTCAGTAGCTGGATTCCCCCCTCCCCCATCACCAAAGGGGGAGGGGGGATCCGGCTATTGTTCGTCCCCCACCCACCAAAAGAAACGATGATAACCAAGAGTACATGTAAACTTTTTTTAAAGTAAATATGTAAAATATACAAATATACTGGGGTCGCAGTAACAAGCACTTATATTTTTTCCAAGTGGTAAAATGTACGGTTGATTACGAAAAGAGTCACGTCTCGTACTCACAAAAGCGTTAGTATCCGTGATTTACCGACCTGTAAAATAACAAATTGTCAACTCTACATTTTGTAGATTAGATAGCTTGTATCTACGGAAGTACTCAAAACATGATAATGTGTTTACGCGAGTGATCGTTACAGGCCCTTTAGTTCCAATTAGCTATATTTCTTCAAGCTGACAACCCCGATTGTGTCGCCCCTCGTGATTTTTACATATTTCTCTTGTCCCCCACTCTCCCCACCTCCCCCCTCTTCCTCTCTCTCTCTCTCTCTCTGTCTCGCTACCTCTCTCTCTGTCTCTCTACCTCTCTCTGTGTGACTTTCTACCTCTCTACCTCTCTCTCTCTTCTTCCTACATTAAAGAGCATTGTTTCCATGGCCCTTGGTAATGAATGAAAACCTTCAAATATAATATGCTGACTCAGATTCACAATCGTCATATCAAATTTGATCTTTCCTCTTACCGGTATACTGATTCAATATGTGCACATGCACACATGAAATACATGCTGATATAGAGAGCCAGAAGGGCATTAAAGTTGTATCCTTTCATATAGAAATCTGTCTTTTGGGGTTCTCATTCGATAAATTATATTTATGGGATATTTCAACTTGTGGTTTGGATTAACCTCAGTAGTAGAACCCATGAAGAGTTCTACAAATCATGTACTTATAGCCAAAAGAGCACTATATTTGTGTCATTTTAGAAAGAGTTTACACACCTCAAGGCCTCATCATATGAAAGATGTATTTGTGAATGGATGATTTGTGTTGTAATTGTCATTGTTTTTACACAGGTTTAAGAACTCTAGGGGAGGACTGCATTTTTTTTTCTCATGATATTTGTTATGGCTGTTTGTGTGATTGTTTGGAAATGCAAACAAAATTCTGAATGATAAAATGATAAAATCCTTCTCAATTCATGTTGAAAATATTCACATATGTCTTGTACAATTTACTATGTTGTATCAACAGACCCTGATATTCTCAATTATTTTTGTTTATAACTCAGTTTTGATATATCAACATAAATGCTAGTATTGAACATCATTTGTTTGTGGTGCTTTAGCATGTAGTGTATTTTTTTTTTTGGGGGGTCATTGATTTTGAGAATTTTACTTTTTATCATTACAAGAACTGAGGACGACCTTTAATCTGGAGCGAGTAACAGAGTAGAATATTGAATTTAAAGTAATTTGATTGGATGATGAGGTAGAGGCCTGAGAGGCAGACATCAATGATTAGGAGTCTCACCAGCTCTTCAAAAAAAAAAACCCCCAATCCCTAGGGGTATGAGTAGTTGGTACAGAGTGGCAGGGGGACAGCCCCACCCCTCATCAACACCCTCGCCTGACCTTTTCTCTCAAAGTAGCTCATTTGATCCTTGTATGTGCAGTTTGTGACTCCTCATTTGATGTGATTCTCAATTCATTGCAGAACCAGGCTCAACTGAAATATTGGTATAATCTTCTGAGAGCTAGAATGGTAATCCAACCTTAGTCATAGATTCATTTTATATATGAAAGCAGAAAAGTAAGAGAAACAGAATGGCGGAAGTTGGAGATAAAGGGGACCAATAGTTAGAGAGATATGAATGTTGGAAACATGAGATCACTAAATCAATGCAAATCTCAAATTGGCAATTTGGTCAGTGGATTGTGATGAAGACATGGGCAACTCTCCATTTTGTGTGTACAAAAATATCATTAAGCTGTTTAAGTGCCTTTTCCCTTGGGGCACTACTCAAAATATATTATGGAAAGCATATTGTTATAGGTTCTCTAAAAAGAAAAGAACCTCATAAGTTATGCATTTTTTGAAGCCCAAGTATTATAGGAGAGAGCCTCTAAAAGCATGTATAATTTCTTTGAATTTTCTTAATACAAGAAACTCACAATTTTACTATGCTACAGGTTACATTTCCTTCGAAATGGATTGATAAGCAGATAAGCGATGATATGCCTTATTAATGCTGTTGTTGTTGTTTGTTTTTTGATAATATATTTTTTATTCTTTTTAAATTTCTTATGTATCAAAAGAAATTGAATGGTTAATTAATTTATTCACTATATTTTTCATGACAGCATTGTAAATTGCATGGGCATACCAAATCATTAAGCTTTCATATCAGGTATTGCTCTAAAAGAAATTGTTCCCCAGTTTTGAAAATGAAAAGGAGGTTGTCAGGTCGATGGATTGATACACAAGTTAAATCTGAAGAGAAAATTTTGTGCATTTTGAATATCGTGCGTGCCTGTTGGTGAAGATTATTTTGCTTTTGTCATCCCAAACCTTTGATTGAGACGACTTAATGAAGAGAATTTAGACCCAGCCAGCGTCGATGGCCAGGCCGCCATGACGCATGGCCAATTAGCAGAGTACGCAATGTTCTGCGTCCCGCGTGCGTTGTTTACTATCACACTACCGCAGTAATTGTATTAAATGCTGAATTAATCAGATGAGGTTTAGACAATTTTCTGGGGACTAAAACGGTGCAGGGGCTCATGGGAATGCAAAGGAGGTCCTCTTTTGCTACGCCTTATGTTTCATCTTCCAATTATGGTAGGTCATAGACTAAAAGGCGATTCAGAGTTTTCTTAAATGGAAATGCATTTTACCAAAAAACTTGCTTCATGTAAACCTTCTTTGATATGGGTAATCCTGTTGTAAATAGATTAATTGGACCAGGAAAAGGGGAAAATAGTTATGAAAACTTGTTGGTAAACAGATAATCTGAAAAGTACCCACAAACATATGCACATATATGGAGCAGTTTATTAATCCTCATATCTCCTTTTTGGGCTTATAATCAGCTTTTTTTTTTTTTTTTTTTTTCTTCAGAGGTATTTATTCGGTTATAAAATACATTTAACAACAATTAATTCAAACAGAAATATACATTCACTTTACACCTCAAATCTTGAAATCTTTACAATCAGATAAAATCAAGGACTATAATGTTGAAGGGCGTTTGATATAACATCTGAAATGTTATCCAAACACAGTTCAGTTTTAAAAACATGCCATATTGCAAGACTGTTGTATGTTTGAAAGTAGTTTAACAATTTTGTATATTGCATATTGTGCATATGTAATAATTACATCTATATCTTTAGTTTTGGAACAGTTAGAATCTCCACCAACAATCAGGTATTTTTCGTTTATTATCAGTGTTTCTTTGAAGTTATAATGAATAAATGCAACAACGCGTTCCAGAATAATACTACTCTGGGGCATTCTAAAAGAACATGAGCAATAATATTAATATATAATCAGCTATCATACATTACTATCAAACATATCTGGCTGACATTGTTTATTTGTAGCTTTAATTACATGTATTCACTGTAACTTTTGTTGGACTCTGTAGAAATCTCATTTTTCAGCCAGCATACGATATCCAAGTTTCGAGACTGAATTAAAACCTTGGCTTCATTTTGAAAGAATTTTTGATGGGCTGCCTGGTCTCCATAATGAGTGAAGAACAGGTTAAGTATGCCATACCACTCAAACAACCCTGAGAAAGAAAAATGACCTATTTTCTTTGTTTTGACCGCCTCATACATTTTGATTGCCGTTCTACCTCACGCATCCTTGCCTATATATTGGTGTGCAATTTGCATGTATATTGGCCCGTTAAATACTTTAAGGAAGATCGGATAGTGAGTTTTACATGTACAGGGTGTATTACCATTGTATTGCCATACATCAGTGCATACATCAGAGAATATTTAACAAATCTGAGTTTGTAATTTGAGCTCTTTCCAAGGTAAATCCACCCCATAATTACCTTCTATTGTTCTTGGGTTTTATAATGAGAAATAATTCTGTCTGATAGTGATACAAAGGATTCATAGTCATCATGTCAAATTATGATAAGACGTCAATATCCTTTTTTTTACCTTGTGCTATTTCATAGGAGATACCATGCTATATCACACTTCCCTATGACATTGAAGTCCATTTTCATTATAGATTACCGTATTTGCATAGGCATTTTGACATTTCTATTTTTTTTTTTTTTAAATGGAAGGAAAAAAAACTAAACAGACCAAACAAAATTATCATAAATTTCTTGTAGAAAACTACTTTTTCTACAAACTGATACCAAATTCATCAATATTTCTATAAAATTTACAGTAAAAAAATAAGTTTACCGCAAAATTGATCGTAATTTAGCAAATCTTCATTGATTTTGAAGTTAGTACTGTATTGCAGGCAGTTTTGGTATCGTATTTATACCCCTACCTATGAAATTGCGTGAAATGGATACAAAGAAAACAGTAAGATTCAGACTTCGTCCGGATGCGCAGTTGGATGCGCGGTAGCTCAGTAACGGTCCCTTCTTTTAGCAATGCAATGGCATGGACTTAAATCTAGATCTACCAGTAGAATTTGTTAAAAATAGGTAATGAAGTTTATTCACGAGATCAAGAAAACTTCATGTCAACAATGCAACATGAAATAGTCGGTAAGATGTGTGGAGTTGATCTAGAAATGTCCTGTACCATTACTGGTATAGATCTAGTCATTGTACCGTTGGTAGTCCCATATGTACGAAATTACGTGCTGTTTTAACAGCCAATTTTTTACTGTTGTTGCAGATTGGCCGCACCCAGACTTTTTGATATTTTCGGAAGAGAAAATACTGCGGCCTTTACGCCGGCAAATACGGTATATCAATTATTTATGACTGTTCAATGTTTAATAAACTAAGTATTCAGATGCTTCTTTACATATTGAATGGAATTGAATTGAATTATGCTGTCAATTAAAAAACAAAGCAGTATTGATTGATGTTTTTAATGTTTCTCCTTAAAAAGATCTAATTCAAAATTTTTAACCAATCAAACACAACCATAATATTATGATAGCATTCCCATATAAGTTGTGAGTGTCTTGAGATGTCAATTAAGTAGAAAAGCCAGTTTAAATTAGATTACAATCATTCATGTCACAACCTTAAAGAGACTATGTCCCTTTTGCAGCCAACATCAAATTCTGTAGAACATTGCAGGAATCATGAATATGTCATGTATGTCCTATCTGTGAAATTTAAACGTTAGCAATGTCCTAGTATTCAAATTATGCAAGGAAACCCGTTTACTTTGTAGACTTCACTGTCAAACACTATTGAGTGACTGACTGACTTCTTTTTTTTCTTTGTTAATAACATACATAAATAAATGAGCTGTAACAGGTACATGCAGCATTTGTCTACATCAATAATCCACTTCTTGTAATGGCCAAAATGAAAGTGATTGAGTCTTTGCACAGCACAAAACATACGATCATTAGGTACAAGGGTCTGAAAATCAGACTATTTACTTAAGTGATTGCAATCACTTTGTCGATTCGAAAACTACCGTAAATCTCTGTGTATAAGGCGCACTTTTTTTCCGTCGGGAAAAATCAAAAGTCGGGGGTGCGCCTAATACACAGGTACAGGATATTTTGAGTCCTCAAAATGCTACTTTTTAGTGGTTTCCGAAAATCTCTGTGTCTCAACATGAATTACATAATGCAAATAAAGAATAGGATCTACTATTTGAAGTTAAACTACGTTCCTAATTTGAAGGGAAGAGTTTTTTTTTTTTTTTTCAGTCTCGATAAATTATACCCCTTCACAAAGCACTTTGCCGGCCGAAGCTCTCCCGTGTCTCCAGCTCACTCACCTGTATCCTGCAGCTCACTTACACGGGGGATATCGACTCACCACTCAAAATCTAGCCTGTCAAAATTTCGGTTTGGACTCAGGAGGAAAAATTTTCTGTCATCTTTAGTTTTAAAAACAACATTGTTACTATTCTTTTTTACTTTGACTTTTTGACTGTAAAGTCGTAATAAATAAAAATCCTTCCCAATTCCCTGCATCATGGCTTGGGTTTCCGAACGGGACAGCACGCTGAAATAAGAGACGAATCTGAGATGGTGTCGGCAAAAAAGCAAACCCAAAAGGAAATTTTTATTTTATTTTTTTTTAAATCTCAAAAATAGGGGTGCGCCTTATACACAGGTGCGCCTTATACATGGAGATTTACGGTAATCTTCGTTATTTTCCCACAAAAAGACATTTCCAAGCCCTTTCGTTTTGACAGAAGTTCTAAATTAGTATTATCTTTCAAATGCCATTGGAATTTAACCTTTTCATTTTTTGGCCTGCAAATGAGACATAGTACATGTACCTTTAAATTGTTGTAAATCTATTTCCTGATCCTCAGTTCACTTGTATGGACATGAAATTTTATATAATGATGTTTTTGTTGGATTTCAAATTCAGAACTCCATCTTTGAATGAAAAATGATATTGAAATTTGATATACAGTCCTGTAACACACACATCCTGCTGAAATGTTGTGAATGAAGTGAATGGCTATCCAGACCTGATGTAAACATGCTTTATTTCATATTGCACCTCGTACCATCTAATGTGTATTGATGATAGCTTCTGCTCAGAGCTATAAGGGCATTAACACATCATTTTACACTGACTTAATGCCCGTCTGGCTTTCAACGGATGACATGAATAGTGTATTAATGTTCTCCTGCAAAGTCGATGCTGAAGGCAGTATTTTCTTGAAGTTGGCAGCTATACACCTGTTATCCCTTCCTGCTTGTTCATTGTCAGAATATCTCAAGAATCATCCCCTGTTGAGTACCAGAAGAACATTAACTCTGTAGATGGTATGAGGCAAGAAACTTAACGTGGTTTCAAGTTTTATAGCCGTAATGTAATCAAATTCAATGTACAAATCTTTGTTAAGTGCCTCGTTACAAATTATTTCATTCACCTGTTACGTATATTAAACTGTATTTCAATAAACAGAGTGCGAATTGCATACATTAATTGTTACTAGGAAGGACAAACATTATGGCTTGTCCAACCTGACAACACGTAATATATGCAATTTGCATTCTGACTATTGAAATACAATGGATGGTAACAGGTAAATGAAATAATTGTTAATGAGGTACTTAACAAATATTTGTACATTGAATTTGATTACAAAACGAAATGGCCTATTTGTGATGACATATTTGTATCTATAAGACCGAGCTCTGTGAATTTGGGTAGGACCTTTATTGCGTGCAGTTGCCATTCATTTACATTTAACAAGACTACTGCAGCTTTTTTTGGTGCTTTTTTTGTGTGGAGGTTTACCGCAGCATATCTGTACATGCCTTAACGAGTGGCATATAAGCTATGGTACATGGACATGTAAGCCATTTTACTGATGTATTTTGATTTATGTATGTTTCTCACCGAGCCATCAATTGCCAATTGTATTTCATTCATCTGTCGTGCACAACACCAATTCTTTTTCTGGAATCCACGTTGCATAAAGAAGTTGTTGCTATCTCTGGCAGCATCTTTCAAAGCTGCGAGTTTGCAAGATAAACGTTGCTCAAGATGTATGAATCAAATTGGTAAATAAAATTGGTATACAGGTCTATTGTTGATACAGGGGTCTTTCAGACACATTCTAATTCATGAAAATCAATCCATGAATATGGCAACTAAGTAACTAGTCTCGATAACAAAGCGAGAGATCATGTGTGTTGTATTTGAGTTAAAGGTAATAAAGTAACTTCAGTAACATTTGTCCCTTAAATTTGAATTTTATAGCATTTGTTATCCAAATTAGGAAATTTTGCTCTTTTAAGATCTGAAGCCCGCAGATTTTTACCCATGGGAGACCAAAACAACCCAAGATCAACCGATTTGGAATGCATGGCTTACAAAATTAAATCATCTTTGATGAGATAAAATCAAAGATTAAAACCCTATCTTGATGAATGGAGCCGAAACAACGATGAACAACAATAACCAAATGAATTTACGAGAAGAACTTTGCCACCCATGTAGACAGATGCTACCCTAGATAAGGCACTGCTAGGCTCTAGTCTGATGCCTATCGGTAGGAGGCCATCTTTTAAGCCAGGCTGCACATCATGCAGAACGGGCGTCTAATTGATTTCGAAATCGCAGATGGTATCGGGGAATAATGTTAGTCCAGCACGGCATGGAGCAAGGAAATTTGAGCAAGATTTCCTCCAGGCTTCAGGATGCATCCCCATTACTAGGAAAGGAATTTACTGTAAGATTAATAAGTTTGCCCTTTCTCTTTAAATCAGCAATTACACATTTGTTGTGTATCCTTCAGATAAATTACAATCTACCTTGAGTAGATATTAAGTCATGCCACAAATAATATTTTTTTATTGACACACTGAAATGTTACATATTGTACTATATTAGCCCTGCTGGAAACATGAATGGATGTTTAAATTTGTGCACATTGCAGTGAGAGAAGTGGACGGTTTCTCTTTGTAAAGAGTGTGTGGTATGAATATACTGTACATGTGAAGAAGCTGTGTGTGAATGGTGGTGATGGTGGTGGCGGGATTGGGGTTGGAAGTCTTTTGGAAAAAGGTTGTTCAACTGAAGAGCTATAAATATATATATATGTGTGTGTACCGGTATGCAATAACAGAGAGAGAGAGAGAGAGAGAGAGAGAGAGGGGGGAGAGAGGGGGGAGAAAAGGGGGTAGGGAGAAGAGAGAGGAGGGAGAAAGGGAGAAAGAGAGAAAATGGAAGGGGAGGGAGAAAGATAAGGGGCAGAGAGAGAGAGAGAGAGGGGTGATGGTGGGGGTAGTTGCATAACTTTGCCACGTACTTGTACATGATTGTTTAAATGGCAATAGCTAGAGTTCAGGAAGGGAGCTAAGTACCAAATACATGCAGTGGTATTTATTTCTGATGCACAGCAGTGGAATAACTGGATCATACTTTTTATCTTGGTTTAATGCCGAGGCGTTTCTACGCTCTCAGCATCGTCCCCATAGTCGAAGTGTTCTTCTTATCCCTCTTATGTAAAATTAAGTGCTATAGAGCAAACAGTGGGCACTGGATATGAAGCTACATGTATAATTTTGTAGAAATTGAAGTGGAATTCAAAAGAAGATTAAAAAATTGAAGATTGAAAAAACTGCTACAGTTAGAATGCTCCTCTTCTAGTTTAACCTACATGATACAGTTAAACCTGCTTTAGTTACCACCTGTCTACAAAGACCACATTCTTTGCTTCCCTTGAAAATGGTTTCTCATTGAAACATGTATTAAAGGAACCTGTTTACAAAGGCCACCTGTCTACAAAGACCACTTTTTGTGTTTCCCTTGGAGGGTCGCTATAGACAGGTTTGACTGTATCAGCATTTGAATATTGAGCATTTGAATATCAGTATCTGGACATTTAGTACACGGCTCCTCGTAATGCAGGTAGAGATTTCACAGATTTTTGAAGTTTAAATTCTTGCTCTCGAAACATTGGTGAACATCTTGTGACTCTCCTTGCTTCTGTGCCATTGCATGTAGAGCAGCGACAAGTCGCGCATGCTCACTTCTCACACAAAAAAAATCAGAAATCTTCTTCAGAACAACTATACTGCCAGTAAAATTGTTTGAGACTTGGAATGACTATTTGGATGATATTAGATCCAATGACATTTATCCTTCAAGAAATACTACTTTGGCTCATGTATTGAGTGGTAGAAGGCACTGACTGTTGGAAAGTTAAATGCATTCTAGCTTTTAACAGGAACGAGATTTTTACATAATTAAATTTTTAAAAATGCATGAACAGAAGATGGTATTTTAATGATGGAGTTGTACTATATTATTATGATTGTGCTGTAGAAAAGAGTTTCCTTTTGTTACATCCTCTATACCAGAGAGCAGGTTCAGACTATAAGCATCTGTACTCTGTGTTAAAAGTGGACATGTATGATTTAATGCTCTTTTGGCTTTCATCAGATTATTTGGCTTTCACATGTATGTAATGAAATCAGTTTAATGAGTCATTTACAACTAGAAATGAGTCAGTGTGTGGTAGTAGTAGTAATAATAGAAGCCTTTCCAGTGCACTGTGCAATGCTATCGTTGCCTTTCATCTGCTTGTCCATAAGCGTGACTTGCCGAGTACAGCTTATCACCAAACGTGTTAAAAGATAACTCAGCATGCAATAAAGTCATGAAATTGACCTAGAATCAGTCTAAAATATCTGGCAAGCCATGGAATTTTACGACTTGAAAGTGTAAGAACTGTGCATACAGTGTGCTTAGAGCCAGACTGGTCTTAACTTCACGTAAGTGTATATAAGTTAACATCCTTCTGGCTCTATACAGACAATATGTACTTATTCTTGTTCTCTCCCATTACTCTACCATGGAGACCACTAGAGAACCGTTCCCTTTTGTATTCTCATTTAGATTTTTACCTCCCAAATCGTCATCAAATTACATTTGAATGAAACACAATTCATTTATTTATCTCTAATCCAATCCATTCCTCTCATAAGCTAATAGAACCGGTCGACCTTGGCCAACAGTCCTCGTAGTACGCCTGCCTGCCTGCCTGTCGTGTAAATGGATCTGTACTTTTTCCCAATCAAATCAAAATTTAAACACTCAAATTAGCCCGCCTAGCTGACAAGTAGCTGCAATATTGATGATGCTAAATGCTAATCCATGTGGACATGTGTTGCTTACCACACGCCAGTGCGGAAGGTAAATGTGCCGGAGAAAGGCGATTAAAGATTTACAGCGTGCAAACAAGGATGTACGGAGTATCTGAACACGTGCCTGGCTGTTACACACTGCAAATATGTATCATTTCAAAGAGTCCACATATATGATGTGTTTTAGGCTTTTGTATTAAAGGTAATGCAAAGTTTTGGGAAATTTTGAAAATTGTATGAGTAAAATTAAAATTTTTATATATTTGGATGCCCCTGTGGATGTATTATAAGCACTAGAAAATTTAGCCCCTAAAACACTTCTGCTTTCGAGAAATTGAGTAATAAAAATTTACCGGTGCTCCCGGTAAATTTCAAATAGCGCGTGAGGCCGTTCCATGGTAGCTGCGACCATGAAAATCTCAAAATATGCAGTTCTGATTTATAATTTCCAAACGGGAATAGCAAATCGGTCGATTGTAGTTAAGAAACATTGTTTTAAAGCTAACGTAATATCAGTCTTGAGAGGGCGCTATACAACATAAAGAGTTTATTATTTACAATTTCATCACTTTAGACTCGATTTTGACCGCGACAACAAATATTGTAAAATCGCATATGCTTCCAATATGTCCATTTGAACCAAATTCAAGACCCCATACCAAAACTGTGTATTACCTTTAATGGAACAGTACTACTACTTGGGTACGTTTGGTGAATGTACATCTGGACTTCAAACAGTCCCCATTTCACATTGATTTTCAGTTGAGCATGTATTTGTTGGAAGACATTGATTTGACATGAAGACATTCAGCTTGACATACATAACACAGCTGGATTCATCATGAATACATTAGAATGTAATAGAAAGTAGATGTAATAAGATACAATTGAATATGTAATCCATTTTGCATTGATATACTGGTATTATAAATTGATACCTCAATAACAAAGTGATTAGAGGGAGCAGCCAAATAGTTTCATTATTTTCAGCTCCTTTTTATTTCTTTCTTTGTGTTATCAACTAAAATCAAAGAAATTTGATGAATGCTAGTAGATATTAATTGAGAGCTAGCAAATGCCGAAATGATGTATGGAGATTTAAGAAAGAACAGACTGCGTTCTGAAATTTGATGTTCAGGGGTAGTTGCAGAAACTTAAAAGAGATTTCTACCAATATAAGGTAATTCATATTTGATTTGCTTCAAACTGGCTACAATTCATTTGAAGCTAGCTGTTTGTCTTTGTAGCTAACTCAGTCTTTAGAAACAAGAGGATTTATAGATGTGCCATGAACTAAATCTCCCTACGTGCATGGTTAATTTGTAGTATTGCATTCTGGGATTAGAGCCATGTCTGATTGCCAATTTGAGCATGTACCGATGGATTTGCTGAAAAGGATTTTAATTGAAATTCTGTTTGCAATGGACTGGAAATATGGATTATGTCCCTGGGGCTAAAAAGAACATAGATTTGTTTTCGGAAAGAGGCAGTTGATGTTAATCGTAAATCTCATATGTACATGATTGTAAAGTGACTTGACTTTCATATATATATGGGTGTCGATTAAGATTAGATAATACCGCCTGTAGCTTAGAGTCATAAGGGTACGTCTTCTTAATTGGGGGATATGATTTATCATCAGAAATTATCCATCAGTTGGATTTTTTAAAAAGATGCCATAAATTCTGAATATTTATTACAAAGGATTTGGTGAAAAACTGTCACAAATTGTAGATTTATCCATTGTACTCTGAAAATGTTGATAATTATCATAAATCCTGAGTGACATATGTTTACATGTATATCATCTGTTTGGAGTCAGAAAGATACTAGCATATATATATTTACATAGTGTTAATACCCTTCTTGCTCTCAACAGAGGATATGACCCTCCCCGGCCCCATCATGTAGTTTGGAGTATCAAAACATTTCTACCTAGTGTTTTTATTTTAGAAATTCTCTAAAACGATGTCATTTTTCCGACCTAGACTGCCAACCTTTAAAATATGCGTGTTTGGCTAACGTATTGAGGGATGCATTCCTGAAGTATCAGAAGTGTCAGGGGATATTTCTACCGAGCTCGGCTGATGGGGGGAAGTTGAGGCTAATTTAATTGTCTTGATGTGCGGCATGACCAAGAAAACCCCGTGCTGTGGGGTCTGCTAAATGAAAAACGTCTCGCTAGGCCAGCTCGCTACGATTTGTCTCCATTATTCCTCGCAATGTGCACACACCAGGAATCATTTTTGGAATAAAAACAAAGCGGGAGAACCGCAGGAAAATGGGAGAGAGACGTAGTCCTGCCAATGATGAAAAGCTAAAGGGTGTCATAACATACAGGGCTAGGGAAAATGACAGGGTGTTTGGTATTAAAAGAGGACATCAAAGTAAGCTCATAGATGCTTCTTGTAAGTGAGATTGATGTTCTTCTATGATGTGAGGTAGTGGAGTTTGATGAAAGTTCATTCCCTATTTTTGTGTTCGTTAATTTTTTTTATATATATTCTGAATTTGTCTTTCATTATGCTAAAGGGCAAGCCTAATATGAATGCTATTGTCCCATACATAACAGTGTAAGACCCCGTTCTCATTCACTTCGTTGGAGCGGTCTAACTAAGACCCGTTCCTCAGGAGCGGTTCTTAGGTGAGTGAGAACGGTCAAAGTGGTCCAGGAAGTGCCTTCTGGACCGCTCCAGAAGACCACCGCGGGAGGTGGTCTTGAGGAACGGCTCTTATTTAGAGCGGTTTGGACCGCTCTAACGTGCAATGTGAACGGGCGTACTTTGAACGGAAGTGAGCTAGTGACGTTCAGCGAAACATGTAGTACGGTACATACAGTTTGTTTTGCGCGAAAAATTGACCCGCTGACCTGAGCTGCCATAGCAACAAGACCACTTTGACTCGTGGAGCGGTTTGAGCCATAAAAAACTGCTCGAAGTGTAAACGCTCGCAAACCGTTCCTCAAGACCCGTTCCTCTGGAGTGGTCTAACTAAAACCACTTTCAAAGTGAGTGAGAACGGGGTCTCGACAGAAATTGACATTGAAAGTATCAAATGAAAATACTTTATATTTAGGCATGCCATTGCTGCAGTCAATATCTACATGTTACATAGCTTAATCCTTGTCATTTGAGTTTGTTGTTTCTCTCTCTAGCCCTCTATCTATCTTTCGTTCTCCCCCTCCCCTCCCCACCAGGCCACCACACACACCCTCAATACCCCCCCCTTCCTTATCTCTCTCTCTTTCCTTGTTCTTTCATTCTTCATTATCTTTGGCTATCTTTCTTTTTCTCTTTGTTTAAATCTCTCCCTTTTCTCTCTCAATCCCCTTCTCCTCCCTCTCTTTCTCTCTCTCTTTCTCTCTCACCCTCCCTCCCTCCCTCAACCTCCCTCCGTCATCTTCTCTCTCTCTATCCCCACCCCTCCCTATCTTTCTCTCTCACCCTCCCTCCCTCCCTCTCTCTCTCTCTCTCTCTTTCTCTCCCTCTCTTTCTCTCTCTCTCTCTCTCTTTCTCTCTCCCTGTCCCTCTCTCTCTCTCTCTCTCTCTCTCTCTCTCCCTCTCCCTCTCTCTCTCTCACTCTCTTTCTATTATGACAAATATCTGAAAGGTTCATTGAAATGTGATGTCGTATTTTCCGTTTTGCCCGTGAGAAACGGTCACCTGATTATTGACTAATAAGCATGGTTTCCACATCCTCTTTCACTTCCCATTACTCACATTCTTCAATATTTCCTTCCTTCTCAATGAATTACATTATTCTGGTTTGCAATGAATCATATCATGCAGGTTCTCAATCAATGACTTCACAAATCATACCTGTTAAAAAAAATATTGTTGATTAAATTTATACACTCATTGAAAATTAAAGGTTTCTCTGACAATGAAACATCTTTTGCCATGCAGTAACATCTGTTTTAAGGCCTACAAAGAGTTACAAAACTATCATATTTTCTGTTTAGAGTGCAGTGCACATCTAGAGAAATCTACATAGTAATTATGGGAATGTTTAAAATTCAAAACAATTTTTCATCATGAGTTGCATATTAAATCCCATTTTGAAGAGTCAGAAGATACTCTTAAAGATAAAGACCAGTTCTGGTCATGCGATTGCATTGTGAAAGAAATGTTGTGGAATCGATAAGAAAAGGTTGATCATCTGCATATACCGTATTTGCCGGCGATAAGGCCGCACCCCCAACTTTGACATTTTGTAGAGGGAAAAAAAAAAAAAAAAGGGAAAAAAAACAAACGGACCAAACAAAATAATCATAATTTTCTTGTAGAACACTATTTTTTTCTACAAACTGATACCAAATTCATCAATATTCTTATAAATATACAGGAAGTTTACCTAAAAAAATGATCATAATTTAGCAAATCTTCATCGATTTTAAGCTAGTACTGTATCGCAGGCAGATTTGGTATCCTACATACATGTACATGTATAATACCCCTACCACGATGTGCGGTGTAATACGAAATTGCGACTTTGGCTAGATGCGCAGTTGCGTTGCGCGGTAGCTCCGTAACGGTCCCTTCTTTTAGCAATGCAATGGCATGGACTTAAATCTAGATCTACCGGTAGAATTTGTTAAAAATAGGTAATGAAGTTTATTCATGAGATCGACAAAACTTCATGTCAACAATGCAACATGAAATAGTCGGTAAGATTTGTGGAGTTAATCTAGAAATGTCCTGTACCATTACTGGTATAGATCTAGTCATTGTACCGTTGGGAGTCCCATATGTACGAAATTACGTGCTGTTTTAATAGCCGATTTTTAACTGTTGTTGCGGATTGGCCGCACCCAGACTTTTTGATATTTTCGGAAGAGAAAATACTGCGGCCTTTACGCCGGCAAATACGGTAAGTATTGGTGTGTACTGCAAGGTTCTGGAATCATCAAAATGATATGAAATTTGGTCCAGTCTTGGTAAATTTACAAGCACTGTACACATAAAGATGTATATGGGACTACGCAACCACGTGCGCGATATCTATTTGGTCCCAATAGATACAATAATTTACCAAATATATCAATTAGTAGGCGGTTTCCCGACTTTCCCGGCAAAATTTGTATCATCACGTATTAGTAAAAACATATTCTTTCATTTCATTTCATTTCATTTTTTGGAGAGAGGGGCGTTTCCAAAACTGGTCTTTACCTTTAAGAATGAAGACTCATGTCTTTTGCTGAACCACTCTGTATAGAGTCTTCTTATTATGATTCTCTAGTGGAAATGATTTCAAGAGACATAATTATTCTTAGGACTGAAGTGATATCTGGTTTGCCGATCCACTCTGTATAGAGTCTTCTACAGTCAAACCTGTCTTAGCGACCACATGTCTTAGCGACCACCTGTCTATAATGACCACCTGTCCATAACGACCACTTAAAAATCCCCTGTGAGATTTCATGTAGTTAAGAACACCCGTACAGAACGACCACCTGGCTACCCCGACCAGCGGTCACTCATTTTGCTTCCGCAAGCCACCAAAAATTCCCACACAAATACCGCCAGGGCCAGCAGTGTAGCGACCAGCAACAGCAGCGCTTGAGCAATTTTGTTCACTTGCACTACACAGCTAGGCGATCTGCGACCGCTCAAACAGCAGCAGCCTATAAAGCTAGATCTCACGGTCATTTACACACAAAAAACTATTCAACCCCAAGCTTTTATTAAAACTTCAATCAAAACATTTAATTACCGACAAGATAGAGTTTCTCGCACATTTCATTATAGGGCCGTGCCTATTGAATACATAACAATACAGCGACATTGTCATGAACTTCGCGATTGATGCCTCGCTTGTTCGCAAACCGGCGGGCCTGCGAGAGGCCTGGCGAGTGGGGGATGCGCTGTCTGTCAATCAACTATTCAGGCTCGTTCATTTTTATTTCGATTAAATAATTTTTTATATGTGTTTTTTTTTAAATGCCGGACAATTTAAATCTTTTCGTATTTTTATTTTGACTAAAAACGTACCACTCAATATAGCAGTCTACATGATCCTGAATATACACCTACCCGGTACTTGTAGTTGTAGTTGGCCACGATAACCCATTAAAATGACCGCCAACACCAACCTGTCTACAAAACCCTTAGGCAGTCGCTATAGACAGGTTTGACTGTATCATAACGTAATCCTAACATTCTTGGGGAAGCGTTAAATGATTTTGAGGGTCAATAGATTTGTTAAAATCATATTATATTCGTTTAGCTGAGCTACTTTTGAGTCTACTATCTTATTGTAGTCCCAACATTTTCTAGGAAATGGTAAAATGATTCTAGTCTCAGAAAATAATGTGAAGATCGAAATCTAACTTCTTTTGATGAACCACTCTGTAGAGAGTCACTTTTCTTCCTGTAACCTGACCTACTTTCAGGAAATGACAGAAACCTGAGGGTTGGTTTATTAAGGATGTAATCAAGGAGAGATTCACTACTTGTTAGCGGGATAGAAAGACAGAAAATGAAAAACTCACCATGTTTTCATTTCTTTTTCGAGGAAAGACCCTTAGGACTTATGAAAGCATGAGTGAGAGAGAGAGAGAGAGAGGGGGAGATATAGAGTAATGGAGAGAGAGAGAGAGAGAGAGAGAGACAGGGAGGGTGAGAGAGGGGGAGGAAAAAATCCAGAAATGACTGACTTTGATCTGTGTATTCCAGATGATATATCACTCATTGCTCTATAAATAGTATGAACAATTTTTAGTTTTCTGTGAATTTGAGACCGATATTTGTCTCTTTTGTTGCTGAGTGTTTTGATGCATTAAAAATAACATGTTTAAACTTCAGAAGAAAGAGATGTTTTCCTTAACCCAGACTTTTCCACTAACCAGATTTGGTAGACCTGGAGTAGACTGTCACGTAAGGCATGATTCCGACACAGCAGTACTCCAACTTATGTTTCTTGTCAACGAGGTAAGATATCACAATGAAAAAAAATTAATTGAATATAGAGTATAGAAATCACTATTTATTATTTTCTAGCTATCATTTTCCATATTATAAAGACTACCCCTGCCCCTCGATGCAGAACTTTCTCTTAGAGCCTTAGGGTGCGTTCAAGCGATTTTTCGAAGCTAGAATCACAAACATGAATCACAATTCAAAACGCCGATACAAAACACGGTTACTGCGGGAGATCGTTCAAGCGATTTTCCATCAACCAATATTACAAAACAAAAAACATTGATTCTCGCTCATTTCAAGCCCACCCAGGAAGAATAGAAATAGGTAGCAATAATATATATAATAGATAATGACGTCATAGAATCATGATTGAGATCTCCGTTCGTTCAAGCAAATTTTAGAGACCGTGATTCTGCAGAATCATGATACAAAACGCATCTTTTTCAGCGTTTCATGTTTGTGTTTTTAAACACGTTTATTTTTACGACCAACGAAAAATCGCTTGAACGCAACCGTGTTTTAAACTAAACGTCTTTGAAAACCGTGATTCTAGGGTGAAAAAGTGTCGATTGAACGCACCCTTAGACAACTACTAAGGGGGTGATGAAATCAAAGGGGAATTGTCCAGGTGGTAGATGTCCAAAGGTAGTGTTCATAGGGCCTTGGGTTGCTTTTGAATGAAGGGGGTGGGGGGCGTACAACCAAAGCTATCTTCTTCTTTTTAAAGCATTGTGTGAACAGGTACCGTTAACAACTAAATTACCCGGTATTCATACCCCTTGTAAATTTGATGTTTTTTGTGTTATTCATAACTCTAGAATGAAAGGTGGACTTGCTGAATAAGGGCCTTTGTTGTATACTTTTAGATGTAAGCTTTAATATGTCATATTCTTAAGAAACATAAATGAAGACAAATCAACTTTACATATACTTTTTAAAAAATTGCAAACATTTGTTAGGGTATGAATAATTTAGTTGTTCACTGTATGTGTATGTGTCCATTTGTAGTACACTTTAATCATACTATGTCCCTTTGCAGCCAACATCAAATTCTGTAGAACTTTGCAGGAATTATGAATATGTCATGTATGTCCTATCTGTGAAATTTAAATATTAGCAGTGTCCTAGTATTCAAGATATGCAAGGAAACCTGTTTACTTGCTAGACTTCACTGTCAGACACTATTGAGTGACTGACTGGCATCTTTTTCTTTGGTAATAACATACATAAAATGAGCTGTAACAGGTACATGAGCATTTGTCTACATCAAAACCCACTTCTTGTAATGGCCAAAATTAAACTGATTGAATCTTTGTGCAGCACAAAACGTACGACCATTCAGTAAAAGGGTCTGAAAATCAGACTATTACTTAGGTGATTGCAATCACTTAAGTCGATTCGACAACTAATGGTCGTTATTTTCCCACTAAAAGCCATTTTCAAGCCCTTTCGTTTTGAGGGAAGTTCTAAATTAGTATTGTCTTTCAAATGCCGTTGGAATTTAACCTTTTAACTTTTTTGGCCTGCAAATGGGACATAGTACCTTTAATAGTTGCATGTAGGATTAGGACTACCTGCTTAAGGCTTGTTCAGATATGGTATGGTACACCGCCTCAAAGCCCCGCCGAGGTTTTATTTTGTGTAAATGAATGCCAACTGCGCACAAGGAAGGACTTGGGTGTATTCACTGAGCTCTGTGTGATAAGATACAGAAACGTGAAGCGTATTACACTTCACCTTATAAAAAAAACACAGTAGTTTTCCAGCTTCATATCTGAATGAGCCTCTACAGTTAATTCTAATTTCTTGTAATTGAACATCACTTGAAGATAAGTCCCCTATTAAAATGAAAATGCCTTTACAATTTGAGATTTTACTTGTGAGGTTAACACATCCGATTGACCATTAAGAACTACTTTAGTTTAAAGCCATTATATACCATTTTAGAACTACCTCACTTTTAAGCAATTATATGAAAACATTTTGAAACGAATGTTGACTCTTTGTCGTTACAGGGGGCCCTTGTTAGTGTATGTGCAGATGATAGCTTACATCTATGGAACCTTCGTCAAAAGAGACCAGCCATTCTTCACTCTCTCAAGTTCAACAGAGAAAGGTAAAACAAACTTCACAAGAAATTAACTATGAAATTGAAATTTTAAACTTATTGCTACACCCTGTTAAGGGTAAGCCTATCCTTGTATTGAGTTGCTTATGATAACTTCTTTTTTTTTAATGAAAGAAGTAGATTTTGTGGCAGATAAAGGAAAACCTGATGAAAATATATTGAGTTTTGTAGTTGTAATCAATCTAATGATAATTTGCAGCTTTTTTATTTACCCCCTGAAGTACCACTCTCATTTTTCTTTGCTGCACATCTCATAAATTTATATTTTCTTGGTTAATAATAATAATAATAATAATAATAATCTTTTAAAGTCCACTCCAAATTTTATTAAGTTAAACCGAAAATGGAAATTCTATTTGCCCAATTGATCGTGAGCCCGGCAGCCACTGAGCAGCGCCAGATCGACATTGCTCTATCCCTTATTGTTGAACGCTAAAACAAGGTAGCAGCAACTCCCATCTTTTAACGTCTTTTGGTATGACGCGGCCGGGGTTTGAACCCACGACCTCCCGGTTGTGAAGCGGACGCTCTACTGACTGAGCCAACACACCGGTTGTTGATGAAGGAAAGAAATATGTTTATTGGAGGGGTTGTGGACAAAACAAATTATGTCCAACAATAGAAATCTTTGTAAGTTTTAGTACTCAACAAATGGCAGGTGTGCTTGCAATGTAAACTACACAATAGTGTGTATATGAAACCAGTGATGACTTGAAGAAGTACATGTAATATTGTACCTGGATTAATGATATTTTCAAATAGGATTGTATAAATATTTGGAATATTAAAAGTGGTAAAAGTGAAAGAAAAATAAGTTATGTTGTATCCATTCTCATATTGGTTCATTCAGATCTCTAATTTGTTTAAGCAATTGTTGCTTTTCTTGAGAGTTTGTGTCATCCCCTGACTACGGTAATAACTATATTCTCTGAAGGTATTCGGTACATTCTGAAAGGAATAAAATACCTTCTTGTATTATGGGGTTTTAAAGGCATATGATACATGTATGGAGGTATTTAACAGCTAGATAAATATGGAAAGCAATTTTAGTACATTTAGATACTGTGGTTGCTGATATGTTGTAGTGAAATTCAATCTACATGTATTTCTATCCTTCAACACAAGCATCACTATGTTTCTTCACATAATTTAGTTGAGTGTTTACAGAGAAGTGAAGGTTATGGCCAGGTCATTCATGCTCAATACCAATACAAAAAAGAGACAAGAAAAAACAACAACCATGTTTTGTTTGTTTCTGAGAAGAGCAAATCAGAATCGATTGTGAATCACGAAAACTGGAACAGGTTGAGAAACCAAAATTGAGCAATTAAAAAATCCTGTGGTATGCACTTCATAAATCAGGAAAGTAATATCTTAGCCATTTTTTCTTTTCATGTCGAGTCTGATACAAATTGAACAATTACTTGATGCTCATTTCTCTGTTTTCTTGATGGAGAGAGAGAGATGACAATGCACAATGAATGAATGTCTCATGGAAGAGAGCCCTGAAATTGTATCACAATGAAATCTGTCCCACTCACAATTATTGACCTGCCATATGAAGTGGATGCTGTTTTGGGGTTTTAAGTTGTTTATTTTTTATTTTTTGATATGATTATTTGTTCACGGGCAGTGTAAAAAATGTTATATTGTTCACAGAATCTCTTTTAGGACTTGCAACTGAAATAGGACAGGTTTCCTTTTGATATTAAAAAATATATATATATATATTTTTTAAAGAGATCTTTTTAATGCACCAAAGTTCTTAACTCTTTCTCATTTGCATTTGTATAATCACATTAATTTGCCATTTAAATGTATACTGATCAATAGTGATTAACCTTTTTCAATTTATAATTTTGATTGGGTTGTTTGTTCCACAAAAATATTTCATTTTAGTTCAGCAAATCTTGTGGATAGTAATTTTATTTCAAAACTATATTGTTGTATTATTGTGGACATACATGTTAGCTATGTATGACATTGAATACTAATGATTAGAGTATTGGTGTTTAACATGTCATAGATAGTGATCAAAGATATTACAAATCTTATAAATTCTACATAGTATTGTGTTATAGGAAGATACCTGTGTATATACATATATATATATATATATATATATATATATATATATATATACAGTGTAAGACAGGCACAAGTTTCTGTTCTTGAGCGGTATTTTCGTAGACTCTGAAATAACGTTGCCGCTAACGACCAGACCTCTATGAGAGCTGAAATAGTTTGACGTCACTGCAGTCAAGGGTCTCATATACACAACACGATCTATACCAACCCCTCATCCACCCTTTCTTTCTCTCTCTCTCTCTCTCTCTCTGTCTCTCTCTCTGTATATTCCTTTCTTCCCCTCTCTTTCTCTCACTGTAATACTGTATCCCTTTGTCTCTTTCCCCTCTTCTTTTCTCTTCTCTCTCCCACTCTCCTTTTCTCTTTACCCTTTTCTCATTCTCTCTTCCTCTTTCTCTCTCTCCCCTCTTTCTCTCCCCCCCCCCCTCTCCCCCTCTCTCACTCTATCTCTCTCACTCTATATCTCTCTGTAGTACTCCATCCTGTGCTGTTCAAGTACAAAATGTTCTAAAATGAAATTTTAGAAAATATTACTTCTTTCTTGTCAAAAATAGTTGTCTTTGTGGTAGCTAAAAATAATGTTATTATATCTTCTTCCGAGAGCTAGAAGGGAATTAACGTTTGTACTGAATGTATTTTTTATACAGAGTTAATGCTTATAAATAGGCTTGTGACTTCCAGGCCAACAGATGATTTGTACAATACACCACACACAAAATTAGGGATCAATTTTTAATCATACAGAACTCTTTTTTTTTAAAGAGTTTTGTGAATCCGACTGTGATACACAATCCTGGTGTTGGAATCAGGATATTCCTCACCATTCTTTGCCATCCAAAGTCACGGTAAAGGGGATGCCAATTTGCTGATTGACGATGTGCAGCGGTCTATTTATAGCTTGCAATGTGCATGTCCCTCATGACCCAGCCAGGTTGTCTCTGCCGATGCATAATATATAAGATAGAATGGTTGGAGGGTTATTGTCTTGCCACAGGTTACGAGACTCTCTAGATTGAAATGTGGCTGGACAGACAGTTTTGTTTTTTAAACATCTATTTATGTCTTTATTTCATTGCATAGTTTAATACAAATCTTGATTAGCAGCCAATGACTGTATTGTTCACAATTTACAAATACATTTAAAAATACATGGAATATAATATTGCGAATTGTAAAATGATATAAAACACCATGGTCCATATATATTAATCAGGGGACAAAGACCATTGTGGGTTAATAATTGAAGACAAACACTGTCTGTTGAGAGCCAGAAGGGCATTAACTCATATACTACTAGTGAGAGACATAACGCCCTTATGGTTACTGCCCGTATGGTTACTGTTTTGTAAAAGGGTTTGGTAAACTTATAGAATGAAATGTGGCTGGACAGGTTTTTTCTGAACATACTGTTGGTTGAGAGCCAGAACGACATTAACTCATGTACTATTACACTTAGTTAATGCCCTTTAGGCTCTCAATAGATATTATATAGTATACAAATAACATACTTGTACGTTTTCATAGAGATGATTAGTATTTACATGTTATTTTAAAACAAGAAGGTTCTATTATTTAATATTCACCCTCCTGCACCTTACAACACATGAATACTCGAAATAGCAAAATATCACTGAAAACAATTAAGTTTTACCCATGACTGCGGTGGTTAATTGAATCTCCCATTCACCAACTAATAGGACATTCGCATACATTTACATAATTATGAATATGTATATGATTAACAATAGTTAAGATTCATAACAATGTACTGAGAAAAATAAAATCTATGTTCATTTTCAAAAATTCTATTATGATCACGGTACAAAGTAACCAATATTATAAATACTATAACAAGGTATATGGAGAAAGTTTATGTTGTTGACCACCTGACACTAAAATGACCATATATATTCATATCCCATGTGTTTTGTCCTCAATAAATGTGACCTTTTTTAATATCAAGATAGAAATTTATTATATTTTAAGTGAGGAATAGTTCTCAAATAATTCTAAATGTCTTTCAAAGTATTGAATATTGTATTGAATTCCAAGACGTTTTTGCATATATCCTTCTTCTTTATTGTATTAGTATTTTGGGCACTGATCTTTTGAACCTTTTGTGCATTGTTAATATAACCCTCCATGAAAAGGAATTCATGGGACTATTAATGATGATTATATCCTCTTGCTTGTATTTTGACAGGATAACATATTGCACTCTACCTTTCCAAAGCAAATGGCTGTACATTGGAACAGAGAGGGGGAACGTCCATGTCGTCAACATAGAATCGTTTGTGCTTTCGGGTTATGTTATCAATTGGAACAAAGCAATCGAATTGTAAGTATTTCATTTATTCATTTCCATGTCAAGATAAAAACAATATTACATAATCTTCAAAATACAAACATATATAATGAGATATCTGAAGTGGAAAGATCATGAAAAGCACAAAAATGGCTTGTTAGTAATGATCCTCACAAAATATACAAAATACCAATAACTTTAGTACATAATTTACTTAAAATAAAGATTACAAAAAAAGGGAAAGAAAATAGAGAAAAGAAGGAGTATTCAGAATAGTAACAACTGTATTTGTACCACACAATTTTGCCAGGAGGCTGACATTTCTTGCCCAAATATCATTTTTTCCAATTTCTACATTTTCTTAGAGAGTGAAGCTAGTGAGCAAAAATGTTGACATGTTATTAAAGTGTCAATGTCATTTAGTCTTGAAAATTATAGAACATTAGAAACAGGCTGCCTCGCTGCTGAATAAGAGATGGCGGTTTCTGAAATAATGGAATTGAATTCGGTAACAACATTAAGAAGATGTAAACTATGGATATTAGTATTCACAATGTTTCTTTATTTCAACAACAAGCACCTGTTAATTGAATATGCAATGGTTTTGTATCTACTGATTTAAAGATTACCGTACATGCAGCAGCTTATTGATATAAATGTACATGTAGAAATGGATAAGTAATGTTAAGTTGATTTGAATATATCCCACAAATGCAGTTGTTAGCGTTTGCTGATCCCTCGCCGATGTGATCAAAATAAAATTACAACAGGGTTCTTGAAATTAAGGGCACTTGAAATGTCAACGTCCATTACCAATAACAGGATGGGAGTGAGGGTACTCATACACATAAGCTAACATGTTATTCAGCAGTATCATGTACATGTATCAATCTCATGTCATACAGACGTGTATGCATTTACATATTATAGAGTGCCACAGTCTTGTATGCAGTAATATCTTGTCATCACGTGTTTACACATTCATGGCAAGATTTTTCTGAAAGGTTATATAAATAAGCTTTCTTCTTCAAATTGGCAACACTGGGATTTTGTCATTTGCTTGCTGCATCTTATTATTAAAAAGTTATGGATTTTTAAAAGAATATACATAAACAGAAACCATGTCAAAACATTTGTCAGTGATAGCATATGTTTCAAATTTCAAATGGGCATGTTAGTGCAGTACAAGACCTGCATAATCATATTGGTTTCTGCGTGTATAGATTTCTACTTTCTTGATAGACAGCATCATAATACATAACTCTATCCTTCTTTTTTTCAGATCAAGAAAAACACATCCAGGTCCTGTTGTACATCTAAGTGATAACCCTGTAGACGGAAATAAGGTAAGATAGGAACACAAATTATCATACTATCCAACACGTAAGGATCAATTCTAATATAACCAAGTGAAGGTTAGAATACAAATGGAATGCTTTCACCTAATAAAAATAGTAATAATAATCTGGATTTATATAGCGCTTTATACAAAATACCGCCTCTTTAGCGCTTTACAGATATTATTACCCCCGTCATCGGATTCATTCATGCACAGTGTGCACCGTCTCCACTCCCTGGGGAGTATTCCTACCTTATGGCATTTACTAACACAAAGGCTTTCGTCATCCTACCAGGTCCCCATTTCTCTCTTGGGTATGGAGTGGCAAATGTAGATTAATGCCTTGCCAAAGGACATTAGTGCTATGTTGGGGATCGAAACCATGACCTTTGCATTTTTCAAGTCAAGTGCTTAAACCACTCTACTACGACACCTCTACAATTGCCCAATGTCTGATGGGTTCTAACCCTAGACTTGGCTATAACATAAATGGGATAAAGGACTGATATCAATAATGATGAACATTAAACACATTGGACCAGTAGACCTGCTCTCAAATGTATTTCAAGTTATACATGCTCTCTCCCATACCACTGGTTACCAAATATTTATATGGATGGAATTAAGTTTGAATTAATTAGTTGTTGCTATGTCAGGCAAGCCTCTGGCTTTTCCGGTGGGAAGAAAGACTTTTATTTAGAAAGTATGTATAAAATTATTAAACAGGTTTATTAGATCTAGGACCGAAGCGAGGTAAACCAGTGGAACAGTGGAGATGGTGCACACTTGTGTGTGGGCTTAAAATAACCAGAGGTATTGATTGTATCATAAACTGAAACGATGCTTTCATTGAATGTGCTATATAGATGTGAAATATAATTTTATTCTTCTTATTGAAACCTGTGTGAAGCTTTCATTCACACCCTCCATCTTGGTTCTTGATCCCTCAGTTACTAATAGGTTTTGAGACAGGTGCGGTGGTGTTATGGGACCTAAAGACAAGGGTGGCAGAGTACCGGTATAACTGCAGCCAGCCCGTCCGGAGCATCGCATGGCACTACGAGGGAAAGCAGTTCGTCTGCAGTCACATGGACGGCACGCTGACGATATGGAACGTCAGGACCTGCATCAAACCCGCCAATATCATCTCTCCTCACGGTCAGTTCAGGATGCATTTTTTTTCAATGTAGCTTATGAAATGCCCCCTCCCATAAAATGGTTTTGAAAAAGAGAGATGGAATGCAAAATGAAGATGATACAATTCTTCTCTCACCCCCTCCTCCACTTGACTTTGAAATAGTGAATGTGCTTTACAGCAACTATTGTTATGATTACACAACCCAGCTACTGCATTTTTCAACAATTTCTAATCTACACCAGTGTAATGAAATGCAATTGCATTATCAAAATTGAGGCTCAGTTTTAAAATTGATTTCTTTCTGTGGTGTAGTTTAACATTATGGTCCATCCGCAAACTTCAAGCTACTGGTTTTACCAGTTGCTAGATCCCACGTGATTCTCAATGTACTTTTAAACAGGTTTTATGAATATGCAAACAAAATCTTTGAATATTCATGTGTTCAGGGAAGTTAGAGATCGTCAATGGAGCGAATAAACTTACTCTGATTTTGAGGTGATAAGTCATCTTGTTTTGCATCAATTTCATCGATGAAATTTATCATGATTTGATTCATTAGGTGACGGTTGTGACGTTTAGAACAGTTGGCGAGATACAAAATGCTCTACCAAGAATCAACATAGAAGTAGAAATAGTTGGTTGGGGAGTACATGATTTGATATAATTAACAACACGTATATCCATGTGATTTTATGAAATACGTAAATTCATTTGATTGAATTGAAACTGAATTTAAATCTGCTCTGTTTGTTTGTCATTTGTGCAGCCAAAGTACCTGCCAAAGGATTAAAGCCGGAGCCGTGTGCCCCTGTGCCCAAGGTAGAATGGGCATCCGTCAAGAGTGGGTAAGTTAAACACCCCTTGGAAATCAGTATTCTTCCTTTCATTTCATGATATCTGTTCGTCTTGATGAAAAAGTGTTAAATATTTAGCATTTTCTGATCTGTATCTGCCCTTCTCATAATCCCAAACACACTTTATGCACTCTTTTGTTCAAAATTTATGTATAAATACACACATCACTTCACCGAAGTATTGGCCCTGTATCTCTTAGGGATAAATATATTGTCAGCTGCCCACAAGGAGGCCATTACTGCCATTAAAAATATATATAACTCGTACAGCCTTCCTTATCCTAGAAAAAAAATGCAGAGTTACATTACAAGGACTGATGTGTTGAAGTTTACACAAAATGCACGCTCATTTGTTTCCAAGGATTTAAATAATCACAAGAGTGGGAAAGGGGGGGGGGCAGTATCTACTTCACATGATATTTCTTGATGTTACATTTCCTGTTTTCTTCTTTCTTGTTGTGTGTAGTTTTGATCTGTTCCAGTCATCGTGAGTTTCTCCTCTGTCTTTTATTCTTCCACCCCATGTTCCCTCTATGTAACCCATGTTCCCTCCATATAACCCAAGTTCATTTCTCTGGAATGCAACCATCCCAGCCATGCTATATTATCAACCAAACATGTTCATCATTATTCTACTCGTAACTTCTAATGCATTACATGTGAATGCTATATTTAAAATACAATGTAACATTTCATTCATATGTGTGTGAATATGCATTTACATGTTCACATTCATGATATGATATTGTCATAAGCAGGATTTGTCATGCGATTGTGCATAGTAAATAGCGTTGAATTAGAACAACGGAGTGAATAGGAACACAAAGTGGAAAAGTAAGTGTTGAAACATACACTGTCATGTTTTTATTTCAAGAAATGGTGCAGAACCTTCTCTTTTGTTTTTATTTAGGATTTAACAGTGAAAAGACTCTTGGAAAATTATGTCAAAGCACTGTATCTAATTTTCGTTCCTATTCATCCCAATATTTCTATTCTGCATTATTATGGAATGTAAAAGCTCTTGGTTTTATTGCAAATAATTCTATGACAGTGGGGCTAAATACTAAAGTTTTTTTTTTAATGGAGAAAGGTGTAGTAGCGCTTTTTTTTTTTGTAGCCCTAGGGGTCTGTGTTCATCAGCATCATCAGAATCTGACGCATAATGAATTACGTTCATCTACCTTCATTTTTGTTAACATCATGTTATGCTTAACATAATATTAAGTGCAATATTCTGTTTGGGCAAGCTTAATCCATTTGTTATGGAGATGTAATTCAGCCACATTTACCTAAGAATTCACTGAGATTGTGGAGAGAGCATGGTTAAGTTTTATGCTGATTTTACAAGTATGTGTAAGATGTATTCCAGCTTGTCTGTAGGTATTAGCTATACCAGTACATGGACTTCATTCACAGAATATATGGTGCCCTGACACTGACACTTGGGAATATTTATGTTGATGGATTTTTATTTTTTTTATTTTTTTAAATTTTTTTTTAAATTGTGTGTCTGTTAAGTAGCACTGTTAGGAGTTTTTTTTTTCATCACAGCGCAGTAGAGTATATTTATATAGAAGCTGCACTATATAAATTGATCTAATTATTATTATTATTATTATTATTATTATTATTATTATTATTATTATTATTATTAAATGTATCTTCTACTGATAAAACAATACATGTAGTCTCTGTGTAAGAATCAGGAGCCATTTACAAGATAGTTTTTTTTCCTAATGAATATTTGATGGCTTTATTCTTCTTCTTATCCATCAAATTTATCATGTGCCCAAGAAAATGGTATGTATCTCGTTTGGGGTTTGAACTTGTGGCATTTGTGTCCTACTCCATACAAGTGTTCATACCATTTCAAGAACGTCTGCAATCTGTTATAGGGTGAATAGTGTGTAGGCGAATAACATGTTAGAAATCTTTAGTTTGAACATTATTTTAGGGACCCCTACATTCTATTTTGATCTGATTGAGTATTATAAATCTTGATATGTCTATGGTTATAACATCATTGCTTGATAAGGGTTTAGAAATGTATGGTTGTAATTTCTTTAGTTGTACCATTTTATACCGGGACCACTCCATGATGGACTAGAAACCTCAATACATCTATGTACCTTGATATTCTTTTCTCCAGTGAAAAAATGTTTGAGAAATCTTTGGTTCTTACATTATATCAGGGACATGTATATTGCATTTGTGGGTGCATAATACTTTCTAAACCTCTGGTTTTCATCTCTTTGGTTTAACATCCTTTCAGGGACCCCTATATTCTCTTCTCTGGTGGACTAACATACGAGAAATCCACCCAGACACCCAGCATCACCATTATGCAAGGCAAGACCACCACTGTACTAGAAATGGAACATTCTGTCGTAGACTTCCTCACTCTCTGTGAGAACCCCTGGCCGAGTAGTAAGTCAGCATTTTTTGTTGTTTTGTTGTGGTGGTCGTTGAATGTTCATCAAAATTATTATATATTATATGATAATGGTTAATATCACATATCTAATAATTGTAATATATGTATCCTAATAGTTATCACAAATCAAACTATTTAATGATCAGCGATAATCTAATTTGAGTACATCTGGATTGATATGTCATTGCTAAAAAAAAGCAGTTCATCAGTATCTAGTTCAGTCCTTTCTATCATTGATTTTTTGTTTTTGTTTTTTGATATTTACATCAATTTTACCAGTTCTGTTTTTTTATGTTACTAAATGTAAAAGGTCTTGATTCATCCATTAGGCTGGGATTATTTGATGATGAGACATATCTAATAAAATCAAATGATATTTGCACTGTTACTAATCATAGCATTCAGCGCTATTTTTCCTCTTTATAAAATATTCTTGTTTAGAGAAATATGTAGATAAATTGCACTGCTAAAACTCTAATGAAATGACACTTAAAATGGATTATGCAAACATTCCATGTATAAAAAACATCAATTCTTATTAATAATAATTCAATTTAATTCAATTCACAGTTCATTTTCACTCAAACTCCATATAAAACAAAGATAAATATATAAAGCTGTATTTCAAGCATACCAACGATATAACATATTGAAAAAAAAGGATGGTGCAATATAGCAAATGGTTATATAGCAAATGGTTATATTGCAGGTGAAATGGACACAGATTGTAATATTCTTTGTTACTTCGCTCCTCATACAACTACTCATTCGGACGTCTCTTCCCATCATGCAAATGCACCAGCAATCAATATCATTAGTATTGACCCGAGTATGATCAGAGTAGTGCTCATATGCTAATGAGATGTGACCGTTAAAGGTCGAGTGAGCTATAAATACATCCATTCATCTTCACATTCTCTCTCTCTCTCTCTCTCTCTCTCTCGCTCTCTTTTCTCTATCTCTCTTGTCTATCTTTCTCTCTCACTCTCCCTCTCTTTTACTTTTCTGTCTGTCTCTATCTCTCTCTCCCTCCCTACCTCCCTCTCTCTCCCCTCCTATCACACTATTTTCTCTCTCCATCGCTTTCTCTCTCTCTCTCTCTCTCTATATATATATATATATACCTCCCTCCATATCTACCTCCCTCACCTCCCCCTTCTCTCTCTCTCTCTCTCTCTCTCTTTCTCTCTTTTCCTCTCTTTTCCTCCCTTGCCTCTCTAAACCTAGATCCACAAGAACCCTATGCTGTGGTAGTCCTGCTGGAGAGTGATCTAGTGGTCGTTGACCTTCTGTCCCCAGGGTAAGTGGACGCTGACCTTTAGGCAGCTTGCCGTCTCCTTTTTGGTATAAGATATCAGGATGGGTCTGGGCTGATTGATGTGGCATCAAATCCAATATATCTTTGTCTTGTTCTATTTTCCCCTATCAACTATTTACGTACACAGAACTATATTGATCAGTTTTTATAATGGGTTGCATTACAGCTGTTATGCAATCCTCTGAAGTATGTCACATTATCACATCTTGTAGTTTATCCACAAAATTGAAAAAATCACTTGATAATTGAGTGATAATACTATAAAAAAAAACTATATAACATCAATAATATGGACAGCTGAAGATGCCAAGGAGTTCATCATAGTGATGCTGATCAGGGTACGAGATCATCCTCAGCCCCCTACGTTGTACTCGCTCTATGTTGTCGGATCAGGAGTTGTCAAGCTTTTTAAGTAAAATAGCGTATTTTATCTGGGTTAAAGGTTTAGATTAGGGTTCAGTATAGTCTTTGGTCTAGGGTTATAGATTTGGTTAGTGTAAGCCATGGAAGAATTGTCGCTGGAGAACATATGTCATAGAACCAATGTAATATCATCATGAGGCTTATTTCAATGTGATTGTTTCTTGTTTTCTTGTAGGTATCCTTGCTTTGAGAACCCGTATCCAATGGATCTCCATGAATCTCCCATAACATGTGTACAGTACTATGCAGACTGCCCGTCAGATCTTATACCTGCTCTCTACTCGACTGGAGCAAATGGCCTCAACAGGAAGAAGACAGCCTACAGTAAGAGGGTAAGAAAATTCCAAACCTAGCATTTAAATTATAACTTCTATTTTTTCTCTCCTCTTCCTCCTCATTCTTCTCCTCTTCCTCCTCATCTTTCTCCTCTTCCTCTTCCTCCTCCTCCTCCTCCTCCTCCTCTTCCTCCTCCTCATCCTCCTCCTCATCCTCATCCTTCTCCTCCTCTTCCTCCTCCTTCTCCTCTTCTTCCTCCTCCTCCTCTTCATCCTCCTCCTTCTCCTCTTCCTCCTCTTCCTCCTCCTCCTTCTCCTCTCCACTGCTCCTAAGAATGTCTACCCTTCTGCTGTTATCTCCCCTCCTCCACCACATCATCACGTTGTTCTTCCTCCTTTTTTTTTCAAGTTTCATTTCCCACCTCCACTATCTCCTTATTCCTCAACATTTCCATCTTTCCTCCTCTTCCTCTTCCTCTTGTTCCTCCTTCTCTTCCTCTTCTTCTTGTTCCTCCTTCTCTTCCTCTTCTTCTTGTTCCTCCTCCTCCTCCTGTTCTTCTTCATCTTCTTTCTCCTCTGCTATCCCCTCCTCTTCATTTTCTACCTTGTCCCACTCCTCTTTCTCCTTTTCCCACCTCTGATTAATTTTCCCCATTTCCACTACCACCTTCAGTTTTCATTATCATTTTGCGTCTTCTACCTTATATTTGTTTTGGGGGTTTCTCCTCCTCTTCTTCTCCTCCTACTCCTCCTCTTCTCCTCCTCCCCCTCTTCTCCTCTTCTCCTCCTCTTCTCCTCCTCCTCCTGCTCCTCCTGCTCCTCTAACTTTCCTTATCAAATTCCTCCTTTCTGTCCTTTTCATCATTGGATCATGAGAGTATGGTGTCTCCTTCTTACCTAGTATCTCCCATCTAATGTTATATTACTGGCTATGATTCCAACAAGCTAATACCCCTAGACCATTGCCCTTAAAGACTTTCATTCTTATAGGCTATCACTGTTGTCTCTGATTCCTACAGTGTACATGCACTAAGCCATCATGTCTGTAGTTATTTCATGGCTCAGGAATGCCCAGAGTTCCTGCTTGGCATATGAGTAACACCCTTAACCGAGTTCCTGTATTCCTCTCGCTGAGTCGAGACATGTGATGCATGAATACACTTCCCTTGTGACTGTGGCTTGCACTTTCTTTTAGCTGGCAATATGTAGATTTTTAGTACAGAAATGACATCATCAAGTGTAGATGGCAGTCTACACACAAGGGCCAAAATGACATTGCATGTAACTTAGTATCAGCTTTTGTGAGTAGAGGTTTGATGAGCCAGATGTTAGTTTACTCAAAAGTGTTTAAAATGACATTTGGTTCCTTTTGCTATTAACCTTGTGGCAGCTTTTGTGAATACATGTAGATGACAGTCTACTTAAAACCTTAAAAATGGCATTGTGTCCTTTTACAGCTAACCTTGTGTCAGTTTGAACGAGTTGAAGTCAGGTGAGCCAGATGGCTGTCTACTCAAATGTGTAAAAATGACATTGTGTCCTTTTGCAAATAACCTGAATAGTGTAAAATATGTCATTGTTCCCTTTTGCAAATAACCATAAAGTCTACTAAAAGCAGTCTTCTGAAAAGTCAAAAAAATTATCTTGTGTTCTTTTGCGAGTTACCAAATGTCATGGTTTTTTTAGTAACCTACTGACAGCTATTGTGAGTAGATGGCAAATTGCTCAAAAGTGTCAAAATGACATTGTGTCCTTTTGCATGTAAGCTTGTTTCACATTGTGTGAGTAGGAGTTTGGTTAGACCAATATATCCCTCCAAAGAGAGAAAGTGACACGTTGTAGTGTTAGAATTATCACTTGGTGTCACAGCGATACTACCCATGCCAGCTGCATAGATTCCAATGTATTGAGATTGACAGGCTCCTTTTTTTTCTTCTGAATCTTAGCGTGGTTATGAATTTGTTTGTTAGTGATTTGGTATGCTGGTTATAAACCTTGGGACCTTTATTTTTGGTATCTATTTACCACCCCCCCCCCCTCCCCTTTCTAGCTCCCTCTCCCTCCCTCCCTTTCTCTCTCTCTCTCTCCATCTCCCTCCCTCCCTCTCTCTCCCTTTCTTTCTCTCCCTTCGCCCCTCTCTTTCCCCTCTCTCCCCTCTCTCCCCTCTCTCCCCCTCTCTCCCCCTCTCTCTCTCCCTTCCCTCCCCTTTCCCCTCCCTCTCTCTCCCCTGTTCCTCCCTTCCCTTCACCCTCTATCCCTCTCTCTCTCCCTCCCTCCCTCCTATTCCCTTCCCCGCCCCTTCCTATACCCTCTCTCCTTCACTTTTTCTCCTTCCTCCCCCTACGCCTACACCCCACCCTACAACCCACCCTACACCCCAGCTCAAGGTGTCAGGGTGCACTCTTTGCTAATCAATAATCCAGGGAATGTTCTAAACATCATGACATTTCCCTGCCAGCACCTTCATGCACTGGGGGTTTTATGGTCTATTTTGGAGTGCCAACTTGGATATGATAATCACGATGTCATAATGAATGTGTTTTTCTCCAATGTACAGCACACTCAAAGGCTATGACCAGTTTGTATCATAAAGGGCATCTCACTTTTTCGTCCGACTCATAGACCTTTTACAGGACTTTGTACAAATACATGTACATGTACACATGCACATATACATGTATTTTTCTCTCCTGTTTTATACAAATAGCATACAACGTGTTACTTCATATCAGTAAATTGTGCACGTATTCAGTTTCTAGTGTTTGTGATATTACATGTAATCTATTTTTTATTGGAAAAGTTACTGGTACTCTTCTGATAAATATGTTGGTAGGTTTTGAATAACAGACTAAATGGTTGTGTTTTCTTTGAACATCTGTATACTACATGTATACCATGTGTCACTTTAAGGATACACAAATTGATTTGATAGACATATTGAGATAGGTGTATGTCTTTTGTACATACATGTATGTCTACTGTATATTCATTTTATATAATTATAGAATTATTATTATTGTCATTGAATGAAGACGCATATAGTTTTTGTGAGGTTTGCAGACATGCATACTGCCCTGCCTAAAAGAGAGTATTTTTACCTCTTCAAGAAAATTTATATTTTCATTGGATAAAAGGCTACTGAATGACATGTAGATAAACTCTAGAAAACTAATATTTTGAAGTTTCTAAAAATTTAAATATATATCATACCTGGATATAACAATACACTCACTTGGTTTATTATACCTCATGCAGAAGATAAATCTAAGTGTGAAATGAAATCTCTAAGTTAAGTTCATTCACCAATCTTCACAGCCATTTTATTCAGGATGTGAACATTGTAATGAAACCTTTTGTTTGCAGTTATGTGAGGGGGTACATGTGGTTGTATGACACTTGCTCCTGCAGCAATTGCTGTGTCAATTT
The DNA here is from genome assembly GCA_037976565.1 of Mesocentrotus franciscanus. NCBI lineage: Eukaryota > Metazoa > Echinodermata > Echinoidea > Camarodonta > Strongylocentrotidae > Mesocentrotus > Mesocentrotus franciscanus. The sequence goes on from CP137671.1 coordinate 8,545,215, forward strand.
CACTAACTAAATTCTTAACTAACCTAAGCCTAAACTAAACCAAACCTAACCCTAACCTAAAACCCAATAACCCATATACCTTTCATGAATTAAAGCCTGGAGCAGTTTTCACAGGAGCGAATGTCAGGCCACGGATACATGTAGTTGACTTTACACTTGTTTTTATTTGTAAATGTTTCCTCTTCTTTCTCCAAAAGAATTGGCCAGTGAAAGGAGGAGAATGGGGATCCGGTGGTAGCAGTGATCAAGAAATCATCATCACAGGGTAAGATGGTTGTGGAAGTAGAAGTGATGCTGATGTTGGTGTTGAGTTGGTGGTTATTGGTAGCATTAATGATGATAGTAAATGATGTCGATGGTGATGCTGCTGTTGCTGGTAGATATGATAGATATGGTGGTGATATTTTTGTTAGTTATGGTAGTGGTGATGGTGGAGAAGGTGGTGCAGATGATAGTGATAGTGGTGATGGTGGTGATGATGTTGGAGGTGTCGATGATAGTAGTGGTAATGGTGACAGTGATGGTGCTGGTGGTGTTTGTGATGACGATGATGATGGAGATCGAGATGATGATGCTGCTGCTGGTGGTGGTGATCGTGATGGAGATGGTAGTGGTGGTGATTGTAATCGTGGTGATGATGGTGTTGATTTAGATTATTGTGGTGGTTGTGATGGTGTTTCTTGTAGTCGTGGTGGCAGTGGTAGTGATGATAAAGGTTGTGGTCGTTGGTTGTGGGATGATGAGGGTAGTGATCGTGCTAAAAATAATGGTTATGTTAGTGATAGTGGATGATGATGATGATGTTGATGTTCTGACAATCACGGATGGAATTGAGTTTTAACATCATTACAGAAATGGACACATTCAGCCTTTGAACCATTTGTAAATGGTACAAAGAATATTGCCAAATCAAACCTACATATATTAGTTTTTTCTTTCTCTTTTCTTCCAGGCATGCTGATGGCTCAATCAAATTTTGGGATGCATCACAAGGTAAGAAACATCATTTGATTTTGTCGTAAAATAAATTTGCCACTAAATAGAGATGCATAGTACTGAAGGTATTTATAATCAATATACTGCTTATCAAGAATATGATACCCACTGCCAAACTATTAATTCTAAAGTGGGTTTGAAAACTAATTCTTTATTCTGGGTATTTTTATATACCTAAGGATGTGTTTCTTTGTTGTGTTTTGTTTTTTTGTTGTTCAGTATTTTTGTTTTTGATTTCTTTGTATAACTTAATAAGAAAAGTGCTTTAGATACAAACTTACTTACTTTTAGTGATGTACATTGATATTTCACTTTCTGTGTAATTTCATTGATCATTTTTGTTTTATCTTTCATCTCTTGCAGTCATGCTTCAAGTTCTCTACAAGCTCAAGACCGCCAAGGTCTTTGAGAAAGCCAAACAAGCCAAGACGCTAGACGGCGATGATGACCCATTCGCTATCCAACTGGTCAAGCTGTGCTCGGAGAGCAGGATGCTCTGCGTGGCCGGAGCCAGCGGTCATCTACTCCTCTACCGTTTCAGCAAGATGGAAGCATCCACAGAACTACCGGTCAGTATTTGGGAAGAGAGAGAGAGAGAGAGTTGGGGATGGAGAAAGAAGGGGAAGAGTGAGAGATAGAGATAGACAGACAGACAAGGAGAGAGATAGAGAACATCTAGAGACAAAAAGATGGGAGAATTTACAGTTACATTGTAGTTTGAAAGACAAAAAGAAATCGAAGTTTATCAAATTTGTTACGCAGTTTTTTGGTATTTTCACTATTTGGATGAGATTTATTTCTGGGTTAGACAAAAGAATATTTAAAATTCACAGGTAAAAAAAGATTTCTGTGCAAGAAATGATGATAATCCTAATCATATATTTTTTCATACTTAGTGATGCAAATGTTCAAAAAGCTTTTCGAGTATTCTTTCATAGAAGATGCAGAATCTACAGGTTTTATGCATTCCGTGGTCATTGGAAATGATATACCCATTGACTACTGAATTCTCTAATTCCCATAGGCTTAATACAAGGACTAACCGGTTCCAGTAGGCAATGGCTTAAGAGCCAAAAGAGCATTATCTCATGTCATTTTGCATAGACGCAACACCTGTCTAACTTCTCGTGGATGATACATGTATGCTAAGTAATGAGTATAACATTATCGTTTTGTTCTTTTAAACCTTGCAGATATTAGAGATCTCAATAGTATATGAGGCTGAGGAGCCAGAAACACCAGAGACTGAGATGCCCCCTATGCCGATCCAACCTGCACCCCTCAAGCGCAACACCAGCACCGTCAGCGCCAGCGGTGTGGCCTCAGCGACCCTCCCCTCCACGCCCATCCACCAGTCATCCACGCCCACGCCCAGCCCCATCAATCACCCCCATCATCACCACCAGCACCAGCAGCATCAGCAGCAGCACCAGCAGCAGCACTCCCACCAGACGGGCGGGGATGGGATGAGGGACAACGTGCCCAACCTGAGGGTGAAGAGTGGGGCCCACAAGAGAGGCATGGGGTTCCAGCCCTCCCTATGTCTGCAGCTGCTGTGGGTGGACGGGGAACCCCCTCCCACCATCACCTGTGTGGAGATCAGCTCAGCCTATGGCTTGTGAGTACATCAGCTCATTCAGAACAGCATTTTTAAGGGCTAAATTTATTTCTCTTTTAAATTGACAATATTGTGATTTTTCTTGTTATTTCTATATGTGTGTATCTGAAAGGAATGCCAGAAAGTATAAAAACTAGCGATATATTTAAGTTTTTAGCCCATTGTCAATTTAAAGATTTCAATGCTTAGAAATTCCTGGTGTCAAATGCCATATGGTAACTACCCAAAAATTCACACTGCATGAGCAGGTTTCTCAAAAATGTATTACCGTCAAACCTGTCTATAGCAACCGCCCAAGGGAAACACAAAAAGTGGTCTTTATAGGCAGGTGGTCTTTGTAGACAGGTTCCTTAAGTACATGTTTCAATGAGAATTCATTTTCAAGGGACACAAATAATGTGGTCTTTGTAGGCAGGTGGTCTTTGTAGACAGGTGGTCACTAAAGCAGGTTTGACTGTACTTGATTATTTTTATGCCTCCGCTACAACGTAGCCGGAGGCATTATGTTTTCTGGTTGTCCGTCCGTCCGTACGTACGTACGTACGTACGTACGTGCGCACGTCCCGTTCTTGTGATCGCGATATCTCAAGAACCAATTGATGGATTACCGCCAAACTCGGGTCATGTATGTATCTTGCAGAGCTAATGAAGTGATTAGATTTTGGGGTCACGAGGTCCAAGGTCAAAGGTCACAGGGCCCATTATGTATGCAAAAATAGTTCGTGATCGCGTTATCTCAAGAACCGATTGATGGATTACCGCCAAACTCAGGTCATGTATGTATCTTGCAGAGCTAATGAAGTGATTAGATTTTGGGGTCACGAGGTCCAAGGTCAAAGGTCACAGGGCCCATTATGTATGCAAAAATAGTTCGTGATCGCGTTATCTCAAGAACCGATTGATGGATTACCGCCAAACTCGGGTCATGTATGTATCTTGCAGAGCTAATGAACTGATTAGATTTTGGGGTCACGAGGTCCAAGGTCAAAGGTCACAGGGCCCATTATGTATGCAAAAATAGTTCGTGATCGCGTTATCTCAAGAACCGATTGATGGATTACCGCCAAACTTGGGTCATGTATGTATCTTGCAGAGCTAATGAACTGATTAGATTTTGGGGTCACGAGGTCAAAGGTCAAAGGTCACAGGGCTCATTATGTATGCAAAAATAGCTCGTGATCACTTTATCTCAAGAACCGATTGATGGATTACCGCCAAACTTGGGCCATGTATGTATCTTGCAGAGTCAATGAACTGATTAGATTTTGGGGTCACGAGGTCAAAGGTCTAAGGTCACAGGGCTCATTATGTATGCAAAATAGCTTGTGATCACGTTATCTCAAGAACCGATTGATGGATTACCGCCAAACTTGGGTCATGTATGTATCTTGCAGAGTCAATGAACTGATTAGATTTGGGGTCACGAGGTCAAAGGTCACAGGGCTCATTATGTATCTCAAAATAGCTCGTGATCGCGTTATCATTAGAACCAACAGATGGATTACAATCAAACTTGAATTTTAAAAATTGCTTCCATTTTGGTTTGTAAAATTGCTCTATGGCGGAGGCATCATTTTCGACTGCGCGCAGTTGAAGTTCCATCTAGTTTCTATTATTATTTTTGTTCTTTCTACTCTGGTATGTTTTGAGGGCTCTGAAGCAAAAGGTATTGAGCTAAACTACAAAATCTAAGCAATTGTTCTATCTAGTGATATGGGTTATAGACACTATTGCTACATGTATGAACACTGAACATAAGTATGAAGTGCTACACAATTTTAAATAGCTATCATTCGGATCTAAAATTCATTACTGCTCTTCTCCCAGATTGGCTTTTGGCACCACCAACGGGCTGGCAATTGTCGACTACCTTCAGCGGACCTGCCTACTCAACATGGGCACGCCCGACCTGTATGGTTCAGCTGACCCTTACCAGCGCACCCCGAGATCCCCTAAGAAGAACAAATCGCAGCCCCAGGGCCTGGGCGACATCGTAGAGCAGTACATGTCCGACCAGGAGAGGTGTCGGTCACCGGTTGGATCCAACATTGGCGGAGAGTCAGTAAGTTTTTTTTCTGTGTTTTAATATGAATTGTAGAAAATTGCAGGATTTCAGTTTGAGTTATTGGAAGTTTATGAGAATTAACATCTGTGAGGTCCAAGTGATCTAAAGAGACTGTAAAGTGATAAATGCCATGTGATACCAAAAATAAATCACTGTATGCTCATTGCATGTTATGTCAAGCATTGTACTCTATTTAATAGTCAAGAAAATATGGGTAAATTGCTTCTATTGACATGAATTCAATATGAATATAACCTTAATCTTTATTGATTTTCCTTATATTTATTCATTCTTTTCATTTTTCTCATTTTGCTTCTTTTTGTTGTTGTTGGAATGTCACTTACTACTCAACTCCCCCTTTTTTTGTCTCTCTCACTCTTTCGTTGATTCTCTCTTTCCCCTCTCTCTCTTTCTCTCTCTCTCTCTCTCTCTCTCTCTCTCTCTCTCTCTCTCTCTTTCTCTCTCTCTCTCTCTCTCTAACTCATGCTCTCTCCCACTGCAGAATGGAGTCTGCATCAGCCCGACTGGTAACAGCGCGATGCGGAGTGGCAGCGGTGGTGGAGTTAAACCCCGGAACAACCATGACCCATCACAGCTCCGGCGCAGTAAGTCCCAGGGCTGTCGAAAGATGATGGCCAAGACACAGTCCACCGTCTCGGATACCGGAGGACCCAATGGGGATGGAGGAGGAGGAGGAGGAGGCATGGGAGGTGGAGCTGGAGGTAGCTCGGACGTTACCATGGGCTGCATGGGTGGATTGTTGAGTTAGTGGCCTAACAAAACTAACGCATAACCCCTCCCTATCCTCTTTTTCTTTTAAATTCATTTCTCAATCCTAAAGCCTTCCTCGTTTATTTTAAGTTTAACTCCTGAAGTAGATATCATTTCGTTAATGCCTTTGTCAGTCATTTAATTCTTCCATCTTTCATCTTCTTTCAAATTCAACATCTTAAAAAGAGATCAGAGTATTGCCTTTTTCTTTCATAAAGCCTTCCTCATTTCTTCTTAAGTTAAACTCTAAAAGTAGCTGTAGCTCATAAAAGCTTCCTCAGTCATCAATTCTTCTATCTCTCATATTCCTTTCAATCTCTACCTCAGAAAGAGATGAGATTCAATGTTCATGCCTTTCTCAATCTAATCTTAAAACCTTCTTCATTTCTTTGTAAGTTAACTCTTAAAGTAGGTTTAGCCCTTAAAAGCACTTTTCGATTGTCAAGTCTTCCATCTTTCATATTCCTTTGAGTTCAAAATTGCAAAGACATTAGATTTAATTTGTATGCCTTTCTCATTCCTACAGCTATTCTCTTTTCTTTTAGTTTAAACTTCTAAAATAGATATCATATCTTATCATAATAGACTTTGTCATGAAGCCTTCCTCCTTTCAAATTCTTTTATGTTAGACCTCTAAAAAAGCTTACCTCTATTCCTTATATAGCAGTTAAGCCTAACTTTATTAATATTCTCATTAAGTTAGATGTCTGAAAATATATCTTATCATAAAGGTTTGTGCCTTTCTTAGTTCCTTTAGTTTTCCTTCATTTGTATTCTTTTCAGCTTAAACCTCTTTTTAAAAAGAAATATAATTTATCATAATTGCCTGTCAATTTCTAAGCCCTTTTTCTATCACATATTATATGACAGGTTATCTTAGAAGTGGATTGGAATTATCGGTTTTTAAAACCATTCTACTTTCTTCTAAAATAGATACATATTATTTCTAAATGGGAATGCCTAAGTTCTTAGTTTATTCTCTGCTTAAATCATTTCAAATAGAGACCGAATTATTATTACTTTTCAGATATCTCTCAGTGTTCTTATCAAATTCTCCCTTTCTTTCCGATTATAAACTCAATCTGAGCCTGAATGCATTAAATTGAATGAATGCTTCTTTAAGTTAGTTACGCATTTGACAGCAATGAACGATTATCCCTTGGTTAAAACCCTGTAGAATTTCAAATATATCAACAGCAATATGTTCCTTTTAATATCCCAAGTGATCTGACTTAACAGTTTTTCTCTGAAAAGATTCTCTCTTTAATCTGCATTTTCCCCTTTTTTAAATTAAAATCTTATTGATCCAATCTATGGTTTCTCTTTGTGTAATTGAAGTGAAGAAGCTATTCTTCCCACCCATGTAGTTATATCTATGTAGTGTGCAATCATTTTCAAATGATTTGCTTGTAGACCTCAGATAATATATTAAAGTGGAAGGTACTGTACTTATAGTCATTATAAAAGTATTTTTCCCAATCATTAAATTCATATTGCCCTCTCTCAACTCATATCCATTCTGTTAAAATGATCACATGAATGTATACCTTCTCTCATTTTGGGCTGTTCCCTCCAGTTATTTAAAGAAGAAAATGCTGATTTTTTTGTTTTCTTTCTACTGAATATGTCATTAGTTTCAATCGAACTTATTCCTTTCATTTCCCATTATTCCTTTCATTTTAGAAATGATTTTCTCTTCTGCCCTCAAACTAATACCGCACTAATTTGCTTCAATAGCTCAAAAATAAGTAGTTGCCACTGTTAGTGTTCTACTTCATAGTTTAGATTCAAATAAAACACCTTGCTACTTTCATTTAACAAAATTTTCCTCTGCCATTCTAATATCCTTCCATCACCCTGCGTACTAATCTATAGCTTTGCATTAGATTTCTCTCTCTCCATCCACCACCCATACAGATCCATCCCTCCCGTTCCTAAATCCATAACGAATAAAAAGAAGAAGAAAAAAACCATGCTCATTAGATGCAGATATATATGCATGTACCTTCCAAACTTGAAATGTAATCTACTGTCAACAACTTTGGTGCTTTGTCATTATCTTGAAATATATTTAGAGCATTTATTGTAACTATATACCCATATTACTCAAGTACATGTACATGTATGCTGTACCCCAAATCTAGTTCCTCTTGATCCTATATGTACCTCTTTCAAATTTTGTTTTATGCCTTTTCTCAATTTCATTTGAAGATGATTTTACCACCATCCTGACTTTCTTTTGGGGGGGAGATCCTTAATTTTTTTTTTTTTGGGGGGGGGAGCAAATCAATACAAATCCTTTCCATAAACATGATTACTGGGTTTCCAATATTTCTTTGTATTGATTGAAATAGGTATCCATTCTAAACCATTTTAAAGCGGCAGCCTAAACACTCCAAGTTTCCTTTAAGATATCTCCGTTATCAGTCAGAAATTGATTTTTAGGTGCTAATTTACTTGAAAATGACAGGTGAAATAGAAAGCAAATAAAAACTAAAAAAGGTATTATCAGACATTTTATGGGGCCTTATAGATTTAAACAATAATTAAAAGTGGGCCTAGTTTTTTGGGTGTTTGTACTTAAGGTATGCTACATTTGGTTTTAAAAGGGGACATGGGCCAATTGTGCCTCCTCTTAATCTGCCAGGCTGGAGATACCCATGATAAGATGAAAACATATAGGTAGGATTAATCTTCTATCAATCGAAATCATATTTAAATTGCATGCTCCATGTATTTATAATATCTCAGTAGAATTTTCAACCATTTCTGGACCAGAAACCATAAACACTACTTTGGCAGTCTTCTTTTCTACCCATTTTCAAATTCTTTCCATCGTCTAATATTTTCCCTCTCTCTCTCGTCAACTCTTAATACCAAGTCCCCTGGTTGATCTCGCCCTTATACAGCAACATTTTTCAGAAAGATCCTTCTCCTACGTAGGGCTTTCTCTCTCAAGAAACTCAGCAAATATGGTATCGTTCACTCCGTTCAGCAAGATTTGCCTGAGCCTGGGAATGAGGCTAGCATGATGACCTTTGTCCTGCATAAGAGGGCATTGACCTCCCGACCTCTTACCTTTGACCTCCATCCCCATTTGACCTCCGATTCCTGTAGAGTATGTATGCTTGCACTGCACTGCTATGAATTCTTGTGTCTCTTTTGCTTGTGAATCTTATATGTAGTTAATCTCTTTTATTTCTAATATTTAAGATTTAAGTCTTATATTTACACTTTTTTTCCTTTAAATACATTCTTGACGAAATTGTATTTTTATATTACATTGACTGTTTAAAAAAAAAAAAATATTTGTATGCCATGTCACCTGTTATTGTAACCTATCACATTGTAAACCTACAATCAGTCCAATCTTAAAGGTAACCAAATTATCTTTGCACGGTAAAGACTTCCGATGCCCAACATAAGCAAAGAAGTTTCTATAAAAAAAAACAGGAAGAAAACAAATCTTGCATCTCTCTTGGAGCTTTTAAGTTGACTTTATATGGAGATTGGTCCTTTTGATTGAATGAATAGCAATAAGCTATTCAATTAGGTGGATTTAATGCATATATGTGAACTTATCACAAAGATTTGTTTGTCAATTAAACCCTTCTGAACTCTTCTAACAACTTGAGGTGCTAGATGGAAATGAAAGTAGATCAAATATATGCCAAACTGCATTGTACTGTCAGTAGTGTACACATTGCCCTCTCATAATGAATCCAATTTAAATTTTGATGTGATAGGTTTTGTAACAGAAGACTTGACACCATTTCCTTTTTCAGATAATATTGCACATTTTAATATATGATGATCATTTTTTTCTTAAATATTATCCACAATTTTTGTAAAGTGTGATTCTTAAGTGAATATATAATATTCATACAATATTTTCAGCTGTTGTATCCTTCATGAACTTGATATTTAGTTGTTAGGGTTTTTTCCGAAGTAAACCTATCAAAATCATAAAATTCTACTATGCTTCAATTTGAAAACAATATATATGATGGATCTTCCAAAATATGTTTTGAATATAGAGGTGAGATTGTGTTTTAATTTTGATTGCACAGAAATATTTCTCCAAAAAAATAATATTGAGTGCCCTTCTTCATCACAATTCTATATTCACTTAAGATCATATGTCTATTAGAGCCCAAAGGGCATTTAACTTTGTAATACAATATGGATTTATGCCCTTCTGACTCTCAGTAGACTACTCATAATTTTTTCCTCATTTCTATAGTTATGAATTGTTGATATATTTTGTTTTCAGTTGGGTTGCAAAAGGATGTAATTATGTGTACTTTTTATACTTGCATCCTTTGGCAACCGACTTCTTGATTTTTATTTGTAGTTTTTTAAACTGAACTTGTTGAATTGGTCATGAATTTGATTTGTGATTTAATGCCTTATACATTTATTTGTATTCAGAAATTGTGACATTAACATTCTTTCATGGCACCTTGATGATACTAACCTTTACTAAAAGCTTGTGACAACAATTTTGCTTTACAGTAAAAATATTCTAATATTCTAACAAAATACACAAGCACTTGGCTAAGCAACTTCATATGTGATCAAATCACAATGCAAAACATAATAACTGATACCCATTCTGCATTGTATGTCATAGGCCCAGCACTACATCTATTATTGCTTACATTGATACAGTACATATGTGTTATCGTTGAATTCTAAGTTACAATCAGGAAAGACTCAATTCTATGCCAAATGAAATACCACCTTTATTTTTCTTTACAAATAAAACGTACATCATGCATACAGCATTGATCCTTGTATAAGATGAACTTCATATACTGAATTCAATGTGTGAGAAAAAGACATTCACAGAAAAGGCAGAGCTAATCATATCATGCAGACATTTACTTGCAGATTATTAACATATAACAAAACAAAAAATGTAAACTCTTGTTTATTTTCTTTTTACTAATACTGGTTGATATACACAAACTAATGTTTTTATCCTCTCTAAAACAGTAATAAAGAGAAATTCAATCATTGTAACCAATTAGCACTAACAAATATAGTAGATCAGTCAATTTATAACAAGAAGAAAAAATTTGTCAACCTCCACCATACATAGCCTTAAACCAATTAAAAAGTGATATTTGTTCAAAAGCTACATTATCACACTCGGCTATACAAACAAAAGTTGCACAGGAGTTTGTTAAGTAAATCTCTCCCAGTATTAAACCTCTTCATGCCTCTCATTATTGAAAATCATCATACTGATTTACATTGAGTTTTTTTCATAAAATTGATTAAATGAGTAAATTAAAGCTTACATATCCTTGTAAGTTTGGAGAATTTTTGTATTTTAAGTTTCATCTCTCAACCTAGGTGTAATGAATGGATACCAGGGACCCATTTCACAAAGCCTTTTTCCAATGACAAATGACAAAAATCAGTGACAAATCTGCTGATAACCAATCAGAAGCAAGGATTTCAGTAGCTTATAACAAAATCTGTCATTTTGCCACTGATGACAAGTTTTGTGAAATGGGTCCCAGGTAGCATTGAATCCTTCTATTGCTGTATGTACAGACAACAAATACATGCAGTTAAAGCCAGATAAATAACGACAAAATGAATACACTGTACCACAAATATAGATTATTGATACATGCTTTGGTAGATAGTACGGGCTTCATAGATAACTAAAACATAACAAAATACATCCTACTTTATGTTTGCCATTTTGAAGAATATATTGCATCATGTGCTTTACTTTCCTGCATCCCTTTGTTTTTTCATCCTTTAAAAGTAAAAACTTACCTCATGACCTGCTTGCTTGTCTTTTCCCCCCTTGCATTTGGCCTTCATACGGTTTTAATTAACTGCTTGTAAATAAGTGCATGCACCAACACGCATTTTGAGCCAGATCAAAATTTGATGTTTTACATATTTTTTCTTTTTCTATTTGATTTGCATGTGAGAGTATTACTAAATTGTGTGGAACTTCTGAATGCCGGTTAATTAATACTTTCCTCTGGTACTGTGATTAAAGAAATATGCTTCGTTGGTTTAATTATGATTGATACAAATTCAAAGTAAATTTATTGCTGAGCCTTGAGCTATAAACTACATACAAGCCCCAAAATATGTGACGTTTGGATAACTTCTAATGATGAAAAATTGTCATACTGGTAATTCATTTTGAGATCATGTTCAACTTTTCATATGCAAGTTCATTGTCATTTGCAGTGAAACAAATTTCATATAAAAATATCTGCATAGAAATATTATTTTATAAATGCAGTTTTCTAGAAATGAAAAAAAGTTCTTTCTTTTTAGTTTCGACATTTTACTGTAAGCAAAACAGTTAGAAAATGATAGTAAAATGTAAAGGTTCTTTCTTCCACAATTAAATATTTTTCAAAAAGGTGTGAGCTCTTTGTTGTATTTGCTGTGAATCACTGCTAACTCTTTTCAACTTGATGATAATAATGCATTTATCTATTTATTTCTATTTATTTATACAGTGCTGATTGTCAAGCTTATACCAATATATATACTTGGATATATATTTTGTTTCTTTCTTTCTTTACCACCTTTTATTTTGCGCCCCCCTTTTCCCTTGCTCATTTTCACCTCCAATCGTCATTATCACAACATTGTTTCATTGTATCACGTTGTACTTTCATTTGTTTGTCTTTATATCATTTATTGTTTGGTGATGTTTTGTTTGTTTTGTTGAATGGTGTATGTTCTTCATGTCATGTATTTTTCTATATTGTATCATCTTTGTTCTTCCCCTTCAGTTCCTAAAACCAATGGTGTCAGCCACCCTGATCACCCCTCTGACCTCCCTGACACATCCTCCCGCCCCTCTACCCCAACCCCTTCTCGCCCCTCCTCGCCCCCTCCTCCCCCTCTTCCCACCTCCTTCTCTTCCCCATCCATGCCTACTTCTACTACCACTGGCGAGGTTGCTCACAAGCCGGTCTCTGCCACTAACTCTCTTTCCTCCTCCGCCACCCGTTCCTCTTCTTCTAGTTCCCTATCTTCGTCAAACCCCGCCCTTTCCCAAGCCCACCCCCCTATTAGTGACCCACCCCCTCAGTCTGATGCATGTCACAAAAAGTCATCTGTGCCTCGGTTTCGTCACCTGGTTGAATCTGTCGTGGCAAGCATAAGTGGCAAGCGTGAGTCTAGCTATCTATCCTCTCACTTCAATAGAGTTTAAATTTTGAAAAACTTTTCAAAAGAAAGGTTTTGTTTTTTTCATTCAAACCTTCACAGGGAAGGATTATTTTCCTTAACAATTTTACCTTCACAATTTTTGACATGGAAAACATTTGGTTTTGTTTTTCCTTGATAATCATTTCCAAGTTTCTCATCCATTTAGATGACCATAACTCACCTTTTTTAACATGAAAATAGATTACAATGTAATAACTTTTTTTTAAATTTCAATTTAATATGAGAAATCAATCATAATAAATTTATATTATTTTTTGCCGAGACTTTCAGAAAATGTCTCTAATGGTAAAGTTTTTCCTAAATGAAATAATAACTCCTGATCTGAAAACAAGTTTCTTTTGTATTAACAAAAATGAATTGATTAGAAAGATGTATTTTGGGGTATGTTCTTCAAAATCATGATGGTACCTGCAAAGGAACTTCTGAAAAGTAAGCTGCAACCAAAGGGCCTATTTTGCTGTGATTTGGGGTATGATTAATGCCTCCTTATTAATCTAGTGCACCTATCAATATGCATACCCCTGACATATTCTGAAATAGTTATGCTGTGGTGAAATTTGACTTTTGAAAGATCCGCTTCTTCACATTTGTAGATACATGTACCAATGAATACAATTACCCTGTCTTTTACAAAATCAGCATTGCATGAAAACAAATTTAGATTTAGGTAATTCGAAATGTTCGTTATTGGCAAGCAGGCTCGATTACAGTGGCATAGTTTTATATTTAGAATAATGTTGAGTATATGGTATTGATGTTTATGTATTTATATATTGAATGTTTGCATGTAAATTACCTGTATTTAATCAGTCTTTATGCTGTTCATATTTAAGGGTGTGGTATCATTCATTTCTTGCATGATTTTCAAACAAACACATCTGTACAAAAAAAAAATTGTCCAAGACTTTTGTAGACTACCCTCTCTATAAATACAACACACATTAAAACTTTACAGAGGCTTGACAAAAGTAATATGGTCATTAAGTCGAAGTACTTACAGTACTTACAGTCTTGCAACTTGTAGATGTGAAAAATGTTGAATTGATGTATTTTTACTAGTTATGCATGAGAAGAATTTACATTACAGGACAAATTCACAAGGTTTGCTTAAAATACAGACTCTTCATTAGTTCAGCTTTATCCAGAAATAGTATGAACATTCTACAGTAGACATCCCATATTTTCATATTCATACAATTTGTGTTCAGAAATTCTGTCATTTCAGAAAGTCTTTCATCAACTATGGGTATGCGACTTACATTAGTTTAATGAGTGCAATATGATAATAAAGTTAAAAGTGAATTCAAATTCATATTGCGGTTAAAGTAAAGTGAGATTTGATTATTATATCTAACTGTTTTTTCCTCAATGAGTTTCAAATAACCTATTGTAGTGTATTTATTGATATGTGAAGAAAAAAATAATCAACACCTCTTCTCCTTATCCAAACATTGTTAAGCGATACCAGTATAAAACATATGTATAGCAAATGTTAAAGCATCCTTTTAAATTGCATACCGGTATGTGTTTCACTGGGGTAAAAATATAGAAAACTATATAAAGTAGTGAAACATTGTGTACCACCTGCATTGAGTTAAGATCATCATCAAAAGTTGCAAAGTCAACATGATTGAAGTATTTCATATGCAGTTGTTTGCTATAAGTATGCTTTCATGAATTTTGGAAAATTAAGAATCACATAATTGTACATAAGTAATGTCTCTCATAAAGTGACTTTTTAGATAAGAATTACTCCTTTAGTTGGCAATAATTCAATTTTTTTTTAGAAGTCAGCACGTTCATGTTGTGAAATGAAAATATTTAATTTTTAGCAATGGCTTCTGATACTGTGAATCTGCCTTTACATGTATTTTAATTAGACTTGTACTGTTGAATCATGTTCCTGATGGAAGTCCTGCAGATGTTGGACTTTAATTCTGGCTTTCAAATGGAAAATTGAATGTATGCTAAGAAATGATAGATCACGGTTCCCAGCCATCCCAAGATATCAAGGGATACTTTGAAAATGCGTTCAAATTCCCCAGTCATGGAAAAGTCAGGAATTAGAGCAAAATCAGTAAAACCAGGGATTATCAGGGAATTTCATTGCTTCCAAAAGACAACAGTTGGTCCCTTTTTTTTGTTGTCCAAACATCATATCCACTGGATGGTTGGTTATGAAATGTCTGTTTAGTGTGTAAAATGCCTCCGTTGATGATTCCAGAAATTTAGAGTTTCATCAGGAAAAAATATCAATGCATTTTTATTTCATGAAATACTGTAAACCCTGTAAACAGAAAGCACTGGCCAGTCGTTTCATTGGCGTGGGTTCATATCCCACCGCTGCCACTAAAATGAGATAGACAGCACTTCAGTCACAATAGTCTCACAGTTATCTAACAATTCATTGAGTTCTTACTGCACAGTACTGAAAATGGATGAACAACAGCAATGACAGTTTACCATTAATATCCCTCATAAGGGCAGCAAACATGCACAATAGCGAAACCAAAACAAAAATCATAGCACTTGAACAGATGCCTAACGAGTTATTGAGGCAAGGGTATGTTCTAGCTGAAGCACCATCAAGGGGTGAAAAAACATCAAAAGTTATTCATAATTGTTTCTCAAGAGGGCAGCAAACAATGGCAAAACAAAAATAACAAGGAATATAACTTATCAAATGTTATCCTTATAACTAAAGATTTACACTGAAACACAGCAAAGCCCGGTACATGTGTACAACTCCATTACATCACTTAACGTTGTTATATATGTAGTGCACAGTATTTTATTTTTAAAGGTTGAACATGAAATCTGAGAAGGTTTGATATTGTACATAGACAGTACAAACTTCATACCTTATTACTGAAAGATCACATTGTTTTATATTGTGAACGAGTTTTGTTGTTTTTTCAGTTGGATATACCATTTCATTCACATGAACCTGAGCCATTTTTTTTTTGTATTAGTCTTCATTAGTTTTTATTAGTCATCTGTTGAATAGATCTAAACGAGGACTACTTCTTTGCCTTCAGTTGGTATGATATTTTTTTCCTCCACACATTACACACATACACATACCATCTTGTGTGCTTAGTCTCCTCTACCCGGTGTTTCATATGCAGATCGTAGTGAAGGCTCATTCACACGCTCACGAAGCTCCAGCATGTCCAGCCTGGAGAAAGAGACTAGGGAAGGAGTCCAGAATCTTATATTTTCAGAGTCCTACACAAGAAAAGAAGGTGAGCACTTTGTCACTGATTCTATTTCCTTTGCCATGATTTACAGTGATGCCATTATAAAGATAATATTGGGGGTTTCACTATTGATATACTGAGAGGGAAAAAATGGATTCTCACAGATAAAGTAAAAATATGCACTGTCAGTGTTCAAGACTTTAAAATTGTGTGGCTGACTTTTCTATGACTTAATCTTTGTTTCCGAATCTATGCCATGTCCTCGTGTATGGGTTCAGGGGACTTTTTCAAATTTGTTGACATATCCATGTGTGTGGTTCAGGGACAAATCGTTATTCTCTATTTTACCCTCTAACTTATAGTTGACTTACATGTACAGTTAACTACTGAATTATTCATACCCTTACCAAGCTTTCTATAAATTGTTCAAGTATGTGAAGAAAGAAAAAAAAATCGATTTGTCCTGATTTATGTTTCTTGAGATTGTGACATATTAAAGCTTACATCTAAAAGTTTACATCTAAAAGTTTTCTACGAAGGTCCTAATTCAACCAGTCCACCTTTCATTTTTGAATTAAGAAGAGCACAAAAACATGGAATTTACAAGGGGTATGAATAATTTAGTTGTCTTTATTGCAAGAATCTGTGCTTTGATTTTGTTTGTGGCTTGGGACCACAATGAGAAAAATAATGTTAGTCTTTCACATTTATATATACATGTGAAATTGGGGCAATTTGTTTATTTTATTAATGTGAACATGACTTGTGTCCCCCCCCCCCCACATTTTGATATGTTTTTTGTTTTTCTATCTATTGTAATTTTGTACTATAACTTTATTGTTTCGAAAATAATATCGCTAGTGATATTCGTTTGTCTCGCAATGTGGTCAATAAGGAATCTAAAAGATCTCGACGTTTCGTGCGCCGCTGCAACACTTCGTCAGGTGATAAAAACTAATGTAAGCAAGGGTGTTTTATACTCTACGGGAGGACGGCGCGACGGTCTATAATTCGATCGAATTATAGACCGTCGCGCCGGTCCTCCCGTAGAGTTCGATCGAATTATAGACCGTCGCGCCGGTCCTCCCGTAGAGTTCGATCGAATTATAGACCGTCGCGCCGGTCCTCCTGTAAAGTATAAAACACCCTTGCTTACATTAGTTTTTCATCAATGTTGCAGCGGCGCAAACGTCTTTAGATTCCTTATTGACCACATTGCGAGACAAACGAATATCACTAGCGATATTATTTTCGATACTACATCCGCAATGAGTAATATATTTAGCATTAACTTTATTGTTGTTGAATTTCTTTATACCTTTACTGCATTGTTCTGTTTATAGGTAGTTTTGTATGTTTTCGTGGTCATTTTTATTGAATTGTGAAAAGAATAAATTGAATAAATTGAAATTGACTTGCATCTTCATTGCAGAATCTGTGACTTGTCCATGTCTGTGGGTAGGAACTACTCTTGGTTCTGTGCTGGGCATCGTTGTTAACCTTCCACCTCCTGGTGAACAAAGACTATCCCAACCAGTCATCGTCTCACCAAGTGGTAAGCTACTCGGCATCATCAGTATTAAGCAAGAATATATTTTCATTAAATTGTATGATTTGTGCCATATTTTGCCAAAAGTTATGGCTGTTTAATATTTCAAGTGTCCCAAAGTCCTGTCCTATAACTATTTCTTTATAGAAGTTAACATCCCACAATGGGGGTGGAGGATTGGACCCCTCCCCCTTTTACAATCACGGAGACACGCCTGTATGTCAGTAAGCTGGAACAGGGGTTATGTATGTTGTTGAAACCAGAAATGATCATGGTTATCACCATCATCACTATCACCACTATCACCATCATCACCACCATCACCATCATCACCACCACCCCCACCACCATTGTCATCGCCGTCATCGTCATCATCGTCATCATCGTCATCACCATCATAACCATCACCACTATCACCACTATCACCATCATCACCATCGCCATCATCGTCATCACCATCATCACCATCATAACCATCATCACTATTACCACTATCACCATCATCACCATCGCCATCAACACCCCACCACAATCATCCCCATCACCATCATCACTATCATCATCATTACCTGTTCTCATCCCCATCATCACCATCATCATTACCATCACCATCACAATCACCATCTCCACCATCACCATCATCATTATCTCCATCACCAGCACCACCAATATCATTGATTATGTTTGATTATTTTCTTCAGGTACTGTATTCAGGCTGAAGGGTTGTGTACTACACATAGCCTTCCTAGACTGCAATGGTCTTCAGGTTCCACCTTCCAGCGATGTGTGGAGGGACCCTAACAAAGAAACCAGGGAAGGCAGAGATAAAAGTAAGTCATATGTGGAGGGTCCCTAAAATAGAAAGGAGGGAAGGTGGGGATAAAGAGGGGACATGTGAAGAACCCTTGCCAAAATATGAGGGAAGGTAGGGATATATTAAAGTAAGTGATATGTGAGATACGCTTGCACAGACAGGGAAGGCAGTAATAAATGTTAGTCATATGTGGAGGGGCTCTTGCAATGAAATCAGAGAAAGGAGGGACTAAATACTGTATCGAGGATAGAAAAGGGATGAGTTTGGTCTTGTAGTTGGCTCTTTTATGGATACAGCCAATTGCAATTTACTGAAAATCCAGTAATTGATAAGAGTTGTATCAGTGGAATAACAAATATTAGGTAATGCAGTCCTGTTATTATTCCAGTTCTTTTCTACATTGTAGGCCCTCTTCTTGATTCTATTCTAAAAGAAAAAATGTAGAAGTCTTAAAATGTATAACTCAATTAATTTCTCTGTCTTGTTTCAGAGCCGTTACAACAAAGAAGTCGCATGTCTCCCTCCTCATCCACAGAGATAGCAGATCGTCAGTTTGTGGTCATCTGCTCAGAGAAAGAGGCTAAGGTAAGACATCCATTGGAATCTAACTCTCTCACAGTAGACAAGTTCATAGTTGGCATGTGGTACAAATCACCCTAAACATACAGAGATCATTTTTACCATAGAGAAATCACACGTTGCGGATCTTTGAATGATCACTCCCAAAGTGATGTAGATTTATGTAATTCATTCGTTTCCTTTTCTTAAATTAATACTTCCACCTGTGTAACAAAGAAAATAAAAAAGCTTATTTAACTTTTGTTTGCTCTTATTTGGTCTTTTTTTTCTGTTGATTCTTTATTCTTTTCTTGTAGTTGTTGTTTAAAAAAATCACTCAATGTGTTCTTTTTTCTTCATTTTTGTGATAAAAGTGACATATTATCTATGATGGTATATGATTGACATATTTTCACATGTCCCTTGTGAAAATCTGTTTTGAAATTTAAACAAAATTTAAACAAATCTTGCAAATCTTGCTTCTTTTCTTCTTTTTCTTTTTTTTTTGTCTTCCTTTTGAAATAACCCTTTTTTCCTTCTTCATTTTGTTGATTTTCATCTTGTAGGTGATATCATTACCTTCCCAGACTTGTGTGTACAGAACCAAAGTATCAGAATCATCTTATGTTGTACGCAGTGATGTCATCAGTATGCAAAGTAAGTTGACCTCTTAATTTCTTGACCTTGAGAGGGAGGTCTGAATGAATCAAATTCACCTCATATTTGCACCAATTTTATTTTTCTTTTGTTCATACATTAGGCCCATTTACACATCCAAAAGACCATTTTGAAAAATCATAGAATTTTTGGACTACCATTTACATTGCTGGAAAAACCCATGAAAAACATCAAAGTTTGTTCATTCCGTTTTTGGGGGTGAGTAGTGGGCATGCATGACTCGTTGGTGCCCTGCATGCCCTTCATGCTTTAGCGCAGAAGCGGGGGGTCGGCAGGCCTTTAAAAAAACCACGCTCCAGAGGTGGGTTTTTTCGATTTCGATTTTTATTTTCAAACTTTTTTTTTGGTGGTGCTTCGCCGGCAGTTGCTATGCAATTTACACAACTACCGGCGAAACACTGGAATGTGAGAAAAATCAATGATTTTGGGTTGCAGTGTAAATGTAGCTACCGGATATTCTCCAGATGTAATGTTTATTTAATGAACCTGTATAAATGAAAGATACCACATGCAAAAAGAAAATGTAATTTTTTTCATGAAAGTCGTGATGTTGAATTCAAACAACACATTGCTGATTTAAAGATTTACGCTTTTTATTTTAAACATTCAAATATGTGTTATGCTTTAGTAGCATTTTAACACTGTACTTTTTTCTGTTGAATAGAAATCCTTGTATTCCTGCATTTCTTAGTGATTGGTTCATTTTACCAACAAAAGAGTAAAGCCGATACAGTGTAACCTTTGTATATAGACTGATCAAGGTAGACAGGAAAGGTACACTTTATAACTATGACTGACTCTAGTATACAGCTGGAGGATTGCATAACACCTGCTTCTCACCAGTTTGGTACTTGTGACAAATAACTAACAACAAGTAAAGAAAGAAAGGAAGAAGACAAAAACAGATATAGGGAACAAAAGAGAGCATAACAGCATTACGACCCATTTTGTTAAATTGTACTTTTCTACTATTTTGTGTTTGCAGACAGCGTATGCCTGGCGTGCTACGTGGCCAACGGTCATATTATGACCTACAGTCTGCCAAGCTTCAGGCTTCTACTAGACAAAGAATACCTTCCACTTACAGATCTCAGGTAACCTTTCACCTTTCACCTCATGTTTCGGATCATTTGGACTCACAATAGAAATAAACTTCAGACTTTTAAGAAAAAGCTTCTTTAAAAAAAACAAAATCTTTATACAACAGCTTCAGCAATTACAGGGGTTAAAATGCAAACCTCCCTGGGTCTAAAATGTATCAATGACCCCCCAAAATTGAGGAAATTAAGACTGATCTGTGTCACTTGTTTTGGACAATATGTAATAAAGGATTCCTCAAACATAAAGCTACATGGAGTGTGAAGCTCAGTTTATAGAGGAATTGTTTTATAATTCAGATGATTTTGTTGATTTTTTCTTGATGTAGTTATTTTCACTTCATCTCAGAGTGTCGGATCAAATACTACTTTGGGCAATAGCCTGTTCTACAGTGTGTATACAGTGTCATTTCAGCAATTAGATTACCTACATTCTACAGTATCCAAGTAAAAAAAAGTACACACTTTGAAAATTTCCCCCAAAATTAGAATTTCATGCATGATTTTTTCTTAAGAAATTTTGGGCCAGGATCAATTCAATCGGATGGCACTAAAAGTATTGACAATATTTTACACTTGAGTGAGCACAGGCTAATTTTCAAAAAACTCACAAAAATTGGTTTGCTTTGAAAAGAGGTTGTATTTGTGTGGGCGTGGTCATATATAGGAGATTGGGTGAGGGGTTTCCCAGCTGTTGCCGGGGAAATGAAGGTTCAAAGAACTCTAGAGCTACCAGGGGCAATTCTAATTGACATAAGCATGGCATATTCATTCGCTTTTTTATTTCTATTTTAAAATTTCATTTTAACATCCTACATATACACTGCAGGTCCACTTAATTTGATTGCCTTCAAAGGTAAAGACCAGTTTTGGAAATGCCCCCCTCTCAAAAAATGAAATGGAAGCTCTCATTACAAATCATGTGAAAGAATATGTTTCGACTAATACGTGATGATACAAATTTTGCCAGGAAACCGCCTACTAATTGATATATTGGGTACATTAATTATATCTATTTGGACTGGATAGATATCGCGCACATGTCGCGTAGTCCCATATACATCTTTCTGTGTACAGTGCTTGTATCTTTACCAAGACTGGGCCAAGTTTCTTATCATTTTGATGATTCCAGAACCTTGCAGTACACACCAATACTTACTGTATATGCTAGATGATCAACCTGTTCTGATCGATTCCACAACGTTTCTTTCACAATGCTATCGCATGACCAGAACTCAACTTTATCTTTAACAGTGGCGATGGAGGATTTAGTTTACTAATTGGTATATTTGTGTTGTTTTTGTGTTGTAGGATCGGCAGAACATTCCAATTTAGCTCACATGGTAAAGGCTTGTACCAATGCTCACCCACAGAGATACAGAGGTATACAATATGCAGTGAAGCTAGGTAAGAAACTAGGAGGATGGATGATAAGGAGGAGGAGGAGGTGGTAGTAGAGAAGGAGGTGGTGATGGTGGAGAAGGAAGAGGAGGGGGAGGAAAAGTAGGAGGCAAGGAGGAAGAAGAAGATGGTGATGATTGTGATGATGATGATGATGATGATAAGGGGAAGGAGGGGGTGGTGATGGTGATGGTGATGGTGATGGTGATGGTGATGGTGATGGTGATGGTGATGATGATGGTGATGGTGATGATGAGAGTGAGGAGGTATGGAGGAGAAGGAGATGATGATTGATGATCATCATCATGATCATTGTCATCATCATAATCATATTTTTAGTGCTATGGTAATGATGATGGTGATGATGATGGTGATATACATGTATAAAGGGTGATGATTGTGTTTTCTCCATCAATATACCACTGTACTGTAGACCCATTTTGCATAACAAATAATTCAAGCTTTGTATCCCTTAGACTAGAAAAAGGCAGTACACTTGATCTAGTCGCAGTGAGTGGAAAGTTGAATACCGGTACTCAAAAAGTCTTGTTCATTTCCCTATTGTAAGCATATCACTAACACTTTTGTAAACAGGAATTATTTGTATACTTTATGATGTGTATATCCTGTTCATGCCTACCGGTATGTAAATTTTTCTTATATTTAACATCGTTTTACTCCACTTTTCTCTCATTTTAGTGAGAACCTTCATGACATGCTCGGAGATTTGTTCTTACCTGTTAACACACCGGAGGCACCCAGCAAGGGCTTCTTCAAGGGGCTATTTGGAGGTGGTGGAGGGGCGCTAGACAGGGAAGAGCTCTGTAAGTTATGTAATATATGTACCTCTTCATAGTTCTAAGGTCAAAATCAGTACATCCGTACAGTGCTTAGAGACATCGTAGATGTATTAAACGCTTTATAAATTCAGAATGTTATTATTATATTTCCACATTCTCATAAAAACGTTACATAAAAGTCATACTCAGGCCCAACTTTTACCCCCCACCCATCCCTGCCTTAAAGGGATAGTTGAGTTCTTGTTTAAGACTGCAAATGCCTTCAAAGTGCATGGTTATTGCTCTCATTCTTATTTATGACATTTCTAGTGCCCTTTTAGAACCTAAAATTGCTATGAAGGTAATTTTAGACCCCAAAATGTGTGAATTTAGATTGAATACGATCATACCAATCCAGCTCCACTTTAAAAAAAAATACCGTGACAGTTAATTAATTAATTAATTAAAAATAACAATACACGGGCCGGCTGGTTGTGCATATTATAACCAACACGAAAAGGCAAACAAAAAGCCAATATTGGCATTGGCTGGAATAAAACATATGGCGCTAATCTCGTTTTTCAACTGCTGGTTCAAAATTACTGAATATTTGTGTCCCACCACAAATATTAGAAATGGTTATATTTATGGATATTTCAGCCGTCTCTGAACTGATTTTGATCAAACAAAGATGATTTTGTCATTTAAATTGTATATTCTTTCAAATTTGACACTCCTTTTTTTATTATCTCACAAAAAAATTATATTCTGTAGCGCCCTCTGCAACAAAACTCAACTATCCCTTTAAATTCACAACTGGTCTAGACCACATGTACTTGCTCAACTTTTATACAATGCTTTGCTCATTTTTTTTTTCTAACAAACTTATTTTGGAAGTCATTCACCATTCAGTGTCAGTTAGGTTTGATTATGTGACATTATATTGTAGTGACCTAACATTTGCTGTGGCGACATTACTCTAGGATTTATTTTGTCATGTATACATAGAGTTGGGTTTTGGTTTAGCTTACGGTTATGGTTAAGTATTATGATGCTGAAGTTGAAGTTTAATTTAAGAAGTTAAACCTTGGAGAATTGTTTTTGGTGCATGTGTTGTAGAACATTTATTTTTCAGCAGCACCAGAGCCCTGTTTCATAAAACATGTTATCAATAACAAGTTAAGATAACTGTTATAAACCACTGAAATCGTGGCATTTGATTGGCTGAGAGCAAATTTGTCATCAAAATTTAGCATTTGTTATTGATAACAAGTTTTATGAAACAGGGCCCAAATGTCAGACATTCAAATGATGATTTTTGTTTCCTTCTGTACCTAGTCGGCGAGACTGCAGGAAAACCATCGAAGAGCGTTGCAAGGCATATTCCAGGGACCGGGGGACTAGAGGGTGTGAAGGCCCAAGCAGGAGGGGCCATGGGAGAGGTGGCAAAGGCTCGCATTGTGAGTATCTCATCAAAAGATTGGTGCTATTGTAACATCAGTCAAACCTGTATATAAAGGCCACTCCAGGAAACAAGTAAAATCACATGGTCCTTATGGTTTGGTGGTCATTATGTATGGGTTACTTTTATACAGGTTTCAGTGAGAAACATTATTATTAAGTGAAACAAAGATTGTCTTCATGAACGGAGGTCTTTCTATACAGGTTGTTGCTAAAGCAGGTTTGACTTTTATTCTTGGGTTCCTTTGATATAATTATATCTTCAGTTAAGTCCACTTTCAGACATTTTTTTGTAAAACTTTGTTTCAACTCTCCTAAATGCATATCAGAAAAGAAAGCATCCTTATCTTGTTGTCCATGATGTTATTTTTAAAATTCTAAGTAATGCCTTTATTAGTCGTGTTTTCTGTTAAAAGCCTGGATGTAAATTTGTAAGGTTTCAGTTTTGTTTAGTCAGTCATCAAAGTAGTAACAGCATCTAAAAATTGGAATGATATTTATGAGATCAAATACATATGAAAAGCCAATACATATCACACCATCAGACTGCCCCCAAATCAGCCAACAATCGTCAATGGATTGGCCATTTGGAATTATGTAATTTGTTCTTGTGTCTATTGTTGGTCTGGGGTTGTTGGTCATTGGTAGGACTGGGGTATCATATGAAGCCAACTAAAATCTTTATCTTCTTTTTTTGTTCAGGCATTATACGAGAGAGGTCAAAAGTTGAGCGAGCTCGAAGAGAAGACAGCCCAGATGATGGCAAATGCAGAGAACTTCCAACAGGCGTCTAACCAAATCATGCAAAAGTACAAAGACAAGAAGTGGTACCAATTCTGAGTGTAAACAGACTGCAGGTTTAATACACACAGGAGTAGAATTTCATTTACCACTTTCATTATCACCGTCATCGAGGATCTTTATTGTGACGGTAGGCGCGAGGTTGACGTAGCGTCTACCCAGCGATGAAGTGATGGGGGCATTTTTCTTTGTGCGGTTGAACGGAGAGCAAGGAACCACAGAGGGCAGCATTTCACTTACCACCTCTCATCGGCATCATGGTTTTCGTTTTAGATGCAACTGCTTTTGAAAAACTGAAATGAAAAGAGCTTTCGTAAAGACGGTTGTATTATCTGTTCTCTCTTTCAAAAGGATAGATCGGAAAGATGCTGTGAGCAAAACTCCACAGGATTAATAGCTTTATGAGTTAAAGGAGCTTAGGAGCAAAGACTTTTAAATAGACTCAAGATCACTCATATAAATAGCCTACTCAGACGGCTGTTTTTTGTTGCAAGGTAGGCTTAATAGTGGGATGATGAGATGATGTGGTAGGTGAGTTGCCATGGCAACAAGACGGATAGTGGTAACCATTGTACCGATGCATGACTTGATTAGCTGTCGAGAGAAGGAGCCAGAGCAAATGTGCCGTCAGACGGGATTTCAAGAGGAAGGAGTGATCCATAGGTGAACAGCCAATAGTATCTGTCACTGTGCGCTGTAACAAATAGTGATTACAATTCATTCATGTTGGGTTCAGGCAATATGTAAGATAGTTTCATTCAATCAACTTGTATTACTCACCGGATGACGACGTGAGACAGAATCGATGGAATGCATTGAATTTGAAGCTAGTCTGGTTCATAAATCTTCATGACAAGTAGACTGTATTAAAAAATAGATGATATTTGTGATTGTTTCTAAACAAATATTAGGAATGAGTACTTGGGTACTGATTTTCTTCCAGAGTATACAATTGTATCATGATTCAAAATTGATGTTAGAATAGAGATAAAGATGTTTCCCTAGATATTCACTTAGTGTGATCCCCTCCCTGTAGTCATATAAATAATCATATATGTAATTTGTATACCAAATTATCGCGAAAAACAATCAATGCAAAAGCAAACATTTTAAGAGTGAAAAATTAGCTTTTTCTCTCTCTCTCTCTCTCTCTCTTTCTCTCTCTCTCACTCTTTTACTTTCTTTCTCTCTATCTTTCTCTGCCCATCTTATCTTTTTTTCAAAACAAGTAAAAGGTCTTCATAACTTCCATTTTCCATTTTATTTTCTTCAAGACACTCAAATGAAAATGACATTGTTTTTACTGCTATCGTGTACATTCCATTATAGCATGGAAGAAAGGAATTTTGTGTCCTTTTGATCAAAATTGCTCATTTTATCCACTCTATTTTTCTCTTTTAAAAATTGATTTTGCTCCAGCAAATTACAATATCATTCCATTTTAATGCAGAGCCATGCATTGCTGTAGAAGATTGATGATTTTGTTCAGAAATGAATTTAAAGATTTATTCAAGCCGATATACTTGTAAAGTGTTAGAGGATTTTATGAAAATGCTTTGCATGAATGTCTCTGCGATAATGATACGTTGTCCTTTATCCAACGCAATGTGCTCTTGCAAAAAAAAAAATCATACGTGTCAAGTTTTTGTTGTCCTTGATGTTGTTTATATTTCAATAATATACTGTAAATAAGAATTGACTCAATATATGTAGTATATAGAAGTATTTCATATAAGAGAAGAGACGAGAGAGGCATTATCTTGTACGATTCAACTCAATTCATTTAACGTTCACTGCACATTTAACTTTATGGCTACAATGTGCAAATTGTATAGATGAAATTGTGAGATATATACAGTGCTTGTTCATGTTATTTTTCTTTTCATCATCCGAGAGGATACATGATTGCACAATATTTATATATGTTTTTGCCCCCTTGTGGGGAGAATTAGATTATTTTTGAGCATTTTATCTCCTATTTTTTCCCAATTTCTCATTGAAAGCCCTTTTCATTCACTCTACAGTATTTATGTACCCAGCAAATAAATAACTTCTCCTTCGTCACAATAAACCAACTGCAGAAATGCCATACGTGTTCATACTCGACATAATGTTCCTGTAAATAGTGCTTTGTAAATAAAAAAATGAGTTTAAAAAACATGCTAGTTATACTAGAATATTATAACATTTATGCCATGTAATATAAAGAAATTTAATCTAGTTTTATTTAATTTGTGCTGTTGCAATTTTATGTATTCAAATGAGCCGAATGGCTCATTTCTTTGGAATTGATTTATATATCTTCTTGGAATTTATCAGCAAGTCTGAATTTGAGATTGTGATTTACGTGCGCATGCATTTTTGTGTTTGAGAGATCAAAGAGAGATGGTGGATCCGAAATTCATTCTAATAGAAAACATTAAACCTCAAAACTAACATCACTTGTCTCATTTATTCAAGCTTCTGTGCCATGCACTCTCATTCAAGCTGATCATTATTTAAACATACAGTTTTAGCATTACTTCTCTCAGATTACCATCCCTTATATATGATATGCACCATCAAAAAGACTCTTGCAATTACTGAAAATAATGATATTTGTTGAATGCTCTAACATGCCCCAATCAAGTATATTGATTGTAAAAGCCAAACAGAGGCATTATCAATTCAGAGCTCTTTTCTTTTCTTCTTTCATTCTGTTTATTTTTGTTTTTCTATTGTACCCTGGTGGTATACTATTTTGGAATAAATTTTTGAAGAAAATAAATGCCAGAGATGCAGGATATGTATTCTAAAGTAGACAATCCCAACATTTATCACAAGCTGCCGTGCAATCCATTTTCAGTACAAGGTATATCAAGGCACATACAGAAGTATATTCATTATTTATTCATGTTGAAAACATGACCAACATATTAAAAGTAAAAAGGAATGAAGGATAAAATATTTAAGTCTACTTCTTACTTTGATTGACCCTAACAAAGATTTTTAGATGTGGGATGTGAAACAATGTGTACTTTGCTAAATTTTTGTTTGGAAAGATATTTTATTGTAAATTAGAAACATGAACTTATGTAGTAGAAATACATGTACAATGCCATTTGACTTGGTACTTGTACGGTCACATAGTCATTCCAGAAGAGAACTGGTCTGTCTTGGACTAATTTGTCACAATCCAACTCTACTTTATATAGTTGACAGGAAGAAGTGCTTGATTCAATGTCAAAATTCTGACATTTGAATTGATTTTTTTTCTTGTTTATTTTGAAATTATCTATGAATTGTATTGGGGGAAAAACGTAAAGACCAACATTCACTAACTAATTCAAAAAATTATCTAAGTTTAAAGGTAAAGACCAGTTTTGGAAACGCCCCTCAAAAAAATGAAATGGAAGCTCTCATTACCAATCATGTGAAAGAATATATTTTGACTAATACGGGATGATACAAATTTTGCCGGGAAACCGCCTACTAATTGATATATTTGGTAAATTATTATATCTATTGGGACCAAATAGATATCGCACACATGGTCGCGTAGTCCCATATACATCTTTCTGTGTACAGTGCTTGTAACTTTACCAAGACTGGGCCAAATTTCTTATCATTTTGATGATTCCAGAACCTTGCAGTACACACCAATACTTATATGCAAGATGATCAACCTTTTCTGATCGATTCCACAACATTTCTTTCACAATGCAATCGCATGACCAGAACTGGTCTTTATCTATAAGGAATTTCTCTTTTAGGGTTTCATGATGTAGAAGTGGTTATCCTTCGCAATAAATGAACAATTTGATATTATTTAGAAAGAGAGCTTACGTCGGGTATTTGAAATATATATTTTTAAAATAGGACTCCATTGTCTCAAATGTTTTGTAGAGATGATATTAAAGAGATTTGTTCCCTTATATTTTACTTTAATTGATTTCATATTTCATTATTTAGTCCTTTCAGAACTTCAGTTCTCATAGCATGAATATCTGCTTTGCCCTGTGGTTTCAAAATAATTATAAAAAATGAACTTTATATGTTTGAAGAAAACAAATCCATTTTTATTCATTGTTTCATTGTCATAATAATGTGAAAAATATCTTCCAAGGATACAAACTGCATGATACTTTAGCAGTTTTGGTTGTAGCCTTTTTATGGCCAAATGTACAGTACACACTAGGAATTCTTGGGGCGGGGCATGCTGCCAATGGTACTCCAGGATTATCTGCAAGCTATATGTACAAATGGTAATAATTGAAGGTTTTATGAAGTCTTGGCTTTTACACATATATTACAATGCATACATAGCTTAATCTTTGATGTTATTGTATTTCAATCATCACAAAATTGGTAATCCTCGACCATGCTAAGATTTGTTTTATTTTTACAAATCATGAAAATGTATGAGGCAAACAGTCAATAATGTTCAACTTTGTTAGTGATGCATGTACAGGTATTATGTACAGGTTGATTAGAACAATTCTGAATTCACACTGCTTGAAATGATCATATACTGGTAAAGAGTTTGTCTTCTGGTTTCAACGTCTTTCTTCTTCTCGCAAGATAATATCCAGATATTTGTTGTGGTACAGTTCTGCGACCACACCCATGCACTGCACTCGTGTGTACATAGCGTGAACTATACACTAAACCACATGCGTGACAAACATTCCCTAGCTGACTATTATACTTGTCAGAAACATTCTGATCAGTAAAGCATGTATGGTTACCATGACATACCTAAGTCGTGTAGTGTCAAAGGAATTACTCAGTTATTTCATTCAATTCTTTGTATTTATGGCACATTCGACAAAAAAAAAATTGATCAGTTGATGAAAATTTGAATTTGTATGGTGTCCCTATCTGCCAATCCTTTTGTACCGTATCTTTGCTATTTGTTTGTATTTTTACATTAATATATTAGACTAGAGAGAATATTTGATTCCGTTGATTAAATGTCTAGCTATATATTTGTTTAGGCATCTTGATATGTGAGTGCCAGTATTTAGTACATTATTGGAATTTGCTTATAATGCATACATTAGGTTGGTGGAATGATGATTATGAAGCTCAAAGCGTTTGTTTTTTGTTTTGATTCATATTCTTATCATTAACTATGTGTTTATTGACTCTCATTTTACGCCAAGTCATTCCAAGTCGCATTCAGATTTATGACAGTTGAAATGTATGTATGACAGAATACTGATATATTGCTATTTGATTTAGATACCACTGATAGATCAGCAAAATAGTTGTTGTTTTCTTTGCAGGGAAATACATGTTTTGAACTGAAAGAAAGAGGCATTATTTGAAACTTTTGCCAAATTGCACCAGAATTTGTTTGTGGAATATACAAAACATTCCAAAGATATCCCCAATCAAATCTCAAATATTCTCTGATATACAGTATTTGTGATGTTCATCTTTCCCCAAATGATAAAGGATACCATTAAGAAGTATCCTTATTTACAATGTCATTATGAAGAGACTTATCTCACTCTTTTGTTTGAGAATTGATGTTTCAGTATCTCCAGTTATTACAAACTTGATAGAAACTGGGCTTGTTTTAAAAGATAGAGATAAACATTTCCAAAACGTTGTGCTGCTATTTATTATTTCCCTTTTTTCCCCAACAGTAAAGTCACAATTCCAGGTGGCATTGCTTTATAGCTGTTGTGACTTGACACGATTGCATTCTTTTAGTGCCACAGGGTCTTGAAGACCATCAAGTTTGACCTTATTGTTGCTATCAAATTTTTTACTGTAATTCGGCAAGATTGAAATATAGAGCTCATGCTGCTACAAACTAATCCTGCCAGAGATTTTTCAGATCGGTACAATTATTCAAAATCTAAATTGACATTTCATAAAGCATGATTAAAGAATAGATATGATTAATATCTATATGCTGCTTATTATTCAATTCAGAAATCTAAAACTGGTAAATATACACATTTATGCAAATCCAATTTAAAATTAGAAATTTTCATGGCATTAAAATTGTACGATCTGCAAACGATTCGGTAGTAGGAAAATTTCATGAATTGTACAGATACAGTTTTGAGTCTGTTATAATTGAGATATGACAAGGTATGGAACTTTGGAGAATCTGAACCACTCGCTATATTTGTTTGAAGTTTCTAGTTTTATAGGAGATGATTAACATTCATTTGCTGCTTACAAATTCAGTAGATCAAGATTGGCAAGCATGCTTTCATTTGCAAGCCTAATCCTTTTAATCTTCAAGAAAGCCCCATTCATATCTCAGCAGCTTAAATTGAAATATATTGTAACAAAAAACTCGAGCCTTTGCCAAAGACACAATCAGATAAAACAATTTGTAAAAGCCACATCAGCAATACTATCGAAAATATATATAACAAATGAGGTGTGTACATGTATATGGGAAGCTATTTAAGGATTTAAACACCATTTGGGTATACCTTAAGGTGTCATTTTGAAAGGGAAGTTGATAATTTAGCTAAGTTGAGTAGAAGTTGGTAGTTAAAGAGATCCAACTGTTCATTTTGTTTCAAAGTTCTCAGTTTTGTGTATGCATTAGCTTGCTTTTTGGACATCAATGTTGTTCAATCGAAGGGCGCGGGGTCGAAACAATCCGAAGCAAGTTTATTTTCCCTTCATTTTAATGTGCAATCGAATGATGTATAGTAGTTGTATATCACAAATTATTCATATTCAATTGATGACATTG
Source organism: Mesocentrotus franciscanus (assembly GCA_037976565.1). NCBI lineage: Eukaryota > Metazoa > Echinodermata > Echinoidea > Camarodonta > Strongylocentrotidae > Mesocentrotus > Mesocentrotus franciscanus. The sequence goes on from CP137671.1 coordinate 8,576,936, forward strand.
TAATAATTAATGTGTGTTTAGATAAAAGAAATTTGCAAGAGAAAATATATATATAAATATATGATTCCTAAATGCTACAATATATGATGGTGATGGTGCGATACGGTCTATAGCTGAATCTTAGAAATCAAATTGATATTTAGATATAAGTATAGAGAAAATATATATAAATGTATCATAATACCAAATCGGTTTAATATGTGGTTCTTTTCATTGTACTCCTTGTTTGAAGATGAAAAAAAGAACAGATGAATGACTCGTACAAAATATATTATATCAAATATTATAAATATATCTGAAACCTGATGGTTGATGTTGCTGTCGAATTTGGACAGTATGTTTCCCCTTTTTTCCTCTTTTTCTTCTTCTTGTACTCAATTCGAAGAGAAAGAGTAATAAATGTTCCGTGTTGCAAACATGTACAGAAGACAGTGGCTAGAAATGAACTGTCAGTGTAGACACGTACCAATTAAAAGACAGTATATTCACGCATTACTCAAACATGTCGTATTTGTGTGCTCTATGTTCCTGTATTCCATTCATATTTCGCATTTTTGGCATACGTACAGATGTAATTAATCAGTCATCATTCATGTAATTCTTCATTTATCATCCATCTCTCTGATCTCCCTCTCCATTTCCCTTCATTGCACCTCTTTTCTCTTGATCTCTCACTTCCCCTCCTCTCTGCTCTGACGGTCTGCCCCTTCCCCCTTCTCTCTCCTTCCCTCCCTCTTCTCTCTCCTTCCCTCCCTCTTCTCTCTCTCTTTTCCTCCCTCCTCTCCCTCCTTCCCTCCCCTTTCTCTCTCTCCCTCCCCCTTTCTCTCTCTCTCCCTCCCCCCTTTCTCTCTCTCTCTCCCTCCCCTTTCTCTCTCCTTCCCTCCCCCTTTCTCTCTCCCTCCCCCTTTCTCTCTCTCTCCCTCCCCCTTTCTCTCTCTCTCCCTCCCCTTCCTCTCTCCTTCCCCTTTCTCTCTCCTTCCCTCCCTTTCTCTCTCTCTCTCTCCCCCTTTCTCTCTCCTTCCCTCCCCTCTCCTTTCTCTCTCTCTCTTCCCCTTTCTCTCTCTCTCCCTTTCTCTCTCTCTCTCCCTCCCCCCTTTCTCTCTCTCTCTCTCTAATTTTGTGCCTGTGTTTCTCCATCCTTCTTTCTGGCTTTTGTTTCTCTCCATCACTCTCTTTATCTCTTTCTAACTCGTCTAAAATAATTGAATTCACCTTGTCGGTTCCGCATTTCTAATCAAACCTCCTCCACACTTACAATTCTGTCTGTAAAAAAACAAACTAAATCTGTCCGTCATATTCATATCTTTTTAGCTTTTATTCCATCCAACATAGTCATCTTCAAGACTTTTTGCATCAGTAAATGGTACAATGTCAGAATAATATGATATAGGTACATAATTTATGTTTACATATCCATTCATCTTCTTAATCATAAACCAACAAAAATATATGCTTTCAAGATCATAACATTTCATAACAATATTGAGAAAGAATGAATTTCCCTCACTCTTTTATCCTAATTTCATTTTAAAATGCACAAGAGAGACTAGCAAAGTAAATTCCTCGTTACTAGCCATGCTGAACTACATGTATCATCAACTCGTTTCAACTGTCTCCAATATACATAGACATACATGCACCTAGAGAAAGAATTTCAAAATCCTGGACCACAGAACAGCGTAATAACAGCTATCATTCCCTTTGGTGAAATACATAGACATGGTTAATGAGAATTGAAAGGAATGCCTTTAATACAGACACTTTCACATCACATCTGTAATAAAAGTTCATGCCATAAATATGTATATATATATTTATTTATACAGATGATTTGTTTCTTCCCTTCATACATGCGTTTCCTAACGTTACCGTAGCCTAACAAAAGGTATTCTCTCTGCCACATACAGACAGCATTGCAACGTGATACCGATTACTGACTTTTGTTCAACCTTCATAGAATATAAAGATACAGAAATAATTATACTTCTGATACAAAGTATGATTCATATGTAGAATTCTAGCAGAACTCTGAAGGAAATACAGGAAACTTTGAAAAAGAAAAAATAGCACATTACGTGTAATAATACAAGTTGTATAATGGAAGAGAAAGATGCAAGAACATATATTATTACATTGTACATAACAGGAACACTATCAAAGACAGGCTACAATTGATTTTGAACAATTATCTGTAAGCTATAAGATGTGAGAATAAAATAGCGGCTTACTTTGAATCATCGGGTCATCGCATCCGGTCGGCTGGTCGCGATACACGACCTTTCGTGAAATGAAACTGAAGATAAAGCGACCTTTCGTAGATTTGCTAAAGGGTTTTCACAAAGTGTCGGGTAAATTGAACCAGACCATTTGTAAATGAGAGGGGTTTATTTCACAAACATTACCCCGCAATTTCGAGAATAAAGGGGCATTTTTTAAACAAAAGCTCAAATATCACGACCACCAGACTCGACGAGATGCCCCGATGATTCGAAGTAAGTCATATTAGCTGTATCTTGAGACAACTTAATATGTGAACTTGGTGACAAAACATAAAATAATACCATTTCCAATACCTCTCAGTAGCAGCATTGCTGGATCAATTGCTGACATTGCAATATTCCTTTCATTTATCAGAGATTATGAGATTTTGAAGATGACCAATTCTAATGCACGCAAAAATGCTACATCAAGCAGAAGGGAATCTGTTCGTAATGGAATTCCAGTATTCTACAATCCCACAACAGCTGCATATATCCTGTACCCACACAAAAGTTTGTAACTCCATTCATGTATCGGAATACCTAAAGCATGTCACTTCTCATATTGATTTCATGAGTATCAATTCACATACAAGTTTCAATATACAGGATGAAAAATATCAAAAGAGAAGTTTCTATTTATGAAATCTTTAAAAATTAAATGTTATAAAGAATTGAGGAAAACATTGAGCTACTCTATTTTTTTTTGGCTCAAGCAAGTTATAAACTCCATATCAAAATTGCAGAAACCAAAAATTAACAAAAAATGTGCCCAACACAAACCAACAAAACAAGAAACGCTCATGAGAATCATACAAAAATATGAGATAACTGCCCTCTGTGGTGGAAATCAGAAAGTTGTGTTGTAGTTCATCAGTGAAAATATTGCTACACAAAGTACAGAATAATGTATGTTCCTTGTACTAGTACATGTTATACATAAAAGTTAGAGATGAAGGAAGCGCCTATACAGGGCATAGAATAGTCCTCAACTACAATATTGTAATGTTAGTGATAGAATAATGCCCATCTCTTAAAATAGGAAGTCAATTATTAGTCACACAAGAGAGATTCTATTGTTCAGCAGAAATTTATCATGAATCACGAGCAGTAACATTTTTACAAAAACGCCCTCTATGAGGTATTGCTTAAATTTATGACAATCACACTTCACAAGCGAGTTGCCTTTATTGTTGCATGTACACATTGCCTTTTACTACATACATGAGCAAGGGCATATGCGCACAGCCTTAAGGCCCACTCCAATCACCATAGCATACCGAGCATTGAGACTTCCAGAATTCACTGCACAGCTACACCATAAGCAATAAACATTTAACAAGTATGAACGTCGTATACAGAAACGTAGTATAACGAATTGCATGTTTGAGCATCATTTTGAATGAAAACTCTATGAAGGGTCAGGGTTCCGCTCTGGTCTGAACATGTTATTGGATGAAAATCGTATAACTGGGCGGGGCTTATCGTGAGCGCACACTGATGATTGGCGAGCTGTCGGGTCGATTGACCATTTCAAAAGTGATTTCTTAGTATGATGTTACAGTGGAAACTCATTATAAAGAGCTCTGATATAACAAGGTATCTGTTATAACAAGGTGATTTTGCTGGTCCCAGCTCTTTATATTCTTGTTTTTTTACCCTGATATAACAAGATTCCTGTCCTGATATAACAAGGTAATTTCCACAGTACCAAGGACCTCGTTATAAGGAGTTTCCACTGTACTTTGTACAATGTTGTCTTTTTAGTCTGTACGCTCCTTTCGTTATAAGACAATTCTTTAAACGACGTTTCTTTCATATGAGTTTCATTTCAATTACCTGAAGTCTGAACGGGCTAATAGTGATTACTAACATACATGTACAAACATACAAGACTCAGGTTGAACATCAGGTGTTGAGGTGACTGTATAATAGCACTGCTTCCAGAGGAGCACAGCAACAAAGCAAATGGTACTACAGTCAAACCTGCTTTAGTGACCACCTGTAATAGAAAAACCACATTTTTTGTTTTGCTTGAAAATGGTTTCTCATTAAAACATGTACTAAAGGAACCTGTACATACATGTAAAGACAACCTGCCAGAAAGACCTCTTTTGTCTCCCTTGGGTGGTCTTTATAGACAGGTTTCACTGTATTACAGTTTCTAAGACCAAATAGATTGGTATCTCAAATAAACCTACTATATATTTGATTTAGATACCTAACCTTGAAATATTTAGCCTTATTGGATTTTGTAAATATATCGGGGGGAATTAATCTTGCCAATATTGTTGGTTGTGTGACTACTCAATATATTTAAAAATTGAGGTAAATAATTCATAGAGATAGTTTGTAGATACATGTAGTCATCACTTCCGTGGAACTGGGCCTTTAATTGACGTTTTCATAAGCAATCATGCATGAATTTGTGGACAGAGGAGGGAATCATGTCATACACTAATTAATGCAATGCGAAAGAGAATTAATCCATGAAAGTAGGACAAATTTGAATTTTGAAAATGATATCGTGCCTATCAAACACAAAAATATTATTACTGCTCATATTACAAAAGTCTCATATGAACAAACAAAAATATAGTAAAGCAGATAGATGTCCTTACAAATTAGATGTTTCTGCTATATCTGAAGATCCAAGAATTGCCCAGATTCTTTTAATGCTGGATATATCTCATATAATCTTATTTTGCGAGCACCACTGGGTAGAAAAATAAACTAGACACTTGAACTTTTGTTGCAGTTTCATCACTTAAAACCATGCCATGCAAAATTATTTTACAAAAAGAAACCCTCTTCAAAACAGTGGAGCTGTTATTGAACAACACAAAGGAAAAAATATCAGTTTCAAGGAAAATAAATCCTTCAGAGGTTTCAGAAGCTTTAAATTGTCCTTCAAGATGTTGACAGCATGTAACTTGAGTTGTATTCCGTTGGCTGAAGACACGGGAGGGTGATCCGATTAGCCAATTTGACAAAGTTATCCTTGAAGTTTTAGGGTAGTTCTTGTTGTTTAGCAGAGTCCTTTGAAGACATCCTACATGGTGATCTGGAAGTGCAGGGGTGTATAGCTTGGACTAAAGGGCTGTTTCATAAAACTTGCTATGAATTTAAACAACTGCCAGCATTTCAAAATGAAGTTACTCACAGGTCATCAAATTCAATCATTTCAAGAGCTAATATCAACCATTGTAGTTTCTCAACTGATTAATAAAAACAGCAGGGCTTAGGAAACCATCTTGCAGGATCATAACTCCCGAGAGAATTTCCATTTGCCATCAGTATTGCTTGCAGCTTCAAATGATGATTCCCGGGTCTAAAATTCAAGTCAGTGAGGACATTAACAGCTTTTTGAGCGCATTGGTGATTCCATGACTGACGACTTGCAGAGAAGTAGCACTTCTTCAGCAGCAAACTCATCCACCATCAATGATATCCATATCGATTCATTCTTATGAACGACAATGGGTGACATTCTAACGGTACCCTATGACCTCATGTACAACTCCTTGTACATGTGGAGCCTACGATCATCACCAGCTCAGCACTGTCATGAAGTTAAGACTTTTCATTATACATACTCATGTAATACCACAGTTGCACAATCCTTCTAGTAGCTTGCAGTATATAAGCAGGTTCCCCTACTCGCTAAATCAATCTCGGTCTCGGTCTCGGTTTCGACTTCCCAGACTATTATTTCACAATTCTTTTCCGAAAGTGCTTTTGATCGGCCACGAGACTGTACAGGTCTCTTGATTTGTTGTCTTTGGTGTATGATCCTTGATCAGGCATTGTCCCGAGGCATTTCACAACACTCACACTTGTTTAGGAAGGGATGGTTGAAGAAGGTACAGTGCGTACATGCCCACTGCGGGCCCTCGTCTGGGTCTAAGACAAGTGGCGTCACGGGATCTGAAAATACAAATTAAAACACAATTTTGACAGCTCTAATGAGAATGCCGAATTCTGGTAAAGATGAAGAATAGTTTGTGAGGTTTCTCATTCTTCGTATGAGTTTGGAAGAAATATTATAATAGAAATGTCCCCTGAAAGGTATTGCTCTTCAAATGCCCTCATATTCCAAATACGATGAGGAAACAATGCAATCAATCGCAAAATCAATTGTACGGTCAATTGGTAAGCTTTGTGTTACGTGGCCCTGGAGAGCTTGGACTGAAATTTCATGCCACAGGTGTGATTAGACCCATATACCTATTCCTGTGTGCAGTTCATGTGATTTTCAGCAAGAATGATTCTATTTAATTCTGTAACGGTCATTCCAAACCTGTACAGTATACATCAATACTGTAGTTACATAATCAACCTTTCCCCATTGCTTACTGTGTATTTAACAATGTGGGCAAGATATAATAGTTCAGATATAACAGCAGTATCATTGAATTGAATTGAATTGAATTGATAAGGTTTATTGATAACAATTCAAAGTTAAAGCTAAAAGCTGACACATCTTGAATTATAAATAAAATACAACTGCAACATAGAAAATACATTCAAATATCACAATGCAAAAATACACAAATATATAATATAAAAGACATTCACTAGTAAAATTGATATGATAAAAGAAATAAAAAGAAGAAGAAAAGAAGAAATAGAAGAAGGACCAGGGCCCGTTGCATAAAACTTACCATTGATGGTAACTTTGCCATCAATGGCAACTACCATGGTAACAGGGCTCAACAGCCAATCAAAATCAAGGTTTCCATGGTAGTTACCATTGATGGCAAAGTTACCATCAATTGTAAGTTTTATGCAACGGGGCCCAGAAATATAAAGGAAAAAAGAAGGAAAGAAGGAGATATGGTTGATAGTAAAATAAGAATTCATAATTGGTATGTTTATAAAAACCAGTAATGAACTTCAGTATACAGTTAAAAAATACAGTAATGTAAATGGTGCAAAACTAATGATATGAGGCCCAGCCCTTCTTTGTGTCATGAACATCTCATTCTTGAAACAAGCAGCGACGGTTTCCTGCACTTCAGATAGCTAATCACAGTTTGGATGTGGTTAACCATTTGACATTAGGTATCATTTGTCTATCATGTCTCACACATTTAAGCTACTTACCAGCAGGGAGTACTGGTGGGCCAGGGGGGATAGGACCAGTAGGACCTTGATCAATATTAGCATAGAAATACTCCTGGGTATGGGGGTTGGTGAATCCTGCAAGAAATAAGAAAAACATGTACCACAATTTCTTGTCCAGATAGGCACCGGTTAACCGCTGCAGGAAAGCCACTACAGATTTTTTTTAACATGTAAATGAATGGCAACTGTGTGTAACAAAGCACTTGGATGAGTCTCAAGACTTGCCCTGCTAAATGTACACTCAGCTCTCAATTAACATAAGAAATAAAATGTAACAACATAATTAATAAACAACAATATAACTATCAAATAATTATGTTATCATGCTAATTTAGGGACATATCAAATTATTCAAAAATATATTGATATGGACACTTGGCATTCCATACTTAGTCAGAGGATTAAACCATGGACTAAAGTTAGTCCGCTTTCAAGAATACCACCCCTCTTCTTTAATAGTGAATGGAACTAATTAACTTACCTTGCTTTTTGAAGGTATCAATCTCTTTGTTCATACACTCTATATCTATTTGTAGCTGCCTCTTCTCTTCTCTCATCTTACTCAGTTGCTCATTCTGTGCAGAGTTGAAAAGAAAACAAAATCAGTAGATATCATATTATTTTTAATAATTATTAATAAATGCATTGTGAGCTCTCTCTCTCTCTCTCTCTCTCTCCTCCAGGAAACACACTGATCAGTAGCATATATCCAGGGTCTCTGGAGTAAAGTGGAAGTCCACCCGACATTAAGTTGGTTTTAATAGATGCAGAAAAAGCCAGAAATAGAGTTCACTTCTCTTTTTCTGGCCTTCCTTTGACATTTTACATAATGATCAAAGTGCACATCACTGATGTTCTAAATAAATTTTAAAGAACTTTCTGCATCAGAAATATAGAATTTTGAGGTATTATCATAGGTTTAAAAAACAATGCGGGTGGCATAGCAACCATGGCCACTGTGTTAAATGGACCTTACATTGGCAAGTTCCCATGCTTATGCTAATGGCATGATTGACTTTGAAACTTGGTATTCAAAATATTTTCGAAGTACACTGTATTCGAATACATGTTTGCAAGAATATTCTAATTGTAAAAGTGGTATCAGTCCCAGGCCTAGCCATTACCATGCCAGTGGCAATTGTCTCTAGGGCAGGAAAAGGTTTGATCTCTAAATACATTGGCATGTGTACTGAACTCTGAATGCCGATATATACATTGTAGTCACACACAATCAAAACAAAGCTTCTACATGTCCCACAGACAGGTTCAGGTTAATCCAAATAAACATTCACAGTTGGTTTATGCACAATAATTTCCAACAAGTGTCAAAAAAACGTTAAGCCCCGTTAGCAGTGATGAACATTCGAACACAGCAAGTAGCTATCTGTGTGTAGAATTCGCTTAGCTTCAGCTGCCGTGCGCTAGCGCTAGCTCACACAGCTACGCACGTGTGCTGCATGCATGCTTGAGCTGCAGCTGCAAGTATGGATCGCAAATCGCTAGCACGACGTGTATAGCGTGTGTGTATTATCTCGCTAATTTGCGATTCAGTTGTTTTGCGATATTTGCACGTCCAAATACATGTACACGCGGAATTTACTTCAAAAATTATGAAAGCGCATGTCCGCAAAGTTTAGATATTTTTATTACAGACTCTTACACCAGCAGTTTTAACAAATCATTTGTACAAATTTGACACCCAAAACATAACACCCTATTTCAACAGAGTGCTGCAGAGGTGCTCCATCTTGTTTTCAGCTGGCCTTTAAAGTTTTCTGCTTTTCTGTTTTTGTGGTGGTCCTGCAAGATGTAATAGTCTTGCGGGTACTCTCAGTTTGAAAATGAACTGTAATAAGAAGGAGCGGTATTGGGATAAACAGAACCATTGGTAAGTGATTTGTAGAAAATGTAGTTCTAATTGCATTGACTTGTTAGGGGTTTTGATGATTGTTTCATTGTACTTGGGAATTCAAAATGTTAAAGGAGTTATTTCACATTTACAGGTGTGTGGAACTTTAGTTAGCTGCAGGATCTAATCCACATTAAGACCTATAAAATACTCTCAACTGTCATGGGGATTTTACTTTGGTATTCAGCACAGATCTCATTATATTAACATTTCTCTACACGTATCCTGGCTTGAATTAGCTTCAGTTCTCGCTATGGCAACTACAGTATTTGGCCATAGAGGGCAGCACTGGCAATGGGTATATTTGGCAAAGGCACTTCCGGTTCCCATACAAATGCAATGGATCAAGAACTGGAAAGTCAGAGTCCGAAAGTCCGAAAGTTTCAGAACCAATAAACTTTTAACTTTAATTAACAAATTATGATGGTGCCTACATACATGTACAGTAGATTAGATCTCATCAAATCATCGGGGGAGTTCATGATACTTTATCAATAGTTTAGTAAAATAAGGAATTAGTTGACACTGCTGTTCATTCTCTATGGAAGCCGGAAGAAGCCTTGTCATATCGTCTTCCTCAATAGCGTATCTGCGCATGTGCTCCCCTGCGCAATGTGAGAGGAAGGTCGCCATCTACTGTCAAACATCATATTTGTGGTAGTGTCAATTTTACACCACACTTGCTTGACCAACACTATATGGAACACTACATGGAATTAATGTATGCCTGGTATCAAATACTGTCTGGTAATAACATTCAGTCTCAAGACTCACCGATGGGAAGGGAGATCGGTGGGATCTTTTGGTGTTGAGGTCATGCTCCATACTTCTGATCTCGCCCCTCATTCGGTCCAGCTTGACCTGTTCCTCGGTTAGGTCCTTACTTAGCCTCTCTTTCCTCGCATTTTGATGCATGATCAAAGCTGTGTGGGGAAATAAGGCAAATGGTTTGGTTATCTCACATTACTCTAGCGTGTTACTCTTTTTTTTTGGGGGGGGCTTGGGTTGTAATTATAATACAACCTACAATATTTTTCTCAAATTTTTGAATTTCAAATAATATATCACTTGTTGTAGCCTATTTATTATACATCTTGCTTCTTTAATAAAGCCCTGTCAACTCTGAACTTGTATGTAGCATATGAGAACATTTTTAGCATTTTTTGGTTTTCATTGCATCTTCTAAAAGTAGGTCTATCAAATATGTTCTCAGTTCTGACATTGCATTCTTCAGATTGTGATATCCCTTTTGCAGCCAACATCAAATTCTGTAGAACTTTGCAGGAATTATGAATATATCACGCATGTCCTATCTGTGAAATTTAAAACGTTAGCAGTGTCCTAGTATTCAAATTATGCAAGGAAACCTGTATACTTGCTAGACTTCACTGTCAGACACTATTGAGTGACTGACTGACTTTTCTTTTTCTTTGGTAATAACATACATAAAATGAGCTGTAAAGGGTACATGAGCATTATTTTGTCTACATCAATAACCCACTTCTTGTAATGACCAAAAATTAAGCTGATTGAATCTTTGCGCAGCACAAAACGTACATCCATTTGGTACAAGGGTCTGGGAATCAGACTATTTAATTAAACGACCGCGATCGCTAAATTCGATTCGACAACTAATGATCGTTATATTCCAACAAAAAGAAATTTTCAAGCCCTTTTGTTTCGAGGGAAGTTTTAAATTAGTATTATCTTTCAAATGCCGTTGGAATTTAACCTTTTCATTTTGGGGGCTTTTCATAAATGGTATATATACATTGTAGTACCTTTAATAGATTATTAAAAATTGTTTTTGAATATGATAGGAAATCTAAAGGACAAATAATCAACCATATACCAATTCAAGCATTATGGTAATGATGCAACTATCTTGTATTTATACATGTATTCCTTTTGAACTTCAACTTTCCCTAAAGAATCATTCTGTAATTGTTTGAGAGCAACCCAAACCCACTTATGTCACATGAAAGTGAGAGCAGACTGTCTTAATTAATTAGCATACTCCTTGGAAATTCCCTTTGTGGTATCTGCATCATAGACTAGACATACATGTAGTTTCTATAGCTGCTAATATGCATAAACCTCATCATATTCATAGCATACTCTTTGAGGAAATTTCCCTTTTGGACTTGGCATTTGTAAAAGGGGATTCCCCCTTTTAGACTTGGCATGTAAACTTGTGCAATATAGTATACATGTGCAATATATTGAGATTCTCATCAGGGGATTTCCCCTGATGAGAATCTCAATAACATGCAGTCTTGTAACATATACATGTATGGAAAATTATTGGCATCCCATTGCCAAAAAAAGGATAAACCATGTGGAAATATGAACTGTTTACAAGTCTATGAAGAACTACTGTGGACATATAAATATTGTATCTCATTATTATATTGCCATTATTGTAATTTTGTCAGCTTCTGTATTATCTTGTAATGTCTTGATTCACCTTGGGTGCCATTATAGGCAGATATGTGAGTTATACAAAATCAAATATTATTAGACTCAAATAATCAGCTGCCTTTATGTTTGCATTCTTGTACATGTAGTTCATGCATTTTTACACAAGTAAAAGTGGTCTTGAAATTTAGAAAATTAAAAGTATATTACAAGGGGTAAGTTGACAGTTCTATAATTATGTATCACTGACTAAAAATGCAAGTGTTATGTAAAATTTAAGGTGGAAATAATTTATTACAACTAGGAATAGGAATTTGGGGTATCTTTTAATCCGGGTACCTGAAAAGGATAAAACAGGAAACATCTGCTAGATCTACTACTGTTGTTATATCTAAATGTTTCTATGAACATGCTTATATTTGACCATTAATGGCAGCCAGTTGCCTTTCAATATACATGCATACCTTGGTTATTATCAGAATATCTCATATGGATTTATTTTTTTCATCCATGATTGGCTATGTTTAGTACTATTATCATGCCTCTGAAAGTGAAAAAACTGGGGCAAAAATAGAAAAAGAAGACCATTTTCCATAGACATTTAAGACAATATCATAATCTAGAGTAGCGTACCTTGATTATATCTAAGCTCTTCTTGACTGCCCATTCTCTGTCTGTACTCCAAGCTCTCTGTCACTTGGGCTGGTGGTCTCTGGGTGGAGGTAGGGTAGGACTGTGGTGCTTGGGTATTTGACACCTGTCTTGCAGCTCCACCATACACACTAACCCCACCACCACCGCTTTCATGGTGGGGTGAGTTTACCTCCACCATACGCTCAGGGTGGGATATTTTCCTTCTCACATCCTGCCTAGGTTCTGGGGTGTTACGCTGGTGCGGGGCAACAGGTTGTGACGTCACCACGTTGGGTTGCCCCACGATTGGCATCGGCCCCGCTGGTGAGTTGTAGTGTAAAGGCGAAGTACTGGTGTTCTGATTGGGAGGGGCATGCCTAGGTGAGGCACTTCTCGGGTATTGATACATAACGCCAGGCGAAGATCGTCCATTAGATTGTTGCGAGGCACGTAAAGCATTATGGTCAATGGGTGGGAAGAACGGGTTGCTAAGCGGTGATGTAGTTCTGTCTCTAAGTGGGGGCGATATACCCGGCAAGGTTATACTCGATTCGAGTCCGATACTGTCCGGGGTACCTGGCGTTCTACTGCCATTCCCCGCATCATAATTTCTACTAGGCGAAGGTGAAGGTGTTCTAGAGGGTTGGACCAGGCCGGGGCTTTTGGCTCTTTGTCCAGAGTCCTGTAAATTTACAGATATTTTTGAGACCTGAAGAGGCGGTCTGAAACTACATAAAGCTCTGTATTCCTGCCAGCCACCAGTCGGCTCATTTGCGTCCGGTGTCCTACTGGGTGACGGGTCAACTTTATCCCCTCCTGCGTTCATCTTTGGGGGCCACGTTAGCTCAAACCAGCCGTCACTGTTCAATCGGCCGTCCTGTGAGCCTTCTGGTCCCTGTTGTTGTAGGCGTTGTTGGTGGTGCTGAAGGTGCTGTGGTGGTGGTGGTGGTTGTGGTGTGTGTTGTTGCGCCGGATCCATTCCGGCTGTCACAGCACACATGGGATCCCTTCTTTCCTGGGCCTGACTTCTTTCTTTTAGCTGTGTGATGCACAGGTTTACGTTGGTAGGATTCTGACAAGAAGAAACAAATTTAGTCCTTTTTAATGCAGAAAAAACACAATCCATGGTAAACTGAATTGTAAAGAGACTTGCATTTTTGACAAAGATAAGTATCCAAATTAGCATCTTGACGAACAAATACTTTTGTAGCAGGTTAAACATTTTAAAAGTCACAAGATACTTTGTCCCTGCATACCATCTACTGTACATATCAACATTTGATCAAATACTATGTTGATTGCACGATATACACTCTGGCAATCATTACTTTGAATCTGCTCTGCAATTACTGCTACTAACTAAAGTACAAACTTTGACCCTGGATCTCCAAATATGTACTAAAACCTGAACCTGAAACCTAAGCCTAAACCTAACACAAAATCCTATTGCAACCCATTCTACCATTTCATGAAATATTGCTTTGAGCAAATGTTGCTGGAGCAAATGTTAAATCACAAAACATACTGTACATATTATACATGCACATATTAAGGCCTGGGAAGAATATAAGGCCTGGGACTAATATTCCAATATTCAAATATCTTACCTCTGATGATCTGATCATTGCACTCGAATACCATTTTTCCTACTATTCGAATATTCACCCAACAAATGAATAGTGATTTTGATATTCAAATATCTAAAACTTAAGATGACACTGGTATTCAAATCAAGAAAGTACTACATTATAGACAATAACCAGGCAAAAGTACCATAAAGTGGTATCTTGAGTGCAAAAATAATAATAAAAGAGTTCCAACCCGTTCCACGATTGTGAGGTAGCCCAACCAGCAAAGCAGAGCTCTGCGAATGTGATAATTTTCATTGTTGTTTTGATCCTACATCGTCTCGCATGTTCTGGCTTGTTTACTTGTGTGTGCCGTGCAAAGTATAGCTTGCAAGTTCGGATCTGAAAATCGAAGCAGTGACAAACGTATAATCCTTCCGTTCTGAATTTGTCTGGCAATTTTATTGCCACTAGATGATTGACAAAATGGAACCGAGAATCATTACTTCACGATGATCATGTTTAGTAATTTTCTCTGTAGTATTTGTTGTTTTGATAGTCATTTTAATCCCATTTGATTGGTATTTTTTGTGGCTTGTTTACTATTGTGTGCACATCCATAATGTGGCTTGCTAGTTTGTATCCGAAAGTAATGATGAAAGTAATTTATTAAATTTTATACGATATGGAAATTTTAATGACACATTTGGCATTTAGTAAATTGTACGAATCATTAATTCATGGTAATCCTGTTCAAATAATTGTCTCTGATGATATTTCCCCCTTTGTTTTGATCCTATTTCGTCTGGCATTTTGTGGTTTGTTCAATTTTCAGATACGAACTACCAAGAAATATTCGGCACGGCAAAAACAACTAAACAAGCCACAAGATGTCAGACGAAATAGGATCTTAATATCTGTCAAAACAACACTGATAATACCACTGAGACAGTTACTAAAAAGAATTATTTATCAATCATCTAAGAGACAATAAAATTGCTATACATGTACACTGTATGTACATGTACAAATTCATTAACAAAGGAATTTATCAGTTTTTTTAACGAACTGGCAAGCCACATGACGCATGTTCATACATAAGTAAACAAGAATATCATAAGGCCATTTAAAAAAATATACATGTTTAGCGTCCCCGCCCGCTTCCTTTTTGGGGGCCGCCTCTTTTTAATTTAAAAAAAAAAAAAAAAAAATTTAAAGAAAAAAAAACATGAAAAATACTGATAAAACGATCTATTTCTGATTTTAAAAAAAAATAATAAAAAATGCCGGCGGCCGTCTTGAAAAATAGCCCGACTGTCTGCAAAAATGTACCAAGCGGTCATTTTGAGCGGACATTTTGAAAAAAAAAAAAAAAGGGCCTCCTCCTTCCTATTTTCCAAAAGGGCAGGACGCTAAACATGTTTTTTTTTTTATTTGGCCTAATCATTATTCGCTGTTGGGTGAATATTCAAATAGTGGAAAAAGTGGTATTCAAGTGCCGATTTGCAGTAAGCTATTTGAATATTAGTCCTAGGCCTAGTACATAGAGCCAGAAAGGCATTAACTCTGTGTTAGCTATACACAAGTACATGTACAGTGTACATGTACAGTACAAGTATGTAACACCACAATAGGGCACTACCGGTAACTCCTAAACGTTTACACATACATGTCATGTAGTTAAGGCCCTTCTGGCTATGAACAGACATACTCCTGCATGTACTCACAGTTCTAAGGCATTCATCGAAGACTGGTTCAGGTAGATGTGAGAAGCGTTGTCGTAATCGTTGTCGAACACCTTCCTCTACCAGAGCCATACTGTCAATTCAGAAAGGAAAAATAGGACATTTATCAAAGATTTGAAGAAAAATATGCATACATGTACAGTACATGTGCATACAGTACACGTACGTAGATGTGAGAAGCGTTGTCGGAACGAAAAATAGAATATTTGCTATACCCTTGAAGAAAATAGACATAAAAATGACTGGCTACATAAATTAGGGACCGTAGAATGAGTTACATCCACCCAATATAGAAAAGTTAATTTGATAGAAATCAAAAAGTTTGATGCAACAAATATGTCTTACTTGCTGATCTAAAAAAATTGATTTTGCATATACAGGTGTATATGATATCTTCACACACTACTATACTTTGTTCCCTTGAATAACATTTGTTATTCAAAATACAGGTACATGTACATACACATCGGGTTATTAAATTATTACATACTTATTTCATTCAAGAAAAATACAAGTTTTGCAATGCAAAAATTAACATCGAATTTGTAAATTCTTTACCAAGTACAGGTACAGTGTAAGTCAAATATATACTTTACAACACCGTGGATATAATTCTAAGGGACTATTGCCCTGATATAATTAATTAATACAGATTCAGTTCAAAAGGAAATCCTGGCACATCATATAGAGCAGCTACACTAATTATATTACAGCTGTCATTAATCTCCATTATGAACAATATCCAAAGTCAAATCACTCCATATACACAAGCCATATAACACACACAGTTTACTACGCATGGATATGAATCCATATGCTGCTATACAATTATGCAAGTGATACTACATACATGTACACTGTACAAGACCCCTACATGTACAAGGCCAATACATACATGTATGTCAGGCATATACATGTAACAAATCATTTTGTCAACATTTTTATATTAGTACATGAACTTGATTTCAAATGATCATCGCTTTTAAAAATCTAATAATATTTCCACTATGAAATGTGGATGCACTATTTGTCGTACTGTACTGGATTAATTACAACAATTAAGGCTCCTTTAGATATGAAGTAAACCAACGCAAAAAAGCAGCCGCAGTTTTTCTTGGGTGTAAATGAATGGCAACTGCGCGTAACAAAGGGCTTGCATGTATTCACTGATCTCTCCATATTCATACCGAATATGAAGCGTTTTGTACTTTACGTCATTTAAAAAAACAGTCAGGGTTTTGCCGCCCTACATCTGAACGAACCCTTACATAGTCTATCCCTCAAAAAACTTTGGATATTTCTTCCATTAATTTTTTACTATTCAAAACTAGTTGATAAAGAATAAACCACTCTATTGCGAAAGATATAATAATAAATATACATGTATATGTACAGTACATGTATGTGGATACTCAAATCAATTTCAAAAGCAACTAGGATTCAAAGAAAAGATTGGCTAGAGGCCTATAAGCAGATTATACTAAATAAAAAAAAAAAAATTAAATACAGACATACTGTACATGTAATACAGATCTACCAGAAACTAAGGAATTATTGAATTTCACTGACTACACTGTATAAATATCCTGGCCCCGTCTTATAAACAGTTGCAATAAATCACAACTTACATGTGTATTTGCAATTGATATCAATCGCATCTCTTTTTAATACGGAGCCCAGACGTACTGTACATGTATGTTCTACATGTACAGTACATGCATATCAACAATGTGCAACTTACCACAGGTAACTGGAAGTCTAATCTGACACACCCCATCCGGTTCCATATCACACTTCTATATTAAAGCACAGGTAAGTTCTCAAGAGAACATTTGTACATAAACACTTCCCACTTGCCTTTACAAGCCAATAAAATGTGAAATATACAATACAACCATTCAAATCTGATAGGGGATTCCCCTAAATGAACTCCCACACTGTCTGTACAATGAGGCCAACAAACTTATACGTAATGTACATGTGACTGCACTACCAACACAAAAGCAACAGGAGCAGTACGGTACTACCGGTACACAAGACGTGGCTATAACTTAAGTCATGTGGCCATGTATCACATGACTGAAAAAATTCCCTTAGTGATATCAGTCAGAGCGCCACATGAAATCAGTTGCATGTATTTATTCAGCTCATATTCATGGCCCTCCGGGTTATGAATACGTAATGTGTCTCCAAGGGTCTGGTTATTCTGCATTTTCTACAATAATTTGTGATCTATGAAGTTGGTATCAGTGGAAAGAAGAAAAAACAAGGATTCGATATATCTAATATTCAGAGTCTTATTCTCACTTTTTAATGCGGAAAATGACAATTATAACCTAATAAAATATATATGCACATGTATGCACATACATTAGATGTATTCATACAATATACATACTGGTACTGTACATGTATTCACTGCTTTGCGAGGGTTCACACTCCGAGCAGTTTTTTATGGCTCAAACCGCTCCATGAGTCAAAGTGGTCTTGTTGCTATGGCAGCTCAGGTCAGCGGGTAATTTTTTCGCAATACTAAGCGTATGTACCGTACTACATGTTTCCGTGGAACGCACTAGCTCACTTCAGGCTCAAAGTTCACAGCACGTTAGAGCTCCAAACCGCTCTTAAAGACCATCCCAAGACCACCTCCCAATGGTCCTGAGAAACTGAACCACTTTGACCGTTCTCACTCACCTAAGAACCGCTCCTGAGGAACGGGTCTTAGTTAGACCGCTCCAACGAAGTGAATGAGAACGGGGTCTAATACTTTGCTTTATAATTAAAGGAATTGAGACTCCCTTTCAACAATTTATTTTTTGTTTTTTGTTTTTGTATTTTTTAAATGAGAGGCATTTTAGAGCTTTCCCGAGCTAAATCGCTCACCAATCCCTAGTACTTTTTCACTGTGTCAAGAACATAGTTAAAATATCGGCTGTACAGTATGCACATGTACATGTAGCTCTGTCTGCAGAAAAGGGGAAATTTCTCAGCACATTTCATGCAACCTCTCTCAAAGATATTAAAAAATCCCCTACACTAAATCTCCATGGTAAAAAACAAATACAATCAGTTGATTCTAGGAAAGCAGAGAGAGTCCATAGTAGCGGCCAGACAGATAAGATTCAATAAAAACCACAGGCTTTATTTGGTTGTTGACATTTGGTCACTTGATCTAACAAACCTTACATCATACTGTACATCACAAGTAGGCTCATTTACACATCCCAAACACCATTTTGAACAATTTGTTTTCAGGGCTAAGGTCTATGTTTTTCCTCCTGACACAAAACAGCCTTAACAGGTAACATTTATTTATTCTGAAGTTCATACCAATGTAAGGTCTTCCAAGCCAAATTTTGTCATCAATGGAACAACCATGAGCAGCAAATCCTACCTAAGAATTTAAATCTGGACCAATTTCTTTCCAGGTCTACATGTATGTATTGCATTCTAAAAGAAAAAAACAAGTATTTTCATTGTGAAGTTTAAAACAAGTGTACATCCATCCCATAGCGGTCTTGCAAAGCCAACATTTTTATTGACAGAACAAAATCGTCAAAGCTGTATTCCCGTGACAGTCCATCAAATGAAAATCGTTAACAAACTTGGCACAGATGAGGCCCAGGATTCTAGCTTTTCTGATCATGATCTGATCATTTTGAGGAAATATAATGGAAAAATCTTATTCATAATTCTACACATTCCATAAATTTTTGTTGAATAAAAACATGCAAGAACATGACATTCCTTAATCATATGTCCTCCATACTTGCACAGCTTGCACTTGTTGCTTTAGTGGTATATCGGAAATGAGAACAAGCTGAAAATGGTGGGAGATAGTGCAATAGGACTTCATCCATGGCATTCCGAGAACTGAAACTTCAAATTCCTGAATTATATGCATCAATTCAGTTAGTACCGGGTACCTACAGTGTACATGTACTTGTGTAACATGTTTTGCTAGTTTTAGTTTTACACAAGACTGCATACCAGACACTGTTCTATACTTGGGTTAATGTTATAATGGATTATTATCATATCCAGTGTATATCTTTATAAAACGGGTTGAGGAATGTAGGCAATCTGATTGGTTGAATGACACCACGTGACTGTGCATCATTCTTTCCTACCAGGCATACAGTACCATGCAAAAAAGTTTCCATCAAAAAGTGATAACCCACGGCTGAGTCAGAGATGTACAGTATGTAGATGCATATGTCTAGCGCATACAAAATTAAGGCACGAAATGCACATACAATGTGCATAGTTTCAAATGGCAAGGATGGTGCGCACTCTGAGAAACGCATTGTACTGTTTGGCTGCACTTTTGTGATGTCATTCAATAAAGTACAGTAAATGGTGGCCTCCATGACTGTGTGATGGTTGAAGTTTTTATCAGGTTTGTTGCTTATTTCTCGACTTTATATTCATATTGCCAACCTGTTTTATAAAACAAAAATTCCTGTTTTGAAGCCTATGCATTAGTGACATTCAATGCACTTAATTAAGTCACAATTAGCCGCATTCCGGTAATGAACTCGTCAAATCTCGTTCATTATTCAATTGTGACTTAACGTTCGTGCAGTGCATATTCACAAATGCATTTGTAAACATGAATAATCTGAATATTATTTTGTATCACGCATGTAAACAAAACAAATTTCCATGTACATGTATGTTATATGGATAAGTATTGAATTAAATTGAATCTCCATTGTGTAAAGTTACTCAATAAGATTCCATAGGACTTTTTACAGTGTATTGTGATACAAACAAGACCTGCAAACTTTCCTTAATTATTCATAAAATCCTTTTGATTTTCAATGTGTAACTAATTTTGTTTAAATAGTTTTACACAAGATTGCATACCAGGGTGCTCTTACATGTACATGGACACAAAAAGTTTCTAGATTACGATTCAAAGAGTTTACCTCACAGTTTCATGTGTGTGGATGAGGGAGGGTAATGTATTATTTGGCATAGAAGAGAACCACAGATGAACTGTCCTCGACCATTTCTTAGAAAAATTCAGCTGCACCAGGAGCTTTGGGGTGCTATCTTTATCAGAAAGGCTCTTACAGTATTGACGCTACTGGGGAGGGGAATATTGGGTATCAATTCAATTCAGGTATCCCAAAATACCTGCTAGATCTACTACTGTTGTTATCAATAATAAAGGTATGATTATTCTTATAAAGATACTGAAATCCTTACATTTGATTGGATATTGACAGATTTGTCATAGATCTGTGGCGGTTGTTATTAATTATCAAATGAAAAATCAAATTTTCAAGTCAAACCTGGGTTCTCCAAAACCCTTAATGGCTCAGGCCTAATTTGGATTCACTGCGTTAGTAAACAAAGAATGAAAAATATGTTAATAAACAAATGATGCCAATTGCTTTTGAGGTCACAAGAATATTCAATGAACAATAAACAAAGTTAATGACTTAGAACCCTGCCCCCCAATATTAAAGTATGTACAGTATGTACAGTTTGTACATGTACATGTATGTTTTGTATGGCTTGTAAAGAAAATTTACACATCATTTATTTAGAGCCAAACGAGAGTTAACTCTGTGTTCTGGCTCAAAACAAACGATATATCAAAGCAACTTGATGCAATGTCCATGTACATGTATTAGGTTCTGAAGGGTAGAACACTGTAGGGTGATTTCAAGCAATGTGTCACATTGGACATGCATGTACAGTACATGTACATCCAAAACCTCTTGATAAATATGACCATTTACTAATTGTTCTTCTGGGGGTGTTTCACAAAGACTAAGATCGACTTTAAGTTGGACTTAACTATGGCAGGGCAGGCAGGCCGTTCATGCCACTAATTGCTCTCACCATTTGCTGGCATTGGTCTCTCAAGGGATGTACAAATCATGGTCACAAATCTACAGAATTTACATTTTTTGATAATTCAGGAAAAAATATTATCTAAAGATCATAAAGGTGAGTGCAAACAGTGGCATGTATGGCCTGCCATAGTTAAGTCCAACTTAAAGTCGATCTTAGTCTTTGTGAAACACCCCCCTGGTATCATTAACATTAAATAGTCATATTAAGATATTTTCAAATGTTCATTCTTGGATGAAATAAACGGGTTATGGGGTAGGGGGGACACGTCGATAGAACACACTGCACAGAATCACTCTGTAGCAACTCACACAAATGAGTGATTAATTCTTGAAGAAAGCTGAGTTGTATACTATATTCAAGGAAACAGATTTGGGAACGTTTGATAAATTTGTGTTACTTTTCCTTAATTTAAAGTGCAAGTGGTAGTGGTGAAAGAAACGTTGTGGAATCGATCAGAAAAGGTTGATTATCTAGCATATACATGTAAGTATTGGTGTGTACTGCAAGGTTCTGGAATCATCAAAATGATAAGAAATTTGGCCCAGTCTTGGTAAAGTTACAAGCACTGTAGGCCTACACAGAAAGATGTACTGTACATGTATATGGGACTATAATCGCAATCGCGATATCTATCCAGTCCGGATCGTTCTGATAATTTACCAAATATATCAATTAGTAGGCGGTCTCCCGGCAAAATTTGTATCATCACATATTAGTCAAAACATATTCTTTCACATGATTGGTAATAAGAGCTTCCATTTCATTTTTTGAGAGGGGAAGTTTCCAAAACTGGTCTATACCTTTAAGCTTGCAATCTCTCTTTGTAATATCGGAAGTTCAGTTTTTGTTTACAGATGAAATATCTGAATGAACCACAACCACATCACAAAACAATTTGGGTTGGTTGTTCCCTTCAAAAGATCATCCACATCATCATACAATGAAATAAAAATTTACTTCCTGTTCCTGTGTATTTGTAGTACATAAATTGCAATAATCAATCATAGCGTAGATTACAGATAGATACATGAAGATAGATATAGATGGATAATTAAAGTGTAGATTACAATTTACATGTACATGTACCAGTAAATATGTAAAGCATGACATATCCTGTTTATACTACCCCTTAAAGGTACTATGTCCCATTTGCAGGCCCAAAAAATAAAAAGGTTAAATTCCAACGGCATTTGAAAGACAATACTAATTTAGATTTTCCCTTAAAAAAAGGGGGCTTGAAAATGTCTTTAAGTGGGAAAATAACGACTATTAGTTGTCGAATCGACTTTAATAGGAGCTATAGAGCCAGTAAGTAATAGTCTGATTTTTCAGACCATTTTACCGAATGGTACGTTTTATGCTGCGCAAAGATTCAATCAGTTTAATTTTGGCCATTACAAGAAGTGGGTTATTGATGTAGACAAATGCTCATGTACCCTTTACAGCTCATTTCATGTATGTTATTACCAAAGATGAAAAAGCCAGTCAGTCACTCAATAGCGTCTGACAGTGAAGTCTAGCAAGAAAACGGGTTTCCTTGCATAATTTGAATATTAGGACACTGCTAACGTTTAAATTTCACAGATAGGACATACCGGTACATGACATATTCATAATTCCTGCAAAGTTCTACAGAATTTGATGTTAGCTGCAAAAGGGACATAGTATCTTTAATATTTCCTCTGTACTTACATGAATAAGGTTACATGTACTGGGTGTATATGTAGATAAAGTTTGTACATGTATTCCAGGACACAAACATAAGTTCAAAACACATTGTGTTCAAGAGAAATTTGCAAATGTAAGTTTTAGTATTTTTAAACATGTTTTGAGATAAAATTTAAAAAATGAAAAAACAGAGGGAGACAGTTACATGTAAGGTACACTTGACTTTAGAACCTCATTTGTGCCAAAATCAGGGTTTCTGAAATCTCAAAGGAGATACATGTATTAGAATCTGATTCTGCAAACCCCCAAAAAAAAAAAAAAAAAAAATCTGTGTATCATGTTCCAGATTCTGAAAGCACCCTTCAACATTTTAGATACCAGTTTCTGAAGTGGAACAAAATGTACTTCCTCTTTAACAGACTGTGATGGAAACGATGCCTGCAGAGTTGAATATGATATCCTGTTTCATATTAATAAATGATAATTACTCCTTAGCTTATAATGACAGTTGCTACTCACACAAGACATTTAATTAACTGCAGTAATACAGTGCTTCAATGGGTTCAATAATTTTTATTTCTAAATTAACTTTGAGATATTTTGTTGCTGTTGTATTTGGTGATTATGTTTACTGGTGATTTTGTTTCGTTATATTGTGTCCTTTGTGGGGGGGGGGGGAAGGGGTTTCTGAAGAAGAAAAAAACATAAAAGAAATAGCAATAATGATAATGAATTTGACAAAAATATATGTAAGAATGATATTACACTATTTTAATGTACATGCACTACAAATGTAGTAAAAACTTGGAAGGTTGCAAAATTCATTCAAATTTTGATACTTTTTTTAAATAGTTACACTGTACGTATATATTCTGAATATCCAGCCAGGTCAACAAAGGCTTGAATTTGAGAATCTATAAACATACATGTAGGTCTGCAAAATTAAAAGAGATTTGCCCAACACAGTAGAGGTGTTGTAGTCGAGTGGCAAGGCATTAATCTACATTTGCCACTCCATACCAAATAACTAGGGTCTGGAGATAGAAGCATCCATGAATCGTAATACATTCCACAGCCCTAAATTAATCGCAACTGTGTACTTAAGAGGTAGGAGTTGAGATTAATTTCAAGTCGAAATTGATTTGAATCAATCGCAACTATTTATAAGACGAAATCATCCTGTTTCTATATAATGCGAGCAAGTGAAGAAGAAATACACTTTTTATCTTATAATGCTATTCCCTAACGAAATTACATACTCTAGCGGCTTCTAATATTTGGTTATTTCTCTCGCGGCTCCCCTAGAGGTGTCTTGCTGCACCCCGGTTGAAAAACGCTGAACTAGACTATCTTCACATTGAAAGTCATGAACATGTACTGGTACATAATATAAAATGATTCACTTTTATCTCACTGTTCGTTTGAGGTTCATTGACAAATAATTGTCCGGTATTAAGACCGTGCTTTTTTGCAAATAGAATAATTTAAATGGTTCCATTGTCTTGATGATCCTCACTAAATGCCGCAGATTCACCGTTAGTGTTAGTGTTAGTCAAAGTTAGTGGACTTCATTCATGGGTATTCCATTTGTATGTCACCGACTTTTCTGAACATTTCATTAAAAATCTTTTCTGTAGTACAAAGAAATAGCATTAAGTGTCTGGTTATAGGTCAACGCATCATACATGATAACAAAAGTTGGACTCGCTCTAGACTAGTAGTAGTATGGTGGTGTGACCATAGTTCGCGCGTGACCCAAGTTCGCTATCTCAACAAATCTGATACTACCAATGGAAAGAGGAACATAAAATTACCCAGAGACAGAATTTTCTTTGGAATTGGGTGTGAAATTCGGAAAATATTGACAAAAGATCTGCAAATTTTGCAGTCATTTGCGTCCATTTCATGGGTATTCCATTTGTATGTCACCGACTTTTCTGAACATTTCATTAAAAATCTTTTCTGTAGTACAAAGAAATAGCATTAAGTGTCTGGTTATAGGTCAACGCATCATACATGATAACAAAAGTTGGACTCGCTCTAGACTAGTAGTAGTATGGTGGTGTGACCATAGTTCGCGCGTGACCCAAGTTCGCTATCTCAACAAATCTGATACTACCAATGGAAAGAGGAACATAAAATTACCCAGAGACAGAATTTTCTTTGGAATTGGGTGTGAAATTCGGAAAATATTGACAAAAGATCTGCAAATTTTGCAGTCATTTGCGTCCATTTCGATAAAATTATTAACTTACCGATGAGTCAAAAATCTTCATTTTGAGAGCAGATATCCTAAAAATTATAAGTAAAAAGTGGTACCAACTGATAGTATGATATCTTGCCTTGCAATTATGAAATTACCTTATATTTGATGGATCACATTTTTTGATAAATCAGCTGTTAACCACTGTGAGCAAAGTAAGGTCTTGTTGTTTTTATGTTGCAGCACGCACGCCGATCCAAGATCGAATTTTTAGATCGCGATATCTCCCGAATCCTTTGACGATAAATTTTCTAGCTGAACCAATTTGTAGTCAAAAACTTTGCCTTGCATTTGGTAATAATTGATATAAATAAATTTGTGTATAGACTATGAGAAATCATGGATCGAATATCACATTTCCTAATAAATTAAAAAATCTCTGCGAACTTGGTCACCCCATCGTATAAATTATGATATAGTATAGAGTTCAGAAACACGCTGCAAGATTCGTGACAAACATCTACGGTAGAGACACTGGCATAACTAACATCCTCTCCTCGCTAGACTGGCCATCTTTGCAAGAAAGGCGCAAACAACACCGTCTCTCCTGTCTCCACAAAATGATGTACGGGCAGCTGGACGTAGACTATCAAGACTACACCCAACCTAAAATGACCAGAGATAGAAGAGGGCATAACAGGCAATTCCAACAGACGCACTCAAGAACGGACACATTCACGAACTCCTACTCTTCATGAGAACAGTGCGTGATTGGAACCAGCTTAAACCGGAGACCATCGCCCACACTGACCCTGTCAAATTCAAAATTGCCCTGACGTCCCCCATCTACAAATCAATACACCCTATATCCGCACCTCCAGTTAAAACTCAGACGAGCATTTTGGAGGACCAACCAACCAAGTACGGTCACGGTCATAGTCATAGTCATACTCATAGTAAAATAGTAGGCCTATGTTTATACATTACTAGTAGAGACTAGAGTAGACTAGAATCTAGTCAATGAATGTGGGGTTGCAAAATGCCAAATTTTAGTGTGCTGATCAGTTCCTTGCACATGCATGCTTGCACATTTGCTCTACGAACGACCTAGCTGATATTAGCGAAATGAAATTTAGCATTCTGCATGAAAGAATTCCCCATAGGCCTACATACCAGACGGTTACATAGGCTACAGAAACAGTATGATTATCTGTCTGAGCTGGGCTAGATCTAGTTGTTGTACTTGTAGCCTAGTGTATTTGTAAATTGTAGCACACACAACTCACGACTCAAACCGACAAACGCCCAACTTTTTTCCACCATCACTCAAATCATCAGCAGATATTCTATTATTAATAACATTTCAAATTATAGTTGATTCCCTTTGACTACTTACATCGTAGAAAGGTTCTGACTCTTTTACGGCGCGATAGAGCCATTCTCTTGGAAATTTCAATAATCTTTAGAAGTTAATCCCATAATAATATATTCTCCTCGTCTGTCTCGAGCGGAATCTACGTACGCGTAGGGCCTATGTCTAGCTAGAGTCTCGACGATCGACCATATATAAACACGTAAATATGTGCAAGCACTAGAATATCTAATACACGTGCTACCGTAGTACGAATATGATAAGTAGTAACAGCAAGTAAGTTGATTTCTACGTTGTATGGCTGCAATTTGGCACGTATAATTCACGCATGACTAAAGACCTTTGACCAAGGGACTTTTCAACTAGGAATTGGTAACAAAGATACCACAAGATGGCATCCTTCTATTAAATTAATCATGAAGTTCCTGAATTAGTTCTACAGTAATTGATCTATCTTCTAATTATAGAATCTCAGTTTAATATGTATGTTTACTAGTTGTATGCATACTTCTTGAAGAAAGGTCTCCCTTGACAAATCAAAAGCTTGTCAGAGGCTTGTCATACAAAGCAACACTTAATGTATGCAAAGTGATTCATTCCGATAGAGATGCCCGTATATTGAATAGCAGAAAATAACCATGCAGTGGTACTTTCTAGAGAGAAAATGTAAATACTTTAAAGGAAGTCCACCCTGATAATTATCTTGTTTAAAGAAAAGCAGAAAAATGAGAGAAACAAATTAGTGAAAGTTAGAGCAATATCCGATTATAAATAGGAAAGTTATAATTTTTGGAAGTTGTCATCAGTGGAACACAAATTGTCAACAGCAGTGGCGGAGGTCTATTGTTAGCCTAGGGGGATGCAGACCACAGGCGGCCCTCCTGCGGGGGGCACAGTGCCCCCACTTTTTCAAGTACCCCAAAAGTGCCCCTTTAACTTTCAAGAAATGCCCCTTTTTTACATAGGAAAAGTGCCCCTTTTACTTTGACACGTGCCCCTTTTCCTTTGACAAGTTCCTATTTTCCTTTGCAATCAGACGTGTCCATTTTTCCATTCTCATAAGTTCCCTTTTTAATCTTTAGTAAGTGCCCCTTTTCAGGTACGAGAAGTGCTACTTTTCACTTTTGATAAGTGCCCCCTTCACCTCTGATAATTGCCCTATTCGAATCTGAGAGGTGCCCCTTTTACTTTGACAAGTGCCCTTTTTCTTTGTAAGAAGTGCCCCTTCCCGTTTTAATAACAACCCCTTTTTTTAACTCGGATAAGCGCACCTTATATTTTCACATGTGCCTCTTTTCCTTTCTAATAAGTGCCCCTTTACCTAATGAATAATGATAAGTGCCCCCATCAAGAGCCCCATCCCCTTCGCATAAATGCCCCTTTTCATCTCTGGTAAATGACCCTTTTCAGGTACGAGAAGTTATTCTTTTTCACTTCAGATAAGTGCCCCCTTCACTTCCGATAATTGCCCCTATTCAAATATGAGAGATACTCGTTTTTACTTTAACAAGTGCCCCTTCCCCTCCTGATAAGTGCTCTTTTCATCTCTGATGAGTGTCCATTTTCACCTCTTATAACTGCCTCTTTTATTTGACACGTGCCCCTTTTCCTTTCTAATAAATGCTCTTTTTCCTTCTTATAGGGGCACTGTATTTCAGCTCAAATGTTTTAGTGATTGTGAACGGGCGAAGCAGGCGCTGTTCAATAGAACATTTGGGCTTAACACACAACCACACCAGTGACACCACGAAACGGAAACACTTTCACAATGATTACTGAAACATAGTTTTCAAAACAGTTATGTTTACTTCAACATTAATTTTCTGAACAATTATTTACTACAACATTTATTAGTATGTTAGTGTGTTGCTTTATATAGCTTTGTAAAGCGCAAAAATCCTTAGAAATAAACTACTAAGGAAATGTTACCAGGAACCAAGGTATAATTCAATGGTGCAATTTTACCCATGGTGTAGTTGTAGTAGTAGTATGGATATCCCGCCTCTTCTTTCATGCACACCCTTTCCGCTGCTATCGTTTCATTTTATTATTTGATAATGACGGAATATATTTGTTTCAAACAGGGGTTGTATAAAAAACATATTTTTTTACAATAATTATATCAAAGGGAAATCCAACTTGATAGCAAACTACTCTAGAGGAAAGCAAAAAATTAAGAGAAGTAGACTGGTGAAAGTTTGAATGAAATCTGACAAAAAAATGTTTAAAGTTGTGAATTTGTGAAAGTTGCATGGGCTCTTCTCTGTGATGTAGTGGCGGACAACTTCCCCGTTTGTTCCATCACACACAATGATTAAAATGTCAATTCTCAATAATGTATGACCCAGAAGCGTCTTTTTATTTATATGACCCATATAAATAATATGCTATCAATAGTATATTTTTAGTAGAGCCACAACGGGAGAAGTTATTTAGGAGAAAAACAGAAATTAGTTTTGTACACGACGGGAAAGTTTTCCGCGACTATACGTGCACAATCCACTGACCAAACTGCCGATTTTAGATTCGCATATTGTAATAAGTTCATTTGCATGAAAGCAGAAAAATAAGATACACATAATGGCGAAGGTTTGAAATAAATCGGACCGGACTCATTGGATTCAATTCTTGCCCGCACACACTGTGCATACACTTTTGTATTTCTTCTTCTTCTTCTTCTTCTTCTGATTAAGTCTGCCTCCTTCAATTGATTGAAGATTCTTGCAAACTATGTGTGTGAACCGCAATTTGCGTCCATTGGAGTGCTTTTTACATTATGATACAGTTTATTTACAAAATATTTACAAGCTCATGTAATAGGATGGAGGGAGACTAGCCACTGTCACCAGCCGTCTGCAGTAGTCGACCACGGAAGGCTCCAACAGATGGCGCTGCAACGATTTCTGAGGCCAGGGAATTCCAACTCCTTACTGTTCTCGGAAAGAATGAATGCCGATGCGTTTTTATTTCTGAGTAATGTGGTGTTACAGAAATAAGGGCCAAGGGCCAGCCATTTTGTGTTGACATTAAAAAAAAGTATAGACATTATGGTACTTATACCAATTTAGTGATTGAATCTGATGTTACTGAGATTTTGGCAGGACTTGGTCTAGTAAGTTCATATCCTTCCCACTGGGGTGATCATCGTCTATTCGCTTCTGCTTATATTCCGGTAAAGCAACACAGGTTATTAATTGAAATAATCTTGCATAGGAAAGTTCTGATTGTGGTCAGCAGCGGTTCTTGAGGGGGCTTGGGGCTCAACCCAGCCTCCAGTTTCTAGTTTCTTCAAGCCCCCCCCCCTCCCCTCCCTCAGGCTGTCATGTTGTGTAAAACGGACCCCCGCATATTCGCATGCGCATTACTAATACTAGCTAGCTAGCGCTAGCGCATATAGCTTATAACGTAAGTACACGTCACGTTTTGCCCTCTCGAAATAAGTGGTTCAAACAAGACTTTGTTTTATAGCTGTTGAATGCTCGTGACGTTGGAGAGGTACCGGTAGATGGGTATAATATAGTAACGGTGACTTATTTAAATTGGAATTCAGTTTCATATACCTAGTAGGGAATTTTGAAGTTAACGTTCGCGTTAGACTGTTGCCTTGTTGGCTGAAATTCTCAGATTCGCCATGGCACCTAGGCTAGGCCATGGAGCTGTTCTAACTCCATGGCTAGGCCTAGGGCTAGGCCTGGGCTAGGCTAGCCTGTGCATACATGTTTGTCACTGACAGGCGGCCGGCTGAGATGAGCTCAGCTTCATCAACTTAAGCCCCGTTCCCGCACGCCCAGCGCTGCTCTTGGACCAGTTGCCACAGTAGCCCAGCGTAGCTTAGTTAGTCGGTGTGTTTATATCTACCGTAGATCGGGTTTGAATCAACCGCAGCTCGCAGATGCAGATGTCAGCGACAAGCTAATTAGGTCAACTGCTATTCGTTAGAACAGATATTGCTACTAGTAGTAGGCCTAGTAGTAGTAGTAGGCCTACTAATGTCTATAGACTAGGCCTAGTCTATGTTAGATATTAGTATTCTTATTCTTAAGTTCTTTCTAATTCTATCTTAGATCTAGATTTATTTGGAAATAAAGTAACTTTAGAGTTTTATAGTCTGATGCCTGATGGCAATGCCTGGTGTTGACTGTTGATGTTGTGTCTGTCGGTGAGGCAGATCGGAGGACCGGACGCTCTACAACAAGTTTGCATGTAGATCTACTAAACTTAAGCCAAGGCAAAGGCAAAGCTGTCACTTTCGCCAATGGCAATGCCATGGATTTAACTTAAAATTTGCTAACCAAGTCTATCCATCATTCAAAATATTTGTCATCTACGGTCATTCATGATATTGTCAAACACTGAAACTGAAACTGAAACGGAAGTCTTGACTCTTAGTCTTATCTTGTAAATTGTAAACTTCTGAAATCGCCTGTCCAGACGCACATCAACATTTCTAACCTACCATTGCCCATAACATTGCCCATAACACGACATAGATCAAATCTATCCAACTTGGTAATAGACTGAGCAGATCAAATACTATTACTTCAATACTTGGACCTAGTTGACCTCAGTCTTTGAATATCTAGATCAGTAGATCTAGATGGATCTGTTTTTTAGTCGGTCTGATTTTTGGATTTCTTGAGTTATAAAGACAGTCAATATTCAGATATTATTTGTTCAGGACAGTTGAACCTATTTTACCAAGTAAAGTGAACCTTGGGTTGCGTGAAAATTTATTTGTATCACTGCCGATTAATTATGACTAGGGTCTAGGCCTCCACATCACAAAGTGCAAAACACAAGTATTCATTGGCAGAAATGTTATAACTCCTGAAGTTTATTGTAAATTTTAGCAAGTTGAATAGATTTGTAGACCAGTCTACATGTAAGTTTAACTGGAGGTTTTTTTTTACCTTCGCTTTAAATTTTTTCAAATGATATAGAAGATGTCTACTTTTGAGAAGCATCCTCAATTGACCTGCCAAGAATTAAGTAAGCAATGCAACGATGTTGATTCCAGTTCTTTACAGCTACGCAGTCGCCTGAAACGTCGAAGTCTTTTTAAAAACGCATCTAATGGATCGTATCAGCCCAGCATGTACAGAAAGGTATGGGGTACAAAGACCCTCCTGCATTTAAATGCGATTTTGTATGCAAGAGGCTTTCTGCTGGTATGCTAAAATCTGTTTTCCTCCTTTCCGTTTTATGAATAGTGGTCCTTCACGTATAGAAAGTTGCACGTTATGAATAGCAAGGTTACCCCTTTATTTTAGGGATACATATTTTAAGTTATAACAAATCTGACTTGAACTACATTGTTATTTAAAGGGAAATCCAACCTTGATAGCAAACTTGTCTAGAATAAAGCAAACAAATCAGAGAAGCATACTGGTGAAAGTCTGAATGAAATCGGACAAAAAATTAGAAAGTTATGAATTTTTGAAAGTTGCAATTACTATAGGTATGGGCTCTTCAAATTGGCTGAATTGATAATGTCTATGTGATGTAGTGGTGGACAACTTTCCCATTTGCTCAATACACAAAAGGACTAAAATTTCAACTTTTCATAAATGTATGACTCGGGATGGTCTTTTCTTTTAAGAGGACCTGTAATAATGTACTCTCCATGATATATTTTGAGTAGTGCCCCGAGGGTGAAGGCACTTCAATGAAGTAAAACAGAAATAAGTGATATTTTTGTACGCGACAAACGGGAGAGTAATCCGTCACTATGTCACAATCCACTGACAAAATTGCCAATTTGAGATTTGCACAGCTGTAGTGATCTCATATTTCAAACACTCATAACTTTCTTAATATTGGTCCGATTTATTTCAAACTTTCGCCATTCTGTTTCTCTGATTTGTCTGCTTTCATTCAAATGAACTTATTAGAAGGGTTGGATTGCCCTTTAAGGACTTTGCATATATATGGGTAGCTGCATGAACTTTGGTTCAACTGCGCAAACACCTGTGAAAGTTATAAGTTTGGATTTGTTGTGAAAATAACAATCACTTCACTAAAATAAAAGACTTTTCTTCAAAATACCACCTTGTTAATTCTGTTTTTTTCTACAAGTTGCCCTAAAAACTTTTAAGATCTTGCACCTTAATCTTCAAAAGTGACCTCTTGGCAAATTAAGTTTCCATTATTCCTATTCATTTTATTTTTACCCATTTAATTTCCCTACGATTTTAAAATATACACCTCTACAAAACAAGTGATATGAAGTAGTCTATAGAAGTAATAGGACCAGTATTTTTCTTGGTAAAAACTACCTAAGAACAGACAAATATCTTTAAAATTCAGCTCTTAATCAAAGATATTAGTGAAACCTAGAAAAATGACCTCCCTGTAAATTACTTTTCCCATTATTGGCATTCCTATCTGTTTTAATTTTCTCTATTTGATTTCCCTATGATGTTGAAATATACGATTCTGTATAAAACTAATCTTTTTCATTTTAAAAACTACATAAGAACAGAAAATATAGTAGGAATATATTTCTGCAGATGTACACCTAAGTTATATTGGTGATAAAGTAGAGGTTTGAGCAACACTTTTAGCCCACATATTTATCTTTAATAAGTAATATTTGACTTTTCATTGGTGTTAGAATTCCAGGATCTATTTCATTTCATAATACCATTCTCATCTTAACTTAATATGAATCTAATCAATATTATTTAATTTTCTGTGCTTCTAATTTGACATTCTTCTAGGTTTCAGTTGGAAGTGTTTCACAAAGTTTCGATCAGCATTCAGACATTGAACCAACAGGGACAAGGTTTTATCACAGTAGGCTCGAAGAACTCTCAAAAGAATTGGAGATGCTGGATGATCAGTTTGTTGATAATGATGACGACAGTGATGATGACCAGGAAGAGGTGAAATACTTGCATCCATATTCTTCAGGGGGGTGTTTCACAAAGATCCTAAGTTGGACTTAAATATTATGGAGAGCCATTTGTAGCCTTAAAATAAAATATATTCAAAAGCAAAAAATCAAGTATTTTAGACTTTTTATAAATTCCACATCAAGAACATGAAATCTCCTTGATAATAGAAAATATGAATGATTTGAATCAACATGCCTTTTAAAATAACTTTTACAAAATATTTTCAAAGATGCCAACAGCTTTTAATAATTGTTAAGTCTAACTTAGAGATAAGTTCAACTTAAGATCTTTGTGAAACAACCCCCTTATTTTATAAGATTTAGATTATTATTAATCAAGTAAGACTTTGAAGGAAAATTGAAGCCAAAGAAA
Source organism: Mesocentrotus franciscanus (assembly GCA_037976565.1). Taxonomy (NCBI): domain Eukaryota; kingdom Metazoa; phylum Echinodermata; class Echinoidea; order Camarodonta; family Strongylocentrotidae; genus Mesocentrotus; species Mesocentrotus franciscanus. The sequence goes on from CP137671.1 coordinate 8,610,976, forward strand.
TTGTATGTTTGATTTGAAATATGAATGATTTGAATTAGTAATCAAGTAAGACTTTGAAGGAAAATTGAAGCCAAAGAAATTGTACTTGAACAGCTAGGTAACTTCTCTTCTCTTCCTTTTTTCTTTATAATTTCTTCTGATCTGCCTATAATTGTCAACAAATTTAGAACCATTGCCGATTACTTTGTTACTACTATTTTTTATAATAGAAGCATAAAACACCAACAAAAGAAAAAAAAGATAATTAGAAAACCAATCACAAATATTTGTTCAATATTATTGTCTTTTGAAATGCTCAGCTATGAAGCTTTTGCAAATTCGTTAAAACCTTCAGGCTTTCTAAGAGTGTGTAAAATAATCTTTACTTGATGCTGAGAACATTGTGGGTAGAGAGCCCTCTCTTGTCAAGATCTATGTAGTTGAACTGCTAATAATTTATTTTTAACCCAGATGTAAGTCATCTACCTTAGGGCTTCTCAAAATCCGTACCGCCGAGGAGGCTCTGCTTTTTTTTTAACTGTAACAATTCCCTAGATCAGATATAGACCTAAAATAAGCCTCATCTTCCTCAGTTACAAGTGTCATTAGACTCATTACTGTAAATTTTAGGAGTAGATTGTCAGAACATTTGCATCAATGCCTTTGCCAAATATTTTGATATTCAGGCAGCATGTATTTTGATGATGAAGTAATATTGTAATATAATGAAATAATGAAATAATGAAATAATTCTTTGACTGAATGTCTAACTGAGTTCATATTAAATACAGCATACATTTTAGATGTTTTAATGATATACATATTTCACAACCCGTGTCATAAAATCTTATCTGTGACGTCTTTGTAGAATTAGTGGTGCAGTAAGGGTTCAGAAAAAAGTGTGAGTTTAGATAGGGTTTGGAAGTTTAATTGTATGATGTTTCATTCATAGGAGTGGGACAATTGCCAAAGAGGAGGAGCCCACATCTCTGCATACAGGTGGCTACCAAATAGTGAAGAAATTGATGACCATCTCCATGAGCCACAGGACTTCTTGGATGAAATCGGTATGTCTGTATCTAGGTTCTATGACACATGCTCCGGCAACAGTCCTTCCACATTCAATTTCATATCGAATATACATATCTGTTGATATAGATTTTTATTTTAAAAATCCAACAAGCAAGAAAATGTGTGGTTTGTTATTTACTAACTAGGCTTTTTAAAAACCAAAAAGTTGCAATCAGTGCAAACCCCCTCCCTCCTCCTTCCTAACAGCGTCCCTTCAGCCACATCCCCCATTTGTTGGTCTTATTCCTTCTCATCATTCTTTACGGGCTACTCTTGCGTGCCTATTTATGCATAAATGGCTTCAATTCTTTCTCAAAAATACTTCTGAGATTATTTTTTTTAAATATCTGCAGGGCTTTCTTATCCATTGCTTTTCCCTGTCTTACATAATTCTTCAGTTCTCTCTCTCTCTGTTTCTCTCTCTTTTATTGGTTTGATTTTTCTCCTGTCTCTTCTCCTTACTTTAGTCTTGTGATCCCTCCTCTCTCTTTCTCTCTCTCTCTCTCTCTCTCACACACAGACACTCCCTCCCTCTCCCTCCTGTCTCTCCTTCTTCCTCTCTAAATTCAGTTGATGGTTGACCTTTTCATATTAATGAGCATATAGTCCTATTAATAATAAAAAAACGTAACCGTAATTAGCTCTTTTTTTAGCTCCTCCGGTCCGAAGGCCCCGATGAGCTTATGCCATGGCGTGGCGTCTGTCGTCCATCCGTCCGTCCACAGTTTTCAAAATGCTTCTTCTTCGTTATTTTTCAACCGATTTTGATTCTGATTGTTTCATATGATAGGGCTAGGAGGGGGATTTAAAACTTCTACACAGAATCGTGAAATTCATTATCTATGCTAATTTATGCAAATTTATTCAAATCACAAAAATGCTTCTTCTCCTTCATTTCTCGACCGATTTTGATTTGGTTTGCTTTATCTGGTAGAGCTAACTTTGGTACACTAAACTTCTACACAGAATTTTAAATTGTTCTCCATTAATTAATTATGGTAATTTATGCAAATTTATTCCAAAAATAACAAAAATTGCTTCTTCTCCCTCATTTCTTGACCGATTTTGATTTGGTTTGCCTTATCTGGTAGAGCTAAATTTGGAACACTAAACTTCTACACAGAATTTTGAGATTTTGCTCCATTGATTATTTATGGTACTTTATGCAAATTTATTTAAAAAAAAACAAAAATTGCTTCCTTTCCAATTTTGTTTTAATTCATCAGTAGTATGCATGCATTGTTTTCATTCTCTTGTTACCTCCTAATTCTTCAATTTGTTTAAATATTTTAACAATTTTCTGACACTAACTCGTTTTTGTCCCTTACAAAATTTTTATTTTGCCATATTTTTCTGTTCACAATTTACTGACTATTTATACCTCTGTCCTTTTCTTATCATAATAAAAGGTGAGTATGTTTACATTTATCTCTTACTAAGTTCGAGTCCTCCTTGTCATAAAACTATATATTTTTCAACCAATTTTCATTCCATTTCCTTTAGTTTCTATTTAATCTTGTACAGCTAAATGAAATTATTTCCCTTCCAGGGCATCAAATTTTTATTTTTGACCAGTTCAAAAGTGTACCACATAAAATTTACGATATTTGTTGTTGCGAGATGCGGATGAGCGCTATGTCATTGACGTTCTGGTCTTTCTTAAGGAGAAATAGTTTGAAAAGTATGGCTTCTTCCACATCTTCCACAGATTGACAATAAAGCAATACATAATGAAACTTGTCTTCAGTTATCAAGATTAATTGTGCAGTCTTTCATAATTGAGGTGCATTGAAACATACATGTATAGGCCCACATTCTACTAAAATCATAACCTGATGCTGGGCTTAAACTTTTGATCAAAATCTGGTTAAACAAAGGAGGTTAGTCTAAGGCCTAAGTCTTTTCTTTGTTTAACATAATTTTAGACAAAGGGTGGGGTTTAACTGAATAAGTAGAAAACAGACCAAGGTGTTTAAACTGCTTTAAGAAAAAACACTTCGGCCAAAATAAATATGAATATAAATTTCTATAACAATACTAAAATCTCAGATGTGCTGAGTAATTATAAATGAGACGAAATAGCTTGGACTGTCCCTAATATGCAAAGTTCTGATCCTGTGGATTTTCAGGTGGCTTACTGTGTTGTGTGAGCACAATTATTTATGAAACCTTATAAGCAAAGGATGAACATTATTAATAAACTTTTCTCATTAAAGTTGCATTGAATGGCTTCTGTTCTGTAATGACCGCAGAGTATATATAAAGCATTCTTTGCATCTCTACAAAACTGTATCAGTATGAGCCTGTTACATTTCTTGAACAATGAGAGTGAGTGTTATATTGCCTGAATCCATTTACTCTCAACTTTTTAGCTATACTAGTAATGTATGAAGAGTTGAGCACACATCCTGAACTATTTTGTTATTTTTAAAGATATTTTATAAAAGCCTTTTGTATTTGGTTGGTCAACCATGTAAGACTTGAAATGAAATTTAAAAAACTAAAATCTAAACCATTACCATATTGTCTAGTGATTCCAGTTTGAATCATCCTTCAACACCAATGTCATTTTGGAACACATACATTTACCACTCTTTCCTAGATGTTTGAATGTGTTCCTGGTATCATGGTGATACCTCTGTCACGCTGGTGAGACCAACACCAGATCGACTACAGACCAAATACACTCTTACATTATACCTAAAGGCCAAAAATCAGTCAGTTTGGAGTTGGTCATGAGTCAGTTTAGCTGCATGACTAAGGTATTAACAGTTACAATCGATGCTGATTTACATCATATTCATTTTTATTCATTGATTTAAATCAATTCAGTTCATATTATGCAAATAATGATTTAAACAAAATCATCTAAAAGGTTTCGTGGATGATGAGATAGAAGTGTACTGTTCCATGCAGTCTTCATTCTATGATTAGTCAACAGCACCATCAGTACAGACAGCTATGGAATCAAGAGCTAGGGGAATCATTCTCGAAGATGCCTTTCACATATGTTTCAGATGAATTACATCTAGACTGTAATGTTTTCATTTTCACTTTAGAGTCAACTCTGCATAGACCATAGTCGGGTTGATGACGAAATTGAAGTGTTCCGTTCCAGTCCAAACTCCATGATAAGTCAACAGCACCACCAGTGCTGAGAGCGATGCTGGAACCAAGAGTTATTGGAATCTTTCTCAAAGAAGATCCCTTTACACATGGTTTCTGATGAATTACATCTGGACTTAAATATTGTTTTTATTATCACTTACAGGGTCGACTCTTCATAGTCAGGTTGATGACGAGATTGAAGTCTTCCGTTCTAGTCTCCACTCCATGATTAGTGAACAGCATCATCGGTGTAGAGAGCTATGGAATCAAGAGCTAGAGGAATCGTTCTCAAAGATGATCCCTTCACATATAGTTTCTGATGAACAGGTTAGAATAGTGGTGGATGTGAGGGGACTAGACCAGCCTGTGCCCCCTCCTTTCAAACATCCAATGCGACATCCCAAGTTTGCCCCCCCCCCCCAAAGCCATATTAGATGGGCATAACAGTGTTCAGTTGAATAATTGTTTACAAAGTATTTTTTGAACAACATGCATTATTTCATTCAGTGATTCTGCTTGTAGATATAGTAATGAACACAATAATTACTGTTAAAGATCTCGGCAATCATATCTTATAACATCTTTATGTCTTATATGTGACTGTGCAATTCTTTTATGTTTATACTATGTTCCTTTATTAAAGATTTACAATAAAGTGATACAAAATAATTAAAAAATGTAAAAATTAAAATGGTGAAAAGTAGAATAATGATATGATTCTCAACTTATTCAATCTTCACCCCTGCTTTTGCCTTTTGCCCTTTTCATAATTTTTTGCTGCTTCTATTACTTCTTTGTTATTGCAATGCAATTCATACCTTGTTTTCTTTCTTCACTCCTTGTTTTTTTTTTCTTTCTCTCTTTTTCTATTCCCTTCTTCTTTTTCCTCTTTCTCATCTACTTATTTTTTTTTCTTCTTCAATATTTATTTTGTCTTCCTCTTTAAAAATAAAATTCTGTCACTATCCCCCTTCTCTCTTTGACTCTCCTCTTTCTATTTGTCTCTTTGTCTCTTTCTCTCATTATTTCCCTCTCTCTTTTCATTTTCTTCATTCTCCTTTCCTCCTCCTTCTCCTTATTTTCTTCCCTTCCCAATCCCCCTTTCCCTTGTTATCTGAGCAGTCCTCTGGTCACAGTCCATGCCAGACAGTGCCTCATAACTCAGGCTCCCAAGAGATGTGGTCCTCAGGTAGGTCCTCTCCTAACACCATCAGAATACCCAAAGGGACCAATTATCCTTTTCTACTTACTTCTTTTTTCTTATCTTTTCTTTCCTTTTTTTGGTTCATTATCCAATAGGCCATTTTAGTAACTTATACATATGCCTTTGTGAAGCACCTCAATACGAATTATTTCATTCACCTGACACAAATAATTGTATTTCAATAGTCAGAATGTAAATTGCATATACATGTATTAAGTGTTGCTAGGTTGGACAAGTCATAATGTTTGTCCTACCTAGCAACATCTAATGAATGCAATTTGCATTCTGACTATTGAGATACATTTATTTCTAACAGGTGAATGAAATAATTCATATTGAGGCGCTTCACAAAGGCATATGTATAAGTTTGGTTACATTCAGGTTGATCAGTAAGTGACATGCAAGATAAGATTAGAGATTTATATAAAATGTTACCTTTTTTTTCTCAATTTGCCTTCATGGAACATTCTTCACTATCAAAGATCTGTTATTAAACAATCAAACTGATTTCCAATTGCTATACTTGTCTGTCATCCTCCACTGAAAATTAAAATGACTCTTCCATTTCTATTTGCTCACATATTGGAGGAAGGGCACAAGAACATCCTTGCAATTTTCTGGCCAAACTAAAAGATGTATTTTGTTTTACATTCTTTCGGTGGTTAAAAAAAACACAAATAAATCTACATATAATCCTCTGGCTTTTTTTTTTGCTTTTATTTGCAAAGTATTTCATATTTAGGCTATCTGCGTTATGTATGACAATACATACACACTTACAATCATAATAGTGGCAGGTTACACTAAGTTAGCCTAAACCTGTGATGTTTGAAAATTTCTCTTATTTATACAGACCTTTTCCAGAATTCTTCAGATCAGCAAAAAATGTAAGTTTAATTTGGTACTGACTATATTATCTATTACAGTCACAAATTTTATGATAAAATCATTTGAAAAGTTGTTTTTCCAATATTCATACTGACTGTCATATGTTTATTTCTAATTAAGTCATACGCATTTTGTGATAAAAATCAATTAATTTCAGAGGGGGAAAAAATGTTTTATTATCTCATTGGCTATTCCTAATAATGAGACTCACATGGAAATGAATACTTGCTATGTTTCTTGATGTTTTGCTGTGATCATAGCAGAAGGTTGTGATGGGACAGAATGTTTTTGTGAACATAGTTTGAATCTTTTTTCTTTCATCTCTGCAATAGTGAAGCCATGTCAACGTCTACAGCCAGTATCCAGGGTGATGAGGGGTCAGTGCATTTTGTACCAAGCCTAGGATCAAGTAATGGGTAAAAGTTTGTTTAATAAAGTTTTTTTTAAATAAATATTCTCTCTCTCTCTCTATATATAAGTATCTATGTATCTCTCACTTTCTATCATTCTCTTTGTCATTCTCACTATTGCTCTACAATATACCCCCTCATTTTCCTGATATCTATATATTCTCCATCATTTCAATTGACCCCCAAATAAAAAGATAATAAAATAAATAAATAGATGAAAGAATAAATGTTATTCATAATGGTAAATGTATATCAATGAATGTATGAACTATTAAATGATTTTGATAGTTTAATGTAGAATATGCTTAATATGTTTTCGGTGCAGAATTGATCTGTTATTGGTGCTATTGCCTCATTATCGTACTTTTCTCTCTGTCTCTCTCTACCTCTCTACCTCTTTTCATCTCACTCTCTCTCAATCTCTCTGTCTCTTTCTCACTCTGTCTCTCCATTCCGTTGTCTTTCTCCCATCTTTGTCTTTGTGTGCATTTTCCCACAGGCCATCATTAGATGCAGAGTTGAACAGGTTGACTGTGCAGCTTCTTACTTCTGCACTCACCATCAGTAATGCTTTGCACAAACAAGAATATGCCACATGACCATTACACATCTTGCTCTTGCATGCAGTGGTGTCATTACAGGGGGGAGGGGAGCAGGAGGATGTATCCACCCCTGCCCCTCCACTGAATGGCAGATAAACTAGGAAAGAGGATGGAGAGAAATAAAGTGAGGGAGAGACAGTGTAAAAATAAATGCACCCCCTTTCACTCCCTTGCCCCACTCGATGGCATTGTTCTTCTTCATTTCATTCCCATAGTAAGATAGATCCCTCCCCACGAACAACGCCCCCTCAGTTGCTGGACCTATGCTATACCACTGTATGCATATGATTATGATATTTAAACTTATCTTTGTGTTGTACAATGTAGTTTTGTGTTTGTGTGAATTCTAGCATAATTGCCTCCACAAAATATCCTGGAATATGACCAATGACATACACAAAACATCATATTTGTAAAGCTGCTATTTAGCACTCCGTAAATCCAAAACAAAAAGTTCTTCTGACGTGTTTTGGACATCAGAATAACCAATATGAAGAAACACTGGGTGACAAATTCCCTTAAAATACATTCTTAAGTAACTTTAGGCAATACCCCCCCCCATGTGATCTTGAAATGAATCTAATTATCATAATGCCAGACACTGTCCAATCTACCTATCTATGTATGAGAGGGAGCAGAAGTACTATTTTGTGGCCACTATTGACTGAAAGCCTGCACACTTATTATCAAAAAGTCTCTATTTTTAATTCTTTAGTAACTTTGTAATCTTCTCTGATCTAAATTGTTTTTGCTCACCTTTTCTGTCATGCAGGTAGTTACCCAAATGTGTTCATATAAGTGTACCCCCACCATATGAAAATAAAGGCATGTTTATTCTTCATTGCAATCTCAGACATTCAAGTACTTTTAAAAGAAAGTGTTATTACCATGCTATGAAATATGCACTTTTGTTTTCTGTAAGTCTGAAAAGTACATATTAAAGCCAAATATATTTTCCATTAAAAAAAAAAAAACCTTTTTCACCTTATAATGATGATGATGATTCACAGCATTTATATGGGGCCATATCTTTATTTTAAAAAAACCTTTAAAGGCCTTATAACATGATTGCAAAAACTTTCAAAAATATAAAAAAACCTAAAGCACTTTTATAATCCTTGTGAAATGTCTTGAAATTACAATTACATACCAGTGTTGCATAATTTGAATAAAATTTCTGTGGCAGTGTAATAGGGTATCGAAGTTGATACATGTATATTGATAGTTTTTATGATCTTGTTGCGAATATTTATTCCACCGTCTTCACTGTTTTTACCCTTTCCCATTCTTACATTGTCAGAATTATAAAATATAATTTATGATCATAATTATTGCTATGTACATGAAATTGAATTTTAAAAAAATAAAAAAATATCATCCAAATGAATATGTTCAAATTGTGTGCTTTGTTTCTGTAAGTAAATGCTTCGGGTGGAAGAGTGAAGGTATTGACTTTTAATGGCTTTTCTATACGAAGTTGACCATTATATTTGAATGTACGTTTTTGCATTTGTGCACTAGAATATAATCCGTATTTTTCTCTTTACGTTAGAGAATGCATTTAACAAAATCTGTGAACAAGAAAAACATTCATGAATGATAAAGAATTTTAGCATCAATTCTGTTTAAATTGTCAAAATATTATCATCATGATCGCTTTGTATTGGAATTAATTTGAATGAATATTTAAACGTTAAATGTTTGGTATTTTAAATGATGATGATAATGATATTGATAATATCAACAATAACAATAATTATAATAATATGATGTTGGTGATTATGATGATGTTAATGATCTTGATAATAACATTAACGGTAATAATAATATATAATGAATAATAATGATAATAATTAAAATAATAATTATTTATATATATATATATATATATATAAAAGTGCGAGAATGTATTTGTTTCTGTATGTGTTTGAACTTCAGAACCTGAAGAAGGCATCGCAAGCCGAAAGCTCGTAATAAAATTGTAAAGTACAGTTACGTCTCGCGTTCCTAGACCATTTTCTTCACGCATATATATATATATATATATATATATACATATAAAGCGCCGGTATCCGCCAGGTACTGGGTTTTTTTTCAAATACGTTAGCTGATATATAGAGAATGCAATAACAAAGATCAAAGCGTGAGGAAAAAAAAAAAAAAAAGCATGAACAAATTTCTCAGTAGCTGAGAGACTGAAGTATTTACGAATGAAACCACGATTTCTCAGGTGATACTTGACTTAATTTATGACAGAATGTATGAAGATGCACACATACAATAACAGGAATCCGTATAACCTAGTGTAAACATGCGGAAATCAGTTTCTTGAGGAAAACATGGGAATTCATTATGTTATCAAAATGTGCCAACAATTCCGTGAATAGTAAGGGAATGACATCACAACTCATTTCCGAGTAACCAATTCATCAACAGCGAGCGAGCTTCATATCAACAAAAATGTCATAATTTTCTTACTGTTTGACATTTCCTTGTCTTTCCCATCTTGTCCCTCTGAGTATCTGTTACTATATAGAGGTATTTTTTACATATATTTGCAACAGAAAAGAATAATGGACTTTTAAACAATTTTGCAATTACACCAGTCCAGTCATATATCTTTACATAAATGAAATGTTTTGTTCGATCGCAATTTACTTCAGAATTGTATTTGGTTAACCGATGACATAAAATCATGCAGACCAAAAAAAAAAAGAATTCTTGAGGGATGATAATGCAATACTCGAGAGAAGGCGAGTATAAATTGGTAAATCGATCTTTTCAACACGCTTTTAAAAAGGTGCTTCATTCCTGCCCACTGATCTCCACGAAAAAGAAATCAGTGTTTCTACCTGAGTGCATTTACCCCCCTCACATCCTACTTTGAAAACGTTCCGCCCCAGTCGCATTTCAGTATACTGAATACTTGACGCAAATCTATAGCGGCCAACCGTTGTCTTTTATGATAATTGAAGCTTTGATAAGCGCCTTTGTCTCCCATGATTACTAAGACCTTTGGCTTTTCTTACGCTTGCGCTTCATGTTACCCAACCCATTTTCATTAACGAACGTGTTCTGAAAACCCATTCACCCGAACCGAAGTCCTTTTAAAGTTCTCATTATTGAATACTCATTAAATCTCCGCCGGCGTTTCATTGTGTTGTACAGGCTTGACCGCACTTAATGACCAAATGAATAAGAAAATTATCTGGAGAACTTGACTGTCGAAATGAAGTATAGGCCTTTAAATAGGGCCTAAAGAAAAAAGACAAAGCAGGATCACATTAATACCCTCACAAAAGAAACGTTTTATTGGGATAAGACGTACGGTCTTATAAAGGGAAGGATCGGTTTCTGCTCGATCTATACAGACACACACTGCAAGCTAGGTCCCACGCTAATTCATTGGCGCTGCCCGTGCCCCCATGCACGCTACACCACCTTTGAAACCCAATGGACAGAGGCCTATATCTTTTTAAAACGTCTCACTTGATTGTGAAATTTTTGGAATTGTGTGGTTTGTGTTCCCTTTTCAAAATTCTGGATCCGCCTCTGCATTCGATGAGATATAACAAGGTCCTATATTTATAATCCCCCCCTTTCAGTTCAGTTAGGGCTATACTCCCCATGAATTGTTGGAGCGCGCGGGTAACGATTAAGATGCTCACTTCTCACTCTTTGATAATGGATAATGATCATCTTTTAGCATATTTCATGCCCAATAATCTGGACAAGTTTGCACAAAAGACCGACTGCAGCATTGCCATTGATGGGAAAGTCCATCTTGGTTTGAATGGACGCAGAAAATGAGAGGAACAATTCCGAACAGGTTAGAGCAAAATCCGATTAAAAATAAGGCCAAAAAAAAAAAATCATTTGGTTGTCCTCGACCGCCCGCTCCTCATTTTCGGCCCGCTCGTATTTTTTTTTTTTTTTTTTTTTTTTTTTTAAGGAATATACATTTATTTTGGAGCAATTTTAAACGCCAAACATACCATTTGATGCATGTTGCAAGGATCAAAATGTGTCCCGTCGCCAATTTGGTCCTTTTAGTACGCAATTATGTCTTTATAGAGAAGAGGAGGGAGTTTTCGGCCGGGTGGCAGTTTTCGGTGGGTCCGTTGTATGCGTGGTAGCATAATACACATATCACACACATACAAAACATATCAGAGTCACAGGAGAACCACATTTGCAATAGAAAATGTATCCTTAAATATCACATTTTAGCGATGTAATCGGCAGTTCCGCTACCTGAATCTGAAAAATCGAATATCTTACGCGTGTCTGTAAGGAAGATGGGTACGAAAACCTGAGCTGTATTTCAAGTATTTTTCAGATTTAGATCACTATTTTTCGTGTATCGCAAGATCAATAGTGTCTCCCCGCACGTATTAAATCATTGCAGCCTAGCCGAATCACCACAGGGATAGTTTTTGGCGCCTCGAGCTCTGGCGTGGGATACCTGCTCCGGCCGTACGAACAAACGACACGCGGGCGAACGAACAACGCGCGTGCGCGCTCCCTATAGACGTACGTACGTTTTACATGCAGACGAAAACTGCCTCGCTATAGCCAAAAACTACCTCCGAAACAGCGAAAATGAAAATGAATATTGACATGGCAATTCATGATTTTTGGCCGGGATTCTTTTTGTGTTTAAATAATAATGATATTGGCTTCATGATTTGAACAGACAATGAAAATAAATAGGAAGTAATGAGTCCATATGAAGAAGAAAACAAATGGAGAAAAAAAAAAAAAATAATAATAATAATAATCCGCCCGCCCGCCCCTACTCCAGAAAAGCAATCGAGGACAACCAAACAACTTTTTTTTTTTGGCCTAAGAGAGGTATTACAAAGTTTTGGTATGGGGTCATGAATTTGGTTCAAATGAACATATTGGAAGCATATGCGATTTTACAATATTCAATGATTGTTGTCGCGGTTGAAATCGAGTCTAAAGCGATGAAATTATAAATTATAAACCATTTATGTTGTATAGCGCCCTCTCAAGACTGATATTACTTTAGCTTTAAAACATTGTTTTGACTACAATCGACCGATTTGCTATTCCCGTTTGGAAATTATTTATCAGAACTGCATATTCTGAGATTTTCATGGTCGCAGCTACCATGGAATGGCCTTAGGCGCTATTTGAAATATTTGAAATTTACCGGGAGCACCGGTAAATTTTGATTATTCAATTTGCTCGAAAGCAGAAGTGTTTTAGGGGATACATTTTTTTTTTTAGTGTTTATAAAACATCCACAGGGGCATACAAATATATCAAAAATTGAAAGAATTACTATCCATCCAATTTCAAAATTTCCCAAAACTTTGCATTACCTTTAAGATTGTTTGAAGTTGCGATCAATCAAGCTTAAGTTGGCAACTCTGTGAAGTATCTTTTGAGGTCCCATCCCATTTTCTCTGTTCTATACAAATTCAATCAAAAAATTTCTATCTTCCTACAGAAAAATATAATTTATGCAAGTATGTTTCCCCTGTATGAAACAAATATTTTCCGTCATCAATAACTAAGAAAATTAAGTTGGTGAAATTTTCTGTACAGAGCAAATTGAAAAGGACCTCGCAAGATAAGTAACGGTGTTGCCAATTTGTGTTTTTTATTGATGACAACTTCAAAAATGTATAACCTTCCGACTTTTAACCGGATATTGCTCAAACTTTCACTAAATATTATGTTTTCCTCATTTATTTACGCTCTTATAAATACCAGCTAAATATCAGGGAGCACTTCCCCTTTAAATATCTACTCTATATACCCCCAATGAAAGTTAAATCAAATAAACATATATAGGCCTAATTATTTTCTCCCTTATCTGGTTACTCCTTATTTTCCTTTCTCCATTGTTTTATCCATATGCATTTTGATGACGGAAGGGGCTGCCCCATGATTTGTATAGTCCCGATATTCGGGCAAACAGCATTAGGCTTGTCTCATAATATACGGGCAGGCGGGCAGCAATGAGCCCGAATCTATTATTCTTGTAATCTAATCTAGTGTAGGCCTATTTTTATAACATAATACATAAGAGGAATGTTGCAGTTTTGCTTGCTCCACAAAATTTAGAAATAGGATGGTTGATATTTGGGCGAGAGGCGTCAGGCCCCTCGGAAAAAGTGCCCGTGCATGGTTTTATCATCGTTCTTCATTATTTTCCGCGTATGTACCATTCCCGAGTTTATGATCAGTGATCTGCAGGGATTGCCGATAAAGGAGACGATGACAACTCTCAGAGTTCATGTTAATTACGTTAACAGATGGTCGAATATTAGTTATTTTTCTTTCTACAAATTCTTTGATGTACAGCCCCCATCCATATCCCGCCTCGTATAATTATGTCTGCCCAGGAGGAGGGACGATGTAAGAGGGCGGGGTAGCATTCCTCTTCTAAAAAAATTGGTGCAGATCTATTTTTAGTTTTAGAGGGTTCCCTTGGCTAATTCCTAAAATTGATCGGACTGTATATTTTTACCTTTGTTATGTCGGCAGATTTGAAAAATATGTCGACCACTGGCGGCAAACTTGAAGATCTGAGGGCCTCTGCATGTGTTGGAAGGGGGCAATTTTCGGCTTTGGTCTGGCACCTCCTATTCAAAACAATTTAACCGATGCCCCTTAGTACGAGTTTTTCTCCCTTAAATCGATAAAGTTTGTTGTTCAAAAATAGCTAGAAAGTCAATTAAAGTCTTCTTCTTGCTCTTATGACGTCAATTTCTGCAAGACTGCTGTCGTGTCGGGGCGCGGGAGCCCGGAGTCAAGAATGCCACTTCCCACAATCTTTAAATAAATTTGTAAAGTGGTACATGGGTCGCTGAATGGGGGCATTAGTTCGTCAAATAGTGCGACCATTGACTGGTCTGTATTAGCGACAATGCGAAAAATGTAAATCAATAAGAAGGGTATTGTTATATAGGCTATTGTGTGATGTCCATTGTGAGTCATCGTGAGTCTCTGCATGCTTATGGGGATACAACTGTCTTCTTCCCCTTTTCACTTAATATTTCCTTTTCTCTTTAATAGTAATTTGCCTGAAGACAATTTTTTATCTTTGCCATCATCAAATTCCTTTTTAGCCATGATAGAAATCAATGCCATTCATACATTCCTTGTAAGGGGAGTTGTGCAACCGGGAAGCCAGATCACGTGCAGCGATGATATATATTTTTGTATTGGTAATTCTGTTTTTTGGCGTTTGAGAAGTTCGGAAATAATTATGCAACTAACGAACAAAAAGAGAGAGAAAAAAGAGAGAAGGCAATGCATGGTATAGTGCGCTCGGGCCTCATTCTTATTAACAAAAACAAATATAAAACATTTATATTGCATATATACATCACATCATATTAAAAGTATAATGATGAAACTATCTCTCCTCTCTGCATGCATAATGTATCATCTATTCTGGTCTTGGACTTGCTTGCTCCTTCAAAGAACTCATCAGGAACGGTTACGCCCTGCTCATTTCGGAGCGGCCACTTTTATGAATGAAACCAACTTCCCCACTGCATTCCCCCTATCTTAGGACACGTAAACAACTTTCCGCGGTCACTCATTACGTAATCAAACAAAAGGGGTTGCTCGCCCACAGACCGCGGGTTTTGGCGCCCCTCCCGCCCTTTCATCGGCCTAGAAACCTAACTGATTCCCGTTCATTCGTCCATTGTCAAGTACAGGATTTATTGGTGCGGTTACGTAATCATGTTACCTGTTTTAATGTAAAGAGGCCCCACTGCCCTGGCGGTGACCCTGTGTGTTCCCATTTTATAGTTATTGTAAGATATTTGATGCTCAGTTTGGTAACTAACACGATGGTCATATACTCTCTGATAATTCTGCTAGAAAGGCGTGAACTCGTTTTTATTATTTTTTTATTATTTTTTTTAATATAAAGAACCACTCATCAGACAAGTTCGCTGGTAATACCTTTTCGTTCGCCTTTAGAAGATACGTCCTGTAATACATCAAAGCATAACACTGACCTCGTTATATATAGGCGCATCCCTGGTATTTGATTTGGTACTTACTATGATTATTTTTAAGCAAGTTAATTGAATTAGAGATACTATCCAATTATTTGGGAGATCCGGGAAAGTATCTCTGCAAGATGTTTGACTGAAATTTTTGTTGCAAAATATTTGTTTGGAAACGGGTTGATGAAGAGGAGAAGGAAATACAGAGGCAGATTTCTTCCTGTACAAGAAATGTCTTATCGGTCTTGCCTTTCCAATACGACTTAACACATCTTAATACGCCTGAAACATCAGTTTTCATAGTCCTATAGGAGTTTAGGATGGGTGGGTGAGGGGGGGGGGGTACAGTCCCCGATAGTTTTGAAATTTTCTCCCTGTCAATTCCTACACTAACCGAACCATGGACTACACCTCACCCTATCCGTAAACTTCACTTAAAACCAAACTTGCAACACTAACCCTATACCTTTGATGACATTTAATCCGGAGCAATCGTCGCAAGAGCAAATGTCGGGTCACCGATGATGGAGGTGGTGGTGATGGTGTTGGTAACGATGAACTGGTGATGGTGGCGGTGGCGGTGATGGTGGTTGTGGTGGTGGTGATCATGATTGATGGTGGTGGTGATGGTGGTGGTGGTAGTGGCGATGTTCCTGGTGGTGGCGATGGTGGCGGTAATGGTGGTGATGATGAATGTGGTGGTGATGGTGGTGTTATTAACGACGAGCTGGTGATATTGGTGGTGGCGATAGCCCCCTCCCCTGGCGCTCAAGGGGTGGAGGTTGAAAAAGCACCTTTAGCAAAAAAGAAAAATTGTGCTCACTAAACCCGCCCCCGCTGAGCGAAAAATCGGCCGGCACGATATTCAAATTTTCGCACGAAGTGGGCCCCTTTTTTGGCCCCCTCCCTTGCCGCCGGCTGGATCCGCCCCTGGGTGGCGGTGATGGTGGTGTTGGTAACGGTGGCTGCGATGGGGGTGATGATGTTGATTCCACAATGATGACGGCGGCTAGAATTTCGAGCGACAAAACGATTCCCCTCTATCGTGATGGTGAACATTTCCCCCTGAAATCATGTTTTTAAATTAAATTTAGTCCTTATGACTGTTGAAAGTAGAAGTTTCAATACAGACTCATGGAACAGTCAACCCCCTTTCAACGATCCACTCTGAATAAATTACTCTGTCGCCCTCACAAGTCTATACCTAAACGGACGGGTGTGTGTATTCGCGTGTGACTTTCTTCTTTCCGTCATTGCATACGTTATACACACACGTCCACACTGTACTAAGCAAGGACGTGCGTGTTATATTGTACGCGTTCGATACCGTACCTATACCGTACACGTACACGCGCGCACACACTTCATGCATGATTATATCTGTGTAGCTGGGATATAGATAGAGATTGCTACCTCGCCTATGTGGGTTGAACTTTTACGTTACAGAGAGATATTGCGCATTGGATAGTATGTGACTAACAACTTAGAGCAGACACATTCATGTTATATGGAACGACAGCCGCCTGGACTTTAGTGGATACTTCTCAATGATACCGTGTACTTGTGACCAAATTTTGGATTATTAATACCCTTTGGAAACATCATCACGATGGTTGACAACGACCCCGATTTTGAGCCACAAGCTCGACCACGTTCTTGTACGTGGCCGTTGCGTCGGCCAGACTTTTTGGACTCGAAGCCTCAGCAACCAGGCAATGCCGCCGCGGCTCCTCCGGTAGATCACCCTCACGCACTCAGTCCTGCCGTCCTGACTGAAGAATCGCCGGATATTAAACCAGTTTTACCTTTAGAAGGTGGAGAAAACCGTGAATTATCAACACCATCATCACAGAGACGGAATGGTTCAAGAAGAAATGCATGGGGAAACCTGTCATACGCAGATTTGATAACGAAAGCTATTCAAAGCGCTCCCGATCAGCGCTTGACCCTCTCGCAAATTTACGACTGGATGGTGAAAAATGTCCCGTTTTTCAAGGATAAAGGAGACAGCAATAGTTCAGCGGGTTGGAAGGTATGTTATTCCAAAGTAATCCCAGAAGCACGTACCACATTATCGTAATAAATTTAGCAAGTGTCATATACTGGAAAGCTGTTTTAAATGCATGTATTTTTGTGCATTTTTTTCGACTGTGGGACTTGTTTTCAAAATGTAACCCAGTGCACCCATTCAGCTCAGCGTACGTTGTCGCATTACCCCGCTACTTCCGCACTTTCGCAGTAGCATGCGTCTCCTTGAACGGTCCACACTACAGACATGTCTCTCGCCGAGTTTGTTTGTATCTCTCAACTCAAGTTCATAATATGATTTTTTTAAAATGACCATTGCTCCTACAGTTTGGTTCTATTATTCCATTATCAATCAATCCAATGTAGACTACACTTGCATTTCAATAAAATCTTCAAATTCAACTTTAGAATATGGACTTATTCAAACTTTTTGTTAGTGATTCAGACAAGTCAATAATACTTAATAGATCTAGATCTAATTCTAGAATACTTTCTGAGTTTCTTGACATGTTCAGATTTATAATAAAATGTTTTAAGTTTTTATTTCAATTATTTCATTTTATGTTTTTTCTAATCTTCTTTCTCTCCACTTTAAAGAAATAAAAATCCCCTGCACTTTTTGTTATCTTCCTCACTTTTTTTATTTATTTATTTTTTTTTGGGGGATTAAGCCATTCTAAATCACAGTTCTAATGTCTTCTACTTCTTAAGTTAATAATCTGTCTAGTAGGACATTAAATTTCTGACATATGTTGTCTTCCAAACAGCCTATCAACTGCAAAACATCATCTCTCTCAATATAGAATCCTATTTCTAGAATTCATAACCACACTTATTCTTCATAAATCAATTCTTACCCCACTGACAGATCACTAAATAACTGAATTACTGATAACTCTATTCCTATTCAACTTCTTTGTGTATAATTGCATTTGCAAAATTTAAAATCTATTTTATTTTGATATTTCTGTTAATATAAATGGTCTGATTCGACATCTTCCAGATTAATATCCAATTTTAATTCACCTACATGTACAGTGTGCATGTGCAGTCGAACCTGCTTTAGCGACTACCTGTATAGAAAGACCACCTGACTATAAACACTACATTTTTCATTTCCCTTGAAAATGGTTTCTCATTGAAACCTGCTGTACTACATGTACAGGAACCTGAACCTAAAGACCACCTGCCTACATGTATATAAAGACTACTTTTCATGTTTCCCTTGAGCAGTCTTTATATACAGGTTTCACAGTTTTACTCTGTTCTGTATGTTACCTTTCTGTGCATTCCAAGTCATGAAGCTGAACATTTTGTAGCACTTTACCCAATGGAGCCAACATATCTATATGACATGTACATGTAGGAAACAGGGACATTGTTTTCTTCTTTCTTTGCATTAAAAGACAAAATGCAGACTTATTGAATCTGTACTTAAATAAAGCAGCAATCAAACAAAATAATAACAACAACAAAATGTTTTTAGATGCTGACTATACAGGTCTTCTCGTTATTCCTTTTGGTCACTCAACCATACATTTTAAAATCAAATTCTACATACAGGCCTACATGTATGTTATCTCATTAAAAAGATCACACTCGGGTAAAAACATGTAATCCTGAATCCTAATTAAACGATATTAATCTTAAACTGCGAATTCTAAAGATTTAGATTCTGAAGAAGAAAGATTGTGAACTTGTGTGTTGAATGTCAAGACAACATTATATACATGTACATGTATTACAGACAAAAAGTGCTATGGTAATTATTTATTTTCTATTTGAAAAATTGAATCTATACTTTCATAGTTTCAGCTACATGTACATTAATGTCTAATATATCTTTCACTTCATTTTGTAGTTTTCCATGTATTCCCAATTTTAAGATGTACTTGGTTTCTTTTTAAAATGTATTAACATACAAATGTACAGCATTTGATACTGCCACAGAAATTGACCCCCAAGTCTCCAAATCCACTTTGCTCCACTACTTCGATCTTCTTACTCTTGTGCTCATTAACATTTATAGGATCCTTAAACATATTACATTAAGGAAGACATGCCAGAAGGGGTTTCTTTTTTCATTGATGATTCAAAGATACCATAGACACACACACGACTCAGACATCTTCCTTTTAAAGAGAAGGTCGAGTTCAGGGAAAGGTGAAAAACAATTTGTGAGCTTTTACATATTTTTATGTTAGTACAGGTATGGAAGAGTATCATAGAAAAAAAGTCCCCTGGAAAGGATGGCTCTTTTTATGCCCTCATATTCGAAATGTGACAAGTAACAGCTAATGGTTGTGGACCAGTCACCACACTTTCATGCCTCATGTTTGTGTAGCGACTAGTCCCACATACACGTTTCTGTGTACAATGCATGTGACTTTTAGCAAGACTGGGCCAATTTCTTATCATTTTGATGATTCCCAAACCTCACAGTATACACCAATACTGACGTGCTACATTAACATCATTTCCCTATGGCTTCCGCACAGTTTCTTTCACAATGCAATTGCATAACCAGAACTAAACTTTATCTTTAATCCTGAGGGAAGATGCCATGACCTTTCTGAAGGCAATGTGACGTAGGTAGAATACAAGAAGATCCCTGTGATATGGGTATCGCTGTCGGTTTGATGGGGGGAGAAAACGGAGACCGGAGCAGTAGGGTCTGCAGTGTTGCGTTGGGTGCTTGTGATTCTAATATACGAGTGCCCCCTAGTACCGTGGAAGATAAGTGTGATTAATGAATCTCCAGATTGCTGAGTTGATGAGAGAGGGCATGATGAAGGGTTGGTGATGCGCATATCCAAGAAGATATCATCTGCCGAAAGTCAGAAGGGCGTTGGGATTGTTACCATATCCAGGGCTCCACACTTAGATGTTCGGAAGAGGGTCTGGATTGAACGCTTTATGGTCTAGACTCTATACATGTACTGTACAGTATGTGCCTGTATAAGTCTTATGTAAAACTTCACAATTGGGGGCACCTGTTAGTGTCGACCCCTGCCATATTGCATATATGGAGTTGAACCCTTCTGACTCTTCCCAGAATGTACTTTGTGACATAAGCTTTGCCCTTGTTCTTTTGAGGCCCTCATGTACTCGTTTCAGGGTAATTTTCTTTCTTTTCTTCTTGTACATGATGGTCCTATGATGTTGTCTTTAATGGCATAAAGGTTGTTCAAGGGCTTTTATAATAGAGTTTACATGAAGGTGACGTAACACTTTCAGTTCCCACCTTTTTTTCACTATCACATTTATGTAGGGTACAAGTAGAATAGACTCTTACATGCAAGTTTTATTTTTTGTGTTTATTCAGTCGGAAATGAGCAGTTGGAAAGAAAAACCTACGCTCTAAATAGGATCTAGTTTCCCTTTAAGTTAAACATCCCCTGTTTTATTGAAGTTACACAGAGATGAAGTGCTGTCATTGTCAATTGTTTATCAGGAATAAGCAATTAGAAGTAATTGAGCAAGAAGTAGACTCTCTCTCTCTCTCTCTTCCTTTTATGCTAAGGTCTGTCATATGAGGAAAAGGCAGAATTAGAAGTTAAGCAACTTGTAAATGTAGTAGACTCTTGCTTCCCTTTAAGTAAAATTCCCTTTCCATTTTCCAATAAAATTTCAAATAAATACAAGATTTGACATGTACATACATGTATGTATGCTAGGTAATTAATGCTTAATTTCCTGAAATTTATACATCTAGAAGTGGTTACATGTACGTGATTCTATTCTAGGATACTAATTAGTTACATGGAATCATGTTTGTGGTTACATGTACAGGCCAGGCCTTTCATGTTGTTTAGAATGTGTAGATGTGCTGTTAAACAGATTGACATAGATTTCAGTATTCAAATTGGCAACACTGTTTCTTTCACCTTCCATTCTTCTGTTAAAACACATTTATCTCTACAGTGTACATGTTAATGTGAATTAGACTTCTAGATACCATGAATAGTAGTCAATCAAAAGCGCAGAAAAATAACTGCATTGTATAAAATATGCTGCCAATTTGAAGATTGTACATGAAATGTGTACTGTTATTCACTCTAATTTCTGTAATGCAAAAAAAGGTCTGAAAACTCTGCATTAGAATCGTTGGGAACTCAAGTCATGTACATATACATGTAGTACACAGTACATAATTTGGGGGGAAGGCCCTCCAGATATTCTGTGCTGTTTGTCATTGCATTCTAAATGAAAGGAATACGAAATGCAGAAAAGGGATTTAGTTCATTATCGCAATTGATTTACATGTAACTTGGCCCCATGTTGCTCTCACTACAAATAGAGGCATGTTTTCGATCAAATCGTCTGTGTGCAAATACATTTGTTTAAACATTGAACATGTGGCTGTATGTCTTGCATACATGTACTGCTATTTTGGTGGTGAATGTGATTATTATTCTGCTGAGTGTTTATTCAAACAACAAGTACTTGTAGCAAGTTGATTTAAATGGTACTGCGGCCGGTGCGGCTGACAGGAAAATTAATTTCATTCACGTAATTCTATTTTGTTTTATGGTTTGTTAAAGACTTGTAAAGAGTGTTGCAAATTTATATGAATGGATAAAACAGTTTAGTTATTGTTTAGTTAAGTTGTATGACTTTTCTTCTTTCATCAAACTATTATTTTTAATGCTAAAAGGGGGGGGGGTTGTGTTGAATTTGATATGTACTTCTTCATAAAACTTTTTTAAATGCAAAAAGGGTAATATTGAATTGAAAATGTACAGTACATGTATTGGCTGGACGCAGTAGTGCAGTATACATACATGTAATTCTTATGTAGGCCTACATATATATGCTTATAATGTAGATGTCCATTGTGGACAGTTTTACCATAGGCATACATGCACTGTAGCATCATGGTCCATAGATCTACATGTAGTCTTGCCAAGACTAAGCACAGTCATGCACCATTGTAACATCAATGGTTGGCAGACAGAATTGTAGGCAGAGCCAAGGCACAAGAAGGGGTTAACTAACCGCATTATGTGTGTCAGAATGAAGGAGAAAAGGGAAAGGTTACTGCATAGAAAGTAGGCGTGAACACCTAGTGAATGGGCAAGGTGATTGTAAGAAAGTAGAGCAGAGGTGGCCATTCATACCCTACCTGCCCCAACCCCCTTCATGGGAGCACTTCCACCTCATTTGCATATGAAAGGCTGGAGCCCCTGATTGCTAACAGGCTGAATATAGTTCCTTGACGTCAGTCTGTTCAACCATTTCAAGCCCAAATCAGCTCCCTCAATCTCTCCTGGTAAAGGGCAGTCGTCTATGTACCCTTTAATGCCCTCCCGGTCTCCAGTCTGACGTCATGCCAGCATCTTTGCGGGCATGCCGCTGCACCGAGCTGTGTAATCGCTGAAATTGTGAATATTTTACGGCGTCATATGACGTGGAACGCACCTCTGCTCCGTGCACCCTGCGATCAAGTTTACGTAGATGTGCGACTAGTGAATGTAGCCTCCATTGTTTAATTTGTGCTCGTCTTGCTCCCTAATGCCCCCTATCAACCCCTATAGATCTATCCGTCAAACCTCCAGCCAAACACTGGATGTATTTGTTCAAACGGGGATGCTTGTGGGAGAAGTCTGAACAGATTTAGCAACTGATTGCTTGAAATAATGATAATGCATTCAGCATGCTGTGGCGCTTGATTGTGTGTCAGGAATGCCCTTTGCCCCCGGTCTGTTCTGTTCGACAGCCTCATTTCCAACATGCACTGTGTAGGCAGGCTCTCCACATGCACCAAGTCTGCAGTGTAGGGGTGTATTGTACTATATGGACATGTAGACTGTACAGTACATGAACATCGTATACTGTTAAGAGAATGTACACGATGGGCATGTATCAGTCATATTGAAAACAAACCCGTTCTTACCCTCGTTCCTTGAAAATATAGTGCCTTAGTGACCCAGCCACATGGAGGCCTATGACACATACAAACATGCTCAACAAGTTGAATGAAAATGTACAGTACTACATGTACAGTGTACTTATACTTGTAGATATATATATATGTACAGTGAAAGTATGGCTGTATTGCAGTTACAGTGTACCATTGTGCTTTTACAGACATTTTTACAATATTGGCCTGCATGTAGAATAAAACTGTTCTATTTTAAGATTATTTTTGAATTATTGAAAATACATACTTTTAATAATTTTGAAGGCTACATGTGTTGAAGGGGGTAGATGCACTGCATTAGTCATACATGTACATGTAGATGTACAGTAGATCTACTCTGTAGGCCTTTAGTACATGGACACACAGTATATTGATATTAAATATATTTACATACCGGTATATACCTTATTTTTGGAGGTCTACATGTACATCACGACCTACATATACCAAATTTGTCTATGAAAACTTGGTGCTTTACATAAAGTCAGCAACTTGAATTGAATTGTCAGAATCACATGAGATAATGGAAATTTTGTCCTCCTTTCGTAACAAGTTCAAACTATTTGCTGAGCACAATGTTTACCTGATTGAGCTGTAGCCTTTAGTGTAATCGTTTTCATCAGGCTGATAAAAACAAAATTTACACAACAGCACAAAATAAACATGTAGAAAACTAGAATGATTTCCTTCTTACTGTTCCAGCACTAAAACAAACATGTCAGTCTTATTCTGTTTACGGTTGTAATTGACAACTATACAGTGTACATTTAGCTACCCTTTAACCCAACTCTTTACATGGAGTAACAAAAATATTTCTTTAGAGAGTCTGGACCTCTCCCAGATCATTATTTTGCGATTAAAATATAGAAGCGCCATCGACCAAAAGCTCGTCACTTTCTTGATGAGTTTAACCATGAGGAAAACAGATGCATGGGAGTTTGCGTAGTCCTTTGATTAGACTCAAGTGGTCCTATTAAGATGTCCTTATGAACATATTAGCCCAGTATGCAATTAGTGCCTCAGACTGGTCTTGAGACAGCACTTGCCACAAGGTTGATCTGATGTCTCTAACAGAATGTCCGTCTCTTTGCTTGCTTCTATGTGAAACCCTGTTCATATTGCAGTCTCTGTATTAAAACAAATAAAATGGTCGTCTAAAGATAGGTCATATGTATGACCATTGTAGAATAAATTGCTTAGTTTTAATGAAGGCAAGTTCATACATGTACATAAAGACATGAAGTCCATTTTGGGGGAAACATGCTATTGAACATTCTTGATTTTCAGTGCTCCTATTTGCCTATAGGCACAGAGTTCTGATTAAGTTTCATATGTGAACGTTGTCCTTCCACCACCACCAGTGTGAATAGCTTAGCTACAGGCGCTTCTTAAATGTTGATGGCAAAGAATTCATCTTCGTTCTACCAAACAGATAGCATTTTTCGGACCTGAAAAACTTGTTTTTACTCTCTGCATTGTGGAAGGTGTTTTTTCCAAGGAAAGGACCCGGGGCAAGCTTAGTACCCCAGCATAATGTTCCATGCTCCCGAAATCTCAAAAGGATTTTTTCGCTCTGCTCTGCCGAATGGCACCAGGTACATAATTGTGTGGGATTAAAACTAAGCTATGGAGTGGTATAAAGAAGGCTCTGTTTGGTTGGGTAATTGTTCAAATTACAATGGTGAGGAAATCCCCAGTGGTTTTGTTTGGGAAAAAAATGGTCAGAGAGTGTTTTCAGTATTTCGACATGTACATGTACTCACACAACATGTAGGCGTACATGTTGTTTTGAAGTCCACTAGCTATACAATTGAGTAAGTCTCAATCATGGTACTTTAGTGAAATCAAGCAATGTAGAAGAATTATTATTGAAGTGCCCCCCCCCTTCTTCTGGACTCTGGGAAATATTACTCTCAACTTTCGCCACCTGTGATCTACATGTACATGTATATTGCCTATTAATATACAATGCTGTGTTTTTACATGTACATGTACATGCACGTCTATGTCTACAAATGTAAGATTTTAAAGGACAGTACATGTATGGCATCTATGGCCAACATTGATAAGTTAACAGTGATTTAGCAATACAGCTTTGGAGGTCTCCTGGCTTCATTGTATTAGTTTGATCCTGTAATTTTGTGTTCACATTATTTTGTTCTTTCTCTACAGCTTTTCTATCTTGAATCCCCCCTACGTGTATTATTATTTATTTCCCCTTTTTTTTAATGATAGAGTAATGAATGTCAGAATCCCAGGTCCTGCACTATACACTAGATAAAAGATAGCAAGGACAGCTCGCATTCGAAAGGCTCATCTTTCATTTCAGCTCATCACAAAATTGGCATCGGTTACACAATGTCGATATTGATTTCATTTTTTGACCAAGTATAATCCTTGAAGTGGAATTGTGCATACATTGTGCATGTAGTCTATTGTGCATTTCATTTTTGGTTCCAGGGCATACATTATATAGTCACTATGAAATGCTTTTATGATTTTGTCATTAGAGTATTAGACTACAGGTTTTTGCTACATAAAATATAATGGTAGTTAGTGAAGAATGTCCACAGGTTTGTGTAATGGATTTTAGTTCAAGAGAAATCAACTAAAAGTTATTCTGAAAATTTAACAAGCTGAAGATATCTTCTTTTTTTTCGTCTGGAAAATTGTGAACAAATATGATAACATTGTTTGGAGCCAGAAGGGCACTGACCTGTATAGTTGAACACAGAGTTAATCTCTTTTTGGCTCTCAAATTTACATACACCCCTGTACATGTACCGTACATGTACAAAGTTATTTTGTATGTTGTGAGATCGGGCTGTGCATAACCGTGTAATGAGGTACTCGAGTACACTCCCAGCCTTGCCCGCAAATACTCGAATACTCGGACGCCATGTTTTTTTTTTGAATTTTTTTGAATTTTTGAATTTTTTTCATTTTTCATTTTTTTTTTTTTTTTGCCAACACCATACTACGAACAGTACGAAGGTTTGTCTCTGAAAACCCCCGCGATTTTAATTCAAGTTGCTGTTGAAAGCGCCTATTTGTGCTTTTGAATTTTTGACAAATAATTGAAACTATGTTATTTTTAAAACTAAAGATGACAGACAAATATTCCTCCGAGTCCAAACAGAAATCCGGAAATCCGTCGCAGCCTTATTGTGAGATACCTACACTGTATATACTATAGGCCTACATATGAATGTACATGTAAGACTTAGACATTTCAATTTAATTTTGAGCTCTCTCTCTCTCTCTCTCTCTCTCCTTTTCTCTTTCACTAGTATTCCATTTTTTGTACATGTACAGGTGTACATGTATCCAAAAGGAAATAAACTCATACTGTACATGTAATACTAGCAGACTTACATGTAAGCCAATATTTAGGAGGTCTTGATTGGCAGACATACAGGGTGTATGGTTTTCATCCAAAGTCACCTTATGCGTACTAGCACACATTTAAAGTGATGCATTAATTGCACATTATTTTGGATTGACAATGTAATGTCACAATGCTTGTCAGTAAGTATTCCACCTTAAAGTCGGCTTACTAAAGTAAAATGCTAAAATGTAATCTGAATACGATTACACATACTGTACATGTATATTACTTAGCTAAGTAA
The DNA here is from genome assembly GCA_037976565.1 of Mesocentrotus franciscanus. Classification (NCBI taxonomy): domain Eukaryota; kingdom Metazoa; phylum Echinodermata; class Echinoidea; order Camarodonta; family Strongylocentrotidae; genus Mesocentrotus; species Mesocentrotus franciscanus. The sequence continues at coordinate 8,637,821 of CP137671.1, forward strand.
AATGCTAAGTACATATAAATGACTGATTATTCAACATACTGAATTGAATGCGGACCCTGGCTCTCAACTGGCAATATGCAGTATTTCCTGTGTTATGCGAGCCTCCATTTATTAAAGAAATTGATGAAGTTTGAGTTAGCAGATCTGGGGGGTGTTTCACAAAGACTAAGATCGGCTTTAAGTTGGACTTACATTGTAACTATGGCAGGCCGTTCATGCCACTGTGAAACGAAACAACATATAACGAAACGCGGGTTTGGGCATCGTTTCGAACTAGAACTCAATAAAGAATCACGTCTAATCACGCCTAATCAATGAATGTGTTGTGTGTGGACGTACAGGTGTAACTAGTATAACTAACGGTATAACTGGGCGGGGCTTAACGTGACCTCGCGCGAAAGGAGACCTGACCTCTCATTTCCGCTTCCATTTCATGACCGCTGTAGAAAACTTCGCACCTATACGACATTTCGCTGTAGAGTTTCGGGATTACTTTCTTGTGTATGTGGACACCCTGGAATTTATACGATGATTCTTATATGACGTTTCTTGTGTGTGGACACCCTGAAATTTATACAATGATTCTTTATACGACGTTTCGTTATAGAGTTTCGGGATAATTTTTTTTGTGTGTGGACACGCTGTTAGTCTTTGTGAAACACCCCCAGGTCTTGTAGCCCTTGGTTATGGTCAAATCATACTCCTCAGGGATTATTACCAGACCTACATGTACATGTAGGTTCCTTGGAATGTAGGCTTTGTGGCAAAGAAGCAGCTTTATGGATGCTCACATGACCCGATGTTAAGAGTGTACTGTATCCTCTAGAAATTCAATTTGCTGGAAGATATACTAGACTTAGTACTGGGAGTTATAAAAAGAAAAGCCTGGACCCAAACGTGACTGGAAAAATTTGCAACATTTTTTTCGCTATCATTAATAAATATTAAGAGTTTCTAGCCGAGCAGTACACTGCTCCAGTTTGAAGAGTGAATGAATAAGGACACACAGAGATCGGCACGAGCCTTGTTACCACTAAAGCTACATGTACATGTACATGTATGAGGTGCAATATTTGTGAAATAAAAATGGGTTATCATACACTGTACCATGAGAAGCCATAAAGTTGCCTGATACTAACCAGAGAAGTAAAAATAAATCAAAATCAAAATCAGAACCAGTTTATGATGGAAAAATACTTATCAATATTAATTCTATTCATCATGCATTTTCATGTTATAAACATCATTTACATGTACTTTAGAGTTAATGATCAGAGAAGATATCAGTAGTACTGCCAATTTGAAGATGAAAATCTTTTTCATTTACTCACTTAAAAAAAAACTTGTCTCTGAGTACGAGTTAAAAACCCCTCTCTTGCTACATGTACTGTAACTGACGCCCCTCAAACCTGCCTAGCGCAGGTCAGGAAATGAGTTGTCATCCGAAACGTGAGGCTGGGGTCGTGTCATATCCCCTCAGTGTTCTACATGCTAATACAAGACAAATGAGAGGCAGGTTTTAGGACAGGAACACTTAATCACAACCCCTCTTCTCGTACAGAATGAACCATTGGCACTTCTTATTAAAGGGAATTATCAACCATTATGCAACTCGTTTAATGGACAATGGAAATAATTAGTGCAGGCTCTACATGTATGGGCTGGAAAGGAGTATGTGTCTGTTACCCAATGGTGGTCCTCAAAAAACAATGCAAACATGTAAAATTGAAAATTGGAAGGAGTATAGACTGATGTGTGCAAAGGGGTCCAGGACTTGGTCCAGGGCTTGCTCAAGGGCTCCAGCCTTTTTATTTGTTCTCTGGTTAAATCTGACCCATATTTTGGAGTATTTTCAAACAAATTTTTATGACTACTATTTAGAAATTATTTTCGGTTAAGACCTTGAGAATGAATCTTGATGTCACAGATTTTCAAACCTGTTTCTGTTACATATTGAGATGTGGTCTCCTGATTTTTTAAATTTTGAAATGATTTGTGAACTAATTTTTTTCTATAATTTCATTATGAACTTTATCAGATCTACTGATTCATGCATGTATTGAAACTCAAATACTGTAGATGATGCATTAGTTCTTCATATAATACTTAGTGTAGTATAAGTGGATACATCTCCTTGATACCCTGTAGTCTAGGTCTACTTTACAGGTATACATGCGATATCAGACATTTTCTTTTAGAGGAACATGAGTGTTGTACATGTCTTTTTATCCGTACATCTGCTGAGAGCGAGAAGGGCATTGACTATGTAAATTGACATGAGTTACATGCACCCTTCTAGCTCTCAGCTGCTGATTGTACAGTACATGTATATGAACAGCTGGGATAAGGGAGATGGGAGTGTTCATGCTAGCATCATTCATCATGTATCATACATGTATGCCTGCATGTATCTACAGTGTATACAGCGATCTACTGTAAACATGGTAATATTCGCGGTGCTTTAATTTTCACGGATTTCGCACTATAGTCGGTGTCCGCGAATATTAAAACCCGCGAATATATAAGCATGACTTCTTATGCGTGTTTTGAACAGGCTGAATTGCGTGCAACGCGAATTTAAGAACCTGCGAATAGGTTTTGGGGTCGCTCAGCGCGAAAAATTTATCATGCGAAAAATAACAGCGTTTACAGTATTTGGAAAACCTTGAGGCTTGTTCAGATATGGTGTGGGAATTCGGCGTCTGCATTTTTTATTCCAACTGCGCGCAACATGTGTTATAAGTTACAGAAATGTGAAGCGTATATTTCATCATGAAGAAAAAAAACGCTACGGTTTGCCGTATCATATCTGAACGCGCCTTAAGTGTGTCTACATGTACATGTAGTTGTTGTAATTGGACCAGCATTGGATGAATGATAGAAATGTACAGGGTTCTGGACACTGATAGTCCTGACACCTTCTAATCATAACGTTTGCTTTAATGGTCAGTTGAAACCAAGCCAAGTTGACCGTAGCGGAATGGGAACACGTAGCAAGCCGTGGTCAGTCTGTCACATGATCACTCAGGGTTGCCATGGTAGTGGTGGCTCGGATAAGCTTGATTTCCACTGAAACTAAAACCTCAAGAGTTCTAGTTTTGAATAAAAAAAGAAAGAAAGAAAAATGGTTATCACAGAATTATCACAGATTAGCACTGAGCATTAAAGACTAAGAAAGAGATACTAATGCATTGGACAGAGAATGACTACATGTAATGAATACAAATGTAGGCAAGAAACATGAGAACATTTTACTGAAAGAAGATAAGGTAATCCCATATGTGCATATCTGTGTTGGTGCTTTTGTAATTTCATGTGATTTTTTTCATCAAGTCATTGTAATATTTATTTCAATTTTTTTCGTTAATGAAAACGTAAAAATCTTCCCGTTAGTTCATTGAATCTTTTATGCGTCTGGTACAAATTTCCATGGGAGTCTGAGACCTTTTGTGATAGAATTCAGCAGTAAGCACTCTTAATCCTCTGGAAATGAAATGCAAATATCAAATGCTATCGGTCGAAAGGGAATACATTTGTATGGATTAGTGATCAATTTCCTGAGAATTGATGGAAATTGAGTAAGGCAGAGGAAACGTTCCTTGTAATATAATGGTTTGTCAAATTGTAACAGAGAATTGAGTTACCCGGGACAGTAGTACATGTACATTAGGTGTAATAAAGGTACATTTATATGTACACTGTACATGTACATGTGTGATGCTAAGGCTCAGTAATACATGTACCTCTGTGTGCAATCCAAATTATTTGTAAGTAGTACGCATTTTGTTGCAGTGTAATTAATAACTTTGGTTTTCTTTTTTTCTTCAGAAATCAAAATAATACATGTACATGAAAAGTACTACATACAAATTCACTTTTTTAAAGAATGTCTCTTCACTTAGTGATTATTCCTAAAATGACACAGTCAATCATGATCATTTTTGAGAAGGCTGATGGCATCCTCATGAAGCTTTTCTAGTCATTTTTAATACCATTCATTTTATGCATTTACAGAACATAATGGCTATATTTTAGGAAGGCCGTTTCAGCATTTCAGAGAGACATACTAGCATTGTGATTCTCCGTCTGCAAAGTACGCAATCAATGACATTGTGTTCTTTTGAATTTTTTCCCCCTTTCTCCAGGGGTCTCATCAATAATGCAAAATGTCAAAGCGAAGGTACTAATTAATGCCGGCCGATCTGATACCCTTGGAAAATTCATGTCTGTTGTTTGAGTTCACAATGATGTCAGTTTCAAAAGCTTCTTTCTCTCTTTCTCTCTTTTTTCTCAAGTCTCAGTTTGTAAGTGATCCCTTGCATGCCCAGGGGTAAGATAGTTTTGTTTTGCCTGGAGCGCACGCAGTAATAATCAAATTGACCGCTTTTGAAAGTGGACGTCTCTTCCCTGGGGGAATGGCGTGACTTTCAAAGAGCATGATTCGCTCCTTCCTCGTCCTCGTTTTGATGGCCAGATAAAAATTGAGCGCTCTCAATTATTGCAGCGTGTAATCTGCAATGGTGATGGAGGCTGAATGTCACGGGTTCAAAGATGTCATTTGTGTTGCGCATAATATTCATCTCAGTTTAGATTATGAGGAGTCTGGTAAGCTTTCAAAAAAGGAACACAGATACAAATGGAGAGAAAAGGAGGGACAGGCAGATGGAGAGAGAGAGAGAAAAAAGGGAGAGACCAAGAGGAATAGAGAAAAGGAGAGAGAGAGAGAGAGAGAGAGAGAGAGACAGGCAAATATACATAAAAGAGAAGAGAGAGAGAGAAAGAGTGACAGACAGACAGGCAGACATACAATTAAGAGAAGAGAGAGGAGAGAGAAAGACGGAGAGAGCAGAGAGAGGGACTGAGGGAGAGAGAAAATAGAAATTATATGTATAAGAAAACACCACATATGTATTTATAGACTAGGAACAATCAATTTCAATTCCCAGTAAATTATCAAACCACAAAATGATTTTGTGTTTAACCATCAATAGCTACCGGTAGACAGTAAGTACAATGTATCAGCAGTTAGGAGAGTAAAGTACAGTCAAATCTGCTTTAGTGACCACCTGTCTACAAAGACCACCTGTCTACAAAGACCACATTCTTTGCTTCCCTTGAAAATGGTTTCTCATTGAAACATGTACTAAAGGAACCTGTCTACAAAGACCACTTTTTGTGTTTCCCTTGGGCGGTCGCTATAGACAGGTTTGACTGTAATTAATTTTTCAATTATACATATTATGTTAATCCACATACACTGTACATGTAGGCCTAACAAAATGTGCAGAGACAATTGTTAATACTTACCTACATGTACATGTACAGTCCATGTGTCATGTACATGTATACACATGGACTTATAAAGTAAGACATAGTTTACACTTAGTTTATATATACATGTATATACTGACTTAAATTTCATACTTGTGTATTAAACGTGCAAATGAACTAGAAGGATGGGTACATAATATGGGCCTTTATGCCAAAAAGAAACAAACCATGCTACATCATTGGCAGGCAGAGCTGAACTTGCATGAACTTTGACCCGAGCAATCTGTACTGAAATAGTTTCAGAGTTTCCTCTTCAAGTTTTGCATGCCAATCAAACTTCATTTATGCACTGATTCCAGGGAATCCCAACTCCCTGGGTATACTGAAACAATGGGACGCACTAGTGGAGCACATACATTTTATGCCACACATAAAAACCATTATGTAGCAATATCCCCTTTAATTGTATTCATGTAGCTCTCTGTATTGTCCGTCTGAATATGTTGTTTTTGTTATGCCTAGTTTCTCCTTCCCTCCTACTTCCTGTAGATATTTTTAGTTCGGCATTAAATAAAGAAGATTTTTCGGATATTTAGACAATGCAAAGACGTAAAAAAAAATGAAATGTAGGTACGCAGTTTCTCCTTGTTTCCAGCCTGTGTAGTAAAAGGACCATTGAACTTCTTTCAAGAAAACTTGAGGTGGGATTGACCCCTCAAGATTTGTGTATGCAGGGAGTTGATGGATCTGAAAGGGACAGATCTATACAAAATAAGGAACAATTGGAACTCTCCAGTTCTAGAACCTGGCCTGTGTTTCAACTCATGTTGTTTTTGTTTTGTTTTTTGCTTGCTCTGAAATGTTTCATGCGGACACGAGTTGTCTGGTTTTACGATACCCTGAACGGGATCATAGTCCATGGATGACTCTCCATAGTATGTGTAGCCCTATTCTTTTTGGAGTGAAACTCTGATTTCCTGAGCTAATATCCTGAAGGATTACCGTGAAAATGAGATCATTAAATATAGCCTTGTGACCTGGAGCCAGCTGGCTCTGTTCACAATTGACTTACGGAGAAGGTTCAGTTGTGGAAAAGGTGAAGAATAATTTGTGATATTTCTTGTTTATGTTTTTTTACATATCAATTTAGAAGAATACCAATGAAGAAATGTCCCCTGCAAAGCATGGCTGTCCAATTTCCCTAAATATTCAAAATATGGCGAGAAACAGAAAAAAATGTGGACCAAACTTGTATGCCATGTGTGTGAAGTCATGTTTTTACACTTCTGTGAGCAGTGCATCTGTGCATGGGATTTTAAAGGTAAAGACCAGTTTTGGAAATGCCCCTCTCTCAAAAAATGAAATGGAAGCTCTCATTACCAATCATGTGAAAGGAGATGTTTTGACTAATACGTGATGATACAAATTTTGCAGGGAAACCGCCTACTAATTGATATATTTGGTAAATTATTATATCTATTGGGACCAAATAGATATCGCGCACGTGGTCGCATAGTCCCATATACATCTTTCTGTGTACAGTGCTTGTAACTTTACCAAGACTGCTGGGCCAAATTTCATATCATTTTGATGATTCCAGAACCTTGCAGTACACACCAATACTTGTATGCTAGATGATCAACCTTTTCTGATCGATTCCACAACGTTTCTTTCACAATGCAATCGCATGACCAGAACTGGTCTTTATCTTTAAACAAGATTGAGTTTATTTCTTCTCATTTTGGTGATTCCAAAACCTCCCAGTATACATCAGTTCATTTTGTTTTTGTTGTTGTTGTTGTATATACATTTATATTGTGCAATTGCCAACAATAGCTACTTGAGATGTCAACAGATAATTGTTGAGAGTACATGTACATGTAGGTTAGTTGAGAGCTGGTTATACTGTACCAGCCGTCCTTGTAAGGAGAGTCCCAAATAGGTCACTCAAATTGGCTGCTGCAGCTCAGATGATGTTATGTTTCACTAATCTGTTCAAAAACAAAAGGAACAAAACATTTCTTACACATGTAACATGAGAGATTTGTGGAGCATGTAAGCATGAGGAAAAGTACACTTACTGTATATCTGAGGAAGGCAACATTGCCTTGCAAAAAAAAGCAACTAGATCTAGAGTCAAATATGACCCTACCAGAAGAAAAGTAGAGCAAAATAAAGAAAAATGAACAGCACCCAGGATTACTGCACTGTTCTCTAGCATTTTAAAGTAGACATTCAAAGAAAATCACAAATATGGCCAACAATATATCACTAGAAACCAGGAAGCTTACAGATGACAATCGTACAAGTTTGAGGTCAACCTTGTTCGATATTATCTTCCCTTATGCCATGATACAAATTAAATCAATATTTAAAATCAATGAATGTCTACTTTAAAGATACTATGTCCCTTTTGCAGCCAACATCAAATTCTGTAGAACTTTGCAGGAATTATGAATATGTCATGTATGTCCTATCTGTGAAATTTAAACGTCAGCAGTGTCCTAATATTCAAATTATGCAAGGAAACCTGTTTACTTGCTAGACTTCACTGTCAGACACTATTGAGTGACTGACTGGCTTTTTCATCTTTGGTAATAACATACATAAAATGAGCTGTAAAGGGTACATGAGCATTTGTCTACATCAATAACCCACTTCTTGTAATGGCCAAAATTAAACTGATTGAATCTTTGCGCAGCATAAAACGTACGACCATTCGGTACAATGGTCTGAAAAATCAGACTATTACTTACTGGCTCTATAGCTCCTAAGTCGATTCGACAACTAATAGTCGTTATTTTCCCACTTAAAGACATTTTCAAGCCCCCTTTTTTTAGGGAAGTTTTAAATTAGTATTGTCTTTCAAATGCCGTTGGAATTTAACCTTTTCATTTTTTTGGCCTGCAAATGGGACATAGTACCTTTAAGGATCAACTCCAGCCAGCTCATAAATCACAAGTGCTCTAGTAAACCACATGATTCACCTACATGTACCCTTGCCATGCATGCCTCCCCTGCCAGATGTATGATACATGTGTCTGGCCCACTGAAAGGTAATGCAAATTTCAAAACAATAAAACTACAATGTATTGTCTAATGGCCACTAAGTGTTTGTGCACTTGGCACTTGAAGCTCTGGCCCCGTCTTATAAAGACTTGTGATTGATCTAAGGGTACGTTTATGCTTAATTTTGAAGGCAGAATGAGCGATTTGAAACGCTCATCGTAAACGCTCATCGTAATCGCAGTTCCACTGTGTACTGTTTATGCTCACTTCTCTGGCTTCTCCAGGCATGATTCTGGCTCAGAGCCAGAATCATGCCTGGAGGAGCCAGAGAAGTGCAGTGCAAAATTGCACTGCGCATGCTACGTTGAGCCCATTTAAACGTGTTTACAAATGATTGTGCGTTTATGCTTCCCCAGAATCGCCGATCGTAAATGCACCTTTTTGTGAGTTTACGATCGGCGATTACGATCGCCGTTTATCGGTGATTCTACGAAAATGAGAAAGGACGCAACCATGTTTTGCACTAACCACGTAACAAAAGCCTCATTCTGGCCAGAAAAAGTTGAGCATAAACACACCCTAAATCAATCGCAATCGCAAGTTTGCAGTCCCTTATCTCTTACATGTATGTACATAGTTGCGATAATATCAACTCTTTATAAGATGGTGCCCAGGACACCATCGCTCTTTATTTTACCAACAACTGCATCTAAAAGGATATAATTAATTATAATTTGAAATGCAATGCTCATCTTTATAGTGAGCATGTAAGTGCAGATCAAGATTCTAAGATATATCTCTAATTCTAGTTATGTTGTACATTTTAAGAAAAATAAGTTTGAAAGTTGTCCTGTATTGTTGTCATGCTGGGTATACAATGTAGGTGCTTAGGACCCGCAACAAGCAAATGGATTGTTTGGTCAATTGTAAACAAACTCTAGTAATTTCCTGAAGAACACATAGCCCCACAGTATAATTGCACCTCTTGGAATGGATGATGTCACATGTATGTTCATTCAGAAATAAATAAGCCATTGCCTTGATGTGGCATTTTGAAAATCTAAGAATTAAGAATCAAGAATTTTCCATGGCCTAAATTTTTTCCAAACCAATTTTCAAAGATAAAGAGCCTATGGTTAAGATTCTATATGCCTCATATCCATACCATGTACAGTACACGAACTGTGCTTAACTGCTTGTGGTTTGTAAGATGAATCATGTGATAAATAAATCGACTCCTAATCCAGATTTATTGATGTCTCCTGACAGCATAGTTCCCATTTAGGTCCCTTCTGAAAAATGTAATGTGATGAAATAGTCAGCCCCCCTCTCCCTCTTTTTTTGCCCTACCATTGCCTAGTGATAGTCTCAACATGTCTGTACAGACTCTTATTTGAAATATGTTGTATACTGTAAACGCTGTTATTTCATGTGATTAATTTTTCGTGCTGAGCGACCCCAAAACATATTCGCGGGTTCTTAAATTCGCGTTCAAAACACGCATGAGAAGTCATGCTTATATTTTTCACGAGTTCTAAAATTTGCACTTGCCGATCTTAGCGCGATATCTGCGAAAAATTAATGTACCGTGAATATTTCCGGGCTTACAGTATATCAAAGTCTAAACCAACTTTTTACAATGGTTGTGGATGAGCTGCAGTAAATGGTATGCTTAATGAAAATATGAAGTGATGTGACATGATGAAGAAATACCCCCCCCCCATCCCATTGTTCTATCCTATTGTTCTATCCTACCATTGCATGCACATGTGTGCATGCACGGACTGTAATTTGACACTAAGAAAAAGTGTGTCATGAGCTAAAGTCTAACCAGCTTTACAATAGATTTGTGTAGCTACAATTCATAGGCCCATGTAACTGATTAATAGTCTACAAATTTCATGTAGTTCAGACCTTTATTGTTCTGACCGTGAAGGATCTTGTGTGTGCAAACTCACCTGATAATGGGTTATGAAAGGCATGTCATTTTTGAGGGGATATACTGAAAAAATAACATCTAGGCCTACTGGTACATGTGTGTGTATGTTCCAATATACTGAGAAGTTATATTCATTGTCTAACCGCAAATATTCCATGAAAATACTGTTTAAAAATGATCTAGTTATCATATATCACACAGAAATCAACTGTAGACTTTCATTCATATCTTAAATCCTTGTGTTTTTTTAGAGAGAAAATAAATCTGTAGAGATCATTGTTCTGAGAGAGAGAGAGAGAGAGAGAGAGAGAGTGGTAGGAGGACAGAACAGAAATCACATTTTGAGTTTGCTAGTGGGCTTAAAATGAAGGTTGTTTGAGCTTAGCACTTGTTTGGTTTCTAGCGAAGTCCCATTCTTTGGCTTATAAATGCTATTCTTTGAAGCCAATGAAAGGCTCTTTTGACTGTGAATAAGAGGAAGTACACTGATTCGTGACTGTTATGATACACAACACCATACAAGAACACGTACACATGTACATGTACATTATAACATTATTATTAAGTGGACCTGATACTATCTGCACTCCAATTGACAGTTTCAATAAACAGTGTAGTTCGTCAGAAATATAGCTGATCAAATATTACGGAAACTTCCACTTACTGTGATTTTATAGCTGTTAATATTAATTGATTTCTTTATATGTAATAAACATGTATGAATTGGACATTAACATGTATCATTGAGTGGACTCTATATTCTTTATTACTATCTCCACTCCAACTGACTTCCAGTTTTAATTTTGTGCATCAAAAAGTTAACTTTTGATATTTATAAATTTCTACATATACATGTAGTAGTGTTATTAAAATATACCACCATATTCAGTGTTTGTATATTCATTCTTTTTTTTATTTGTAATTCTTGTAAAAAAGACAGGAAAGAACATAAATGTTTTACCAGTCTCAGACACAAATTGGTAGAGAGCTTGATGTTCATGCGTGCGTACATGTACATGTACTATTGTACATGCTTCTATTTTCTTAGTAGTCGTCTGTGCACTCACGCTCTTTCTGCCATTATCTCTCTTTACGAGCTGCCCTATTTAGGTCAAGTCATTAGCAATTTGAGTGGTTGTTAATTACAGATCACTACCTTGCTTTATGGCAAAGTCTGATGAAGCAAGTCACCACATTGTCTCTTCTCCCGAAGCCTAATTTTCAAAATCGATAATGCGGGATAATGTGGCCGTCGCATGCCTCCTTCCTCTATGGTCCGCCGCCCATTTGATGAACGTAATAGTGATACGCTTTTAACGTGCGTTTAAGCGCTTCAGAGAAAGGGCAAGGGGAATGGCTTTGCGCTTGGGCGTTATTAATACCCACCACAAGCCGTCGTTAATCTTTCATTTCAGAGCTTAGAGCCGCGTTGGGATCTGGTTTGCCTCTTTTGTGAGGAGCGATATGGCGGCTGTTTCTACGATTTCAAGCTCGGCAGGTTCTATCGAAAGAAGGGGCAATACGACACTTGTGCATTTCAGCGTAATGGTGCCACATGCTTTGCAGTCTGTCATGGCAATGTGATTATTTGTAATAAAAGATCCTTGATTGTAAACCGGTTTTAGTGAAAATGATACAGCTCGTATTGGTATCAGATAATTCCATGAATATTTTCTTTCCTCTTTGTATGAATAGACTGAACAAGCCGTGTATATGAAGAACAAAAATGAAGAAAAGAATCACTGATGCTCAATGCTCTGACTTCATACATCTTACTTTTAGTTTTGAAACATAAATGTAATATAAATGAGTCCATATGTACTTGTAAATTTGTAAGTCAGGCTTTTTTAATGTCTTACCAGTCACATGACCCTACTTGTATACTGAACCAGGATTAAGGCACTGGGATTTTCAGTTCTTCTGCCTCGTCTGCTTAGAGCCAGAAGGGCGTTAACTCTGTAAAATTATGAGAGTAAATGCCTTTCTGGCTCTCAACAGACGGTGGATCCCATGACACTGCATGAATGTTAACTTATAAATGTCTCTATAGAATTGTTTATTTATTTTGTTTTAACTTTGTATCCTGAAGTACATGTAGAATCCTCTTTATACTTCCCAAGCCATTGTGTTCTTGCACTATGTACATTGTAGTTAATGTTTTCTTTAAGATAGATGACATCATACTCATGCAATCATTGAAACATTTTCCTGCTTTTTGATTTCCCTGCAGAACTCCATTCGACACAACTTGTCCCTACACAGCCGTTTTGTCCGGGTCCAGAATGAAGGAACAGGAAAGAGCTCCTGGTGGATGATCAACCCGATGCCAAACCAGGCAAATCATCAAGGAGGAGAGCATCCAGCATGGACACCACAAATTCAAAGTTTGAACGGAAGCGGGGGCGAGTGAAGAAGAAGGTCCTGGAAGAGCGTGCAAAGTGGGGAAACACAAGCCCCACACCGAAATTAGAAGGAGAGGAAGGTGCTAGCCCTTTACCGTTCAACTTGGCAACGACAGATTTCAGGTCGCGAGCCAGCTCGAATGCAAGCAGTTGTGGCCGTCTATCCCCAATCATGACCACACATCCAGAAATAGACATGCATGACAATGAAGTCCCACCCATGTCTCCGATTCCCTTCCAAGATATAGCGCCTTCTCAAGCGTATGATAGCCCAGACCCCTACCAGTCCACAGATCAGCTAGCCAAACTAGCCAAAGCAATGACCCTAGATTCAAGTCTAAGTGTAGAGCCAGCAATCCGCCACACACACAACAACGGTGGATATCTGTTCTCCCCGCAGAGCTACAGCGGGTCCGACATGTCTCCTGTCCACAGTAACAGCCCGTATTACTCACAACAGGGCACTCCAGCCGTAAGTCCTCTAGGTCAGTGTTCCCAATGCAGGAACTGCCACCCAGTCAGTATGGCATGCGACAGAGCTTCACAAATCTGATTCATGAGAATGAATCCATCATCCCTCAGGATCCCATGTTCCCGCAGTCCGCCGTCTTGCGCCAACAGCAGTCGCCGCGACCCATGCCGAGCTGTCGCGAGGAGAGCATGATCCAGCACACATCGCCTCACAGGCTGATGCCTAACGTGAACCAAGGAAGCAACTTGGCCATGTTGCTGAACAACGGCCACAACACGCACACCACCAGCCACCACCACCCGCTACCATACCCCAATGGCGGTACCCCTCACCATGTACACCCTCACCATGTACACCCTCACATTCACCACCATCAAGGCATGGTACACGTGGACAGGTTCCCCAGCGACCTGGAGAGTGTTCAAATTGACCCCCTCAAAGGATGGAGCGATCTAGATGTGGAAACTATCCTGAGGAATGAGCAGGACTTGACAGAAGGACCCGACGCCAGCTTTGATAACATTGGGACAATAGGAACCACAGCAACAACCATGGCTGCACCCAGCTGGGTCCATTAAACGGTAAGACCATCTTCCTCATACACATTTTCCATTGAGAATCTTGTATTTACTATGACTTCCTCAAGTTTGTCTTCAAGAATATCTTCCAGTTTTTGCTAATCTATGAAGAAATCTATCACCAAATCATCAGATTATAAAATACACTTATTGTGTTAGCCTTGCCATTGTCAATTGTCTGTTTGTTCTCTACTCCCTGATAAAGAAGAAGTACTTGTGCTTGACAAGAGCTAGTCATGATTCTGTAGTTGCCGGTCCTTGGACAATATCTTTCTGTCAAACTTCACTTGATTCTGATTACTTTCTAATCATCTCTTTCTGATTATCATAGCATTGTAGAACCTTCCAAGGTAGAACATTTTCCCCATAGCAACACTTGTGGTGAGTGAAGGATCCTTAACGACTCTGATGGGTCATTTCCGTAATGTAATTAAATTTAATGCACAAATCTTTGTAAGGTGCCTTGTTACAAATTATTTTATTCACCTGTTACAAATAATTGTTTCTTCAATAGTCAGAATGTGAATTGCATACATTTTGTGTTGTCAGGTGGGACAAGCCATAGATGTTTGTCCTACCTAGCAACAATTAATGTATGCAATTCGCATTCTGACTATTGAAATACAATACTTTGTAACAGGCGAATGAAATAATTTGTAACATGGCACTGAACAAAGATGCAGTTTTCTTACACTATTGGACGCAAAGGGTTTTTCCCCCATGTTCTTTCATCAGAAATATGCAGGCAGTGTTACCGGAAATTATATTGATTGGAAAGTCCGACTAGCTTTCGCTACTTGGAAAGCGCCTAGCCTGGGTGTGAACTTGAGCATTTTGGAGTTGTGTCGTTAATAATGCTCACTTCCAACCAGGTTGACACATGTCTGTTGAGTCACCAACAGACTTTATTATTCATACGATCCCCATACATGTTCTTGATAGCGTACAGTTCTAGATCATGTGCTATGATGAAAGGTAATCTTGGCTGTGATAATGGCGAAATGAATTTTGTATTGCTTGTCACAAAATTATTTTCTTGCAGAATTCAAAGAAATGTACACTCAGCACAAATTTTAATTTAGTAGAAAATATAATGAAAGAGGAATTATAAGATACAGATTTAGGACCATTGGTTCTATTAGGACTCCAATAACATTTGTTGAGCGCTAGAAGGGCATTATCATTACAGTTAATTGTTTCCTAGATCTCAACAGATTATGATTGTACAATGGTGGGCATTCTGAGAGTGATTTAACTTCAGACATTTCTTTAAGGAGACCTGTAGATAAAACTCAAAGAGCTGTATTTAAAAAATCAACAAAATCAACAAAAAAATCAAGGATGCATACAAATTGATGTGCTGCAATCTGACATTTACTATCTAGAGCAAATCGAAATAGAACGTCCTCCAGCGAATCTTTACTATTGTTTTCACCGGCACTCTGTTCCTTTCAAATTGTGGTTTCATTTTAAGTTCTCTACACTCCCTTTAAAACTCTCGGGGAACGGAGGGAGAACACAGCCAGGTCAGTGAATTTGGAGTGCACTTGCACGGCGGCTAGAAGTGAGCCTCTACTTGATTTCTCATTCATGTATTCTCACCACCCCCTCAACCTAGATCTCAACAGCTTTGTTTCGTATTCCTCCCCCATCCTGGCCTTTTCTATCTGACCTCTGTACGCTGAATTTTTCGCTCCTCTCCCCCTTGTACTTGCATCCCGGAATGCATGCTTAAGCGAGGAATAGGATGAGGCGACAAGGCGGTGTTGCAGTTCTTTTTAACATCTTTCTCTAGTTATGAAGTTTTTATATGATATTCCTTGGCTGTGACATAGACTTCCACTTTTTATTCAAATGCATCATCCGTTTGGAGCCAGAAAGGTATTAATTTGTTTGTGAAGTCCATGAATGAACAACCTTCTGGCTCCAAACCTACAATAAGACATACAATTTCGTACTACATGTACATGTATAGTAGTACATCTGTTCAGATTCAACCCCAGGAGACCAAGATCTGGTCATCCAAACAGCTCATATTTATATTCATGAAATCGCCTCTCTATGATCGAACGTCCCGAGGAATACAATCATGTTAGATCTTGTTGGAGATGAATGCTTTGCTGAACAAATTATCCAATGAGGTCTACTCTCACCGCTGTTCCTATATAATTTTTGCTGTCTCCCTGTCCTCTATAACCTGGCATTAGTGAAACTTTCTCTCACGTTCAAGGCAGGCATTGGTCCGAATAGTTTGCTGAACCCGAAGTAAGGGCTTTCATTGCATTGTCTGGCACATGTGATCTGTTCTATTTCCCAGCTCTAGCATGTGGTTGTATTGAATTTGGATCTCAGTATTTGTAATTTTGGCAGTGACTGCAACTTTCATAGAAATTTGTAATTTGTGGTAGCTTTGATAGCTAAAAAAACAAAACACCTGTAGACTATAGCCATAGGGGAGTTATAACGGAGAGGGTTATTGGATGTAACGGCCACTTTGAATTGTGAGACAAATGATGGGGGGAAAAAAAGTTGATTTCTGTTAAAGATGGGAAATATTTAAAAAAGTTTTTGTCATTCTTTTTTTCTTCCATGCTAAAGAATATCAAAGTTCTACATCAATGTCAACAGAAAAGGGATCGCTCTTGAGATGGTGTCATGTTTAGATAGCTACCGTACATGTATGTATTGTGTAATAGTACATCTCAGCTTTGTCTTTAAGTACTCCATAAATCTTGCATCTTAACCATGACCCCACTGTTATATTTTTTCTTTTCCTGTTAGATTGAAAACAGATCTGGAAAGTGGAAAGTTGATGGCATTCCATAAAATTAAAAAAATGTAATGTATACCATTTCCCCCCATATCAGATACCCCTTTGGTGGTTTAATTGTGACACTCTTCTAGTTTAATACCTCAGTCACACTGCCAAATTGACTCCAAAGTGACCCCAAACTGATTCCAAACCAACTCTTGTCTATTTGAAGCAGGATTATGCCTTGTTTAGTCTGGTGTCAGTGTGACTGAGGTATCAATTTATCACTACCACAGGAAAAAAAATCATATTCAAACTCTAAAGCTTATTGTAGGTTGTGGCAACATTGGGGTTAATCAAAAGGGAATGGGAAACTTGTAGTTCTAAAGGGGTAGAGAAGGATATCAACATTTGTATTCTGATTGTACATGTAGGTCAAAGGTCACACTGGAAGGCTGCCCTCTTCTAATTAATTCATGCTGCTAGTACAACTGTGACATTGTTATTCCCCAGAAATAACAGGCATGCCACACTCAGCGCACAACGCTAGCTAATTAGCACCCGGGATAGATTAGAAGAGATGGTACCCCAGGAATTTAGGCAGTTAACAGTCGCATGACTGTCACTTGTAAACTGCACTACTGTCCACACTTCTGTACTACAGTATGAGTGCTTTATACAGGAACTAAGTATTGCTCGAAATAAAAGTAGAAACCCTCACATCATGTCACGCATGACGACATGTATCATTCCATAGACTTTCATGTGTCATGGTATGAGGGTGTGTACTTTATTTCAAGCAATACTAGTAAATGCTAAAAAAGATAAATTTATTTTGTTTTCTTTTTTAAAAATGAGACGTTCGGGAATTACCTTATTTTTTGAGGTCCTTCGAAGCCATTATTTTACCAGCAGCAATGTGATTAGATGAGACTAAAGAGTATAATGGGCAGTTTTGTTAGCCTTTTCATGCCTCATTAGTGCTCTTTTATGCATCTAATTTATGAGTCTTCCCAGATGCGCACAAGGATATTATTTAATGACGGTTGCAGTGTTCATCAGCAAAGTGGTGATCAGAGGAGCAGCTTTGAGATGAGATTGAAAAGATCGCATCTTTGTCATCTCAAGGAATGAGAGATGCAAGAGTAGAAGTCATCTGTTGAAAGCAACAAGAATGTGAACTCTTTGCCTGTTTGAAATGGTATGAGGTTATGAGAATGTTACTGAAATGATATGGCAAAATGAAGCAGATTTTGTCTTTTGGTTCCATTAACTTTATATAGCATCTTGTCAGCATCTAGACTGTAGTACAGGACCACAGATGGATAATGTCATTCACTCCATCAAAAAGTAATTACTAAGTGAGAGATGGTAGATTTTCTCTACTTTTTTTCTTGCTCTTTCGTAATCCTAAGAAACAGAACTGTTTCAAGATGTTCATGGTACCCTCCAAGGGAATGTTTAGAGAGTCTGCATTTGTCTCTGTTCTTGCAGTGGGAACTTCAGTTCAAGTGTATATATATATATATATATATATATACAGTACATGTACTTGTTGTGACTGACCATGATGTTTTCCTGTCTCCTGATACGAAGTAGGAGCAGGAGGAGGAGGAGGAGGAGGAGGAGGAGGAGGAGGAGGAGTAGTCAATCATTATGAGTACTTCCCTGACCTACTATCTCTTCTCCTCTCTCCTTCTCCCCCTCCCCTCCCTCTCTCCTCCCCTCCCCATCCTCCCACTCCCTCCTCTCTCCTCCCCTCCCCTCCCTCTCTCCTTCCCTCCCCTCCCTCTCTCCTCCCCTCCCTCCTCCCTCCCCTCCCTCCTCCCTCCCCTCCCTCCTCCCTCCCCTCTCCCTCTCTCTCTCCTCCCCTCCCATCCCCTCCCTCCCCTCCCTCTCTCCTTCCGCCCCTCCCTCCCTCCCTCCCTCTCTCCCCTCCCTCCTTCCCTCTCTCTCCTCCCCCTGCACTACAATGTATCACCTCCTGACTGATGACTGGTATGCGGCATGTGGCCAAGCCATTAGCATCAGCAACAGATTTACCTAATGACATAATAAACTAAACTGTCCCCCAGTTATGTGGCCATAAATTGTGGAGAAGTGCCCATAGCTTTGGACTGTATGGCAGCTCACCTACCCTACTGTCCTCCTATGAAATTGTCTGCTGGGAGCCAAAAGGACATTTACCCATATACTTGAACACAGTCTTAATGCCCTTCTGGCTCCAAACAGATGATCACACAGAGAGAGACACCATGTGTTGACTCAAGCTCCATATACATGTGTAGGTGTATTTGGTGGAGTTCAAGGTATTGTCCATCTTGTTACCTGGAAAAAGTTTAAGTGGAATGATGATCTTGAATGAGTGTGTTGCTGTAATATATACATGTATGTATGTTCATGTTGTCTGCTATAATACATGTAGTTCAAAAATATTCCCAGTCTATGAATCTCATGCTAGTAAAGTGTGTTAAAATGTCTGGTGCAATTTGCTTCTTGCTTCTTATTTCAAATTGATTTTTTTATTTTAATTGTTTTTTAAAGGATGATATGTTTATAATATTGGAGGATGATTCCAGTTTCTTAGTATTGTAGGTTTGAAGATGTTTTTTTTTCTTTTGCCAATACCGTTGGCTTGATTTACAGTTACAGTGAGTTTTTGTTTTCAGGTGGATATCAAATATAATTTATTATGCCTTATTGAAAATTTGACTTGGTACCTTTCAAATTACAAACATGAAGCTCTTGAGATTTTTTTTTTATACAGAACAAACCGTAAAAGTTAAGCATTAGAATTAGATAGGTACGTGCTTGTTTGGTCGTCGGTAAGCTTTGCGGCTTGAAGGACCAGCACGCCACGAAACTGTCACTTGAATTTGAAAGAGAGCGCAAATATCAGTTGCAGTAATTCAGTCATTACCGTTGGCAGAATAAATCATCCCCATCAAGTATGTTTGTCTTGATCTAGATTCAGATCTCACTTCTTTCTAGTCTTTTCCCTTTTGGATAATGTACACATACTGGTTGTATAGTTGTCTACGTGTCTGTGCATACTACATGGACAATTTGTGTATTTGCCATGATACTATCCCTATAAACACTGCAGAGGAAAGCGAGGGTTCTTTTTTTCTTTTCTTCAGAAGCTGCATGGTTTATGACGAAGAAAAGGAGAGGGTTCAAGATGAATCCAGGACGTGCCTGTAAGTAGGTACACCTACGCCAAGGTTATTTGATTGAACCGTAGAAGTGATTAATGGCTTTCTTTTCCCCTCTGTCGGTTGGGATTCCTCATTTGTCAAAGTGCTATGATACATGCCGCATGTAAATCATATACGTGGGACTACATTAACAAGTCTGGGTGAAGTAATGGGCAAGTTGCAAGATCGAAATGAGATAACCTTTCTGAGTCAATTTGTAAAATTAAGCGTATTATTCTCTCCCACTGTTTGAGATCTCCCCTTGCTTCTTTTGCCTTCTTACTGCCCCCTGCCTTTCAAGACCTCCCTCCCCAACCCTCTCCCCTCCCCTCCCCTAAGGATCTAAATTTTCACAGTTTCTGTCTTGTTTTGTTTTATTTGAAACCCTACATTTCAAGTTGAGTAGCATCTTAAAGTTGTTGAAATCATTTTGAAGCCTGGTGCCCTGAAAACTGAGTGAACTTGGCAGGGAACCTTATCACGGCAGTTGCGTGGTGTCGTCCTGCATGTGTACACAGCTTAGATTGTTTGTCTTCGTCCATTCTCTAAGCCAGCCCTCTGTATTGTCCGCAGGGACATGTCTCCACATGCAACCTTCTTATTTTAATCAGTTTAGCACCACTCGTGGTGTGGCAATCGTAATGAAGACGATCCACTCCGCTGACTCGCTGCGACGTCCCCTTGTTCCAAGTCCTGGTTTGGCCAAATTCTCTCTTCGCACGTCAATTGTCATGTCGTTGTCAACTTGGTGAGGGGAGGGCGTTAGTAATGGGGTAAGGACATGTGGTGTTTACAATCAAGACTTCTCCCCTTCAAACTTTCACAAAACAAAAGATGTGCCAGAGAGCCACATTTCCACCAATCTTGACTTCAAATGATATTAACCTTGTCAGTACCAGAAGCAGTCTGAAGCCATTATGATTTTGGGTCTTTGGAAGCAAGGGGGCTTCCAACATGCACTATGAAGTGGGGCAACGTGCGTGTATGGGAAGAAACGCAAGCCCTGCCGTCTGCCCCCCACCGCATTCCCACATGGCCGTGATTTACGACCAAGTTCCATTCTAATTTTCCGCATTGTTCTGCCTTCACAGTTCATCCTCGTAGAGATATATATCTCACACTCCTATCTCCCTTCGCTCAGGGAGGGGAGCGTGTTAGGGCCTCATATTTTGTTCCCACCTCTCCCAGCCAACCCAAGTGTAATGAGATTTCCATATCACAAATAAATAATGGTCGGGCGGGCGGAGAGATAGAGATTAGCTTTTCCTAAGTCCAGCATAGTCCAATTTGCTCAGTGAAGCCATGCCTGCCACAGCGCTTGCTGTAGTCCTAAGCCATCAAGTGAAGATGAAGATAATTCATAGCAATAGTTTGTATTCATCTTTCTTATCTTAATTAGATGTCAAGGTAGATGAGGGGTTCCATGTTAAATGATTAATTGAGATTTATCAGTGGAAATTTCTAAGACACATGCAACTTAGAAATACGCAATGAGTGTATTTCATTTTAATAAACTGATTACCTCTGAGCCGTACATGTTTGATGTAAAGAAACCTATATTTAAGGAAGCATATGGAAAATGCTAAGAAAAGTGGAATGTGTAGAGGAATTCCATTCCACCTATGATTCAAACACAAAAGTGTACTTGTAGGACTACAGGTATACATCAAGGCTTATACATGTGCATAAAACAGACCTTGGTTATGTAGGCCCACATCTAGGTTTACACCCAATAGTACATAGTGTCACTGGCCACTTTCATATTTTTGCTGTTTTTACTTACATGGACATGTACATATATAAATAAAATTACCACAAAGACAAACAGGTAACTCTTTACAACTTGGCATATCCTTGTTCACATGGCGACTAATGCAGGCCTAAAAGTTTGAGTACAGGTATTTTGAAGTGTTTCATGTCATAAGAACTGAAATAGTCCTCAAAAATATAATATAAGCTTATAATATCGTATGTTGATTTTCTTCCAACTACCCAGTTGTAATTTCTGAACAATATCTTTGACATCTATTTGGGAGGACTAGCAATGCAGCCCGAGCCTGCTCCTATCCTACGAGCCTGCTCGCTCGTAGGATAGGGAGCTGAATAGAAAGAGAAAGATTGCGTGTGTGGATGGATCAGTAGGAAAGTAGTAAATTCCATTCTGAGTTTTGTTGCTGAAAGGCATTCCAATGGTGGAAAGCTCCACTGGTGACAGACTTAGCCCAGCATACTGGCCCTGACATAGCCTCACCAACTGATTCAAAGTTGTGTTACCTGTTCCCGTTTGGAATCGTCTGGGATCTTGCATGGATGTGTGGTACATCGCATTGGCTTAGACCCCGTTCTCACTCACTTTGAAAGTGGTCTTAGTTAGACCGCTCCAGAGGAACGGGTCTTGAGGAACGGTTTGCAAGCGTTCACACTCCGAGCAGTTTTTTATGGCTCAAACCGCTCCACGAGTCAAAGTGGTCTTGTTGCTATGGCAGCTCAGGTCAGCGGGTCAATTTTTCGCGTGGAATACAAACCGTATGTACCGTACTACATGTTTCGCGGAACGTCACTAGCTCACTTCCGTTCAAAGTACGCTTCCGTTCACATTGCACGTTAGAGCGGTCCAAACCGCTCTTAATAAGACCCGTTCCTCAAGACCACCTCCCGAGGTGGTCTTCTGAGCGGTCCAGAAGTCCACTTCCTGGACCACTTTGACCGTTCTCACTCACCTAAGAACCGCTCCTGAGGAACGGGTCTTAGTTAGACTGCTCCAACGAAGTGAATGAGAACGGGGTCTTAGACTATCTCTTTCTCAGTTTATGTTGTAGCCTCACTATATGAAGGCCTGTGTACCGGTATTCATACATGTCTGCTGTGCACCCTGCTTTTCACAATTAAAAAAAGAAAAATAATATATACGTGTGTGATATGATAATTATATTGATATCTGTTTTTCACATGATGATGGTGAAACCAAATGTATTGAAAGACATTTATTATCTGATACTATTATATGAATATTTGTGACTTTACTGAAAAAAAAGAAAACTTGACAATAATACCAGGTACTCTTATTGAGTTTTACATTTAGGCCTATATATCTTGATCCATAAACAGAACACATTTCAATAATCATATTGTCTCACCGAATCCTTAGATGTGAGGTACAGTACTACAGGACATCTACAAAAACTACTTTTTAAAATTTGATGAAATTTTATGGTTATTTTGCCATGATAATTCATATAAAAATGGAATATTTAGTTTCAAGGGCAATTATCATATTTTAAAGTTTCAGATACAAACCATTGTCAAATATATAATGAAATTGTAAAGAATGATGCAAAGAGAGAGAGAGAGCAAGTACAAATGTAAGACCCCATTCTCACTCACTTCCTGAACCGGTTTATGCTAGAGTAGAGTTGTCTGACGGTGAGTGTCAAGGCAAACTGTGCCAAGAAGCATACTTTAAATGGAAGTGAGTGTGTTTTGGTCGGAAAGTAATGAAAGAGAGAAAGAGAGAAAGAGAAAACAGTAAAAGAATTTTTAAAAAGAATCAATAATGAAAGACGGAAATGGCAAAATGATAGGATATAACGAGAGAATAACATTATGAGAGATAAAAAGAGAAGATGATAGAATTGTAAAGATAAAGAATAACATGAGAGATAGAATGAGAAAATGAAAGAATGGTAAAGATAGAGTTGAAGATGATAGACAGGAAAAACAAAGAATAACATTGGGAAGGACAGACAAGAGTGGTCTAGTGGATCGGTCTAGCATGGACTGGTCCAACGAAGTGAGTGAGAATGGGGTCTTGGCGTTTGTATTTCAGAATGGATCCTGCTAGTGTACAAGATAAATCTGGAGTGTGTGTTGGTAAGCCAAGTTCCATGAAACCCTTGGGGTGTGACATAAAAGTTTGGGCCACCCTAAGTGACCTTCGGTGACCCATCACGACCTGACCTGACCCCCATAGCTCCACTCCAAAACACTGGCAGTCTGGTGGATAATCACAACACAAGACTGGAGATCTTCTGGCAGTGTGTTTGTGTGTTGGTCTTTGGCAGTGTGCTAGGTATATTATGGTCATGGTACAGTACAGTACATGTAGATGAATTTGTGTGTGGATGCAGATAAGTTTTGTATGGGTCTTGCAACCTTTTCTGAAAACTCTTGATCAGAAGTAATGCATAAGTAGGGTGAAATATGAGCTGGTTTGCATACTTATTAAAGAGAAGGTTGAGTTCTGGGAAGAGGTGAAAAATAATTTGTGAGTGTTATCATTGTTATTATGCAAGTGTGGAAGAACATCAGATAAAAAATGTTCCCTGAAAAGCATGGCTCTTCAAATGCCTTAAAATTCTAAATATGGCATGTAACCGCATAAAAATCGGGATGGATTTTTATGCCACATGTTTGTGTAGTCCCATATGCATCTTTCTGTGTACAGTGATTGTAACTTTACCAAGACTGGGCCAAATTTCTTGTCTTTTTGATGATTCCAGAACCTTGCAGTACACACCAATACTTATATGCTAGATGATCAACCTTTTCTGATCGATTCCACACCGTTTCTTTCACAATGCAATCGCATGACCAGAACTCAACTTTATCTTTAAGCGAGGTTGGAGAAGTGAAAAGGAGCTATTGAACACTCCAAGAGTTTTAAGAATTAAGAGGCCCATTTCATAATGTTATCAAATTTAATGCATATGTCTTTGTGAAGTGCCTGGTAACAAATCATTTCCTTCACCTGTTGGTAATAATAGTTTGTTAATAGTCAGAATGCTAATTGAATACATTACCTGTTGTTAAGTAGGGCAAGCCATAGTGTTTGTCCAACCTAGCAACAAATACTGTATGCAATTTGCATATTAAGATACAATGATATATAACAGGTGAATGTACATGTAATGGCTTGTTGCTAGGTAAGTGTGTGTAAATCTCAATACATTTTGAAAATCGTCTATTAAAGGCCTACAATAGCTCTTGATATTAATTTTTCTGTATCATTTCTTCATTACAAATATCTCTAGTATCATGTCTATACAAAAATTAGGAATACATATCTTTAGTACAGTTTAAGATATTTATTAAAAAAAAGTTTTTCCAAAATCATAAAACAGGCCAAAATCACTATTTCTGAAATTTTTGGAAAGTATCTTTAGACCCATTTTAACATTTGGAAACAATGTTCATTCTCACAGTCTTAGTTATCACATTGAAAACAATGTATGTTTCCAAAAATCCTCACAAAATGTCCAAAACTGTTTTTTTTAACCAAATGACAACAGACTATTTTAGACTCATCCGTCCATCAACGATGATACCCCACACATTGTCCATACTTGCATTGTCCATACATGCATTGCACAGATTATGCTAATGAGAGCCGTGGAGCCTGTGGAACATTTTATTGATTGGTTCAGTGGTATCTTCTATGCATAGCCATTGATTAGAGGAATGTACAATGTACAATGGAGGATGGAGGGATTGGAGAAGTATTGATAAATGATGGCCTGGTCGACCTAGTTTGCAGGCACAAACCCTTATCAGATGTTGTGCATAATAGTGCCTGCACGGTGAGACTATACTGATGGTATACTGCAGTTACTGCATAGACTTTGTACTGTAGCTGCTTGTAATTGACACAGCCAGAGACTGACAGAGAGCTAGGCTCTGCTCAAGATGTCAAGTCTTTTAGGAATTGTGGTGAAATGTCAGATTAGAGTCTGTGTCTCCAGACTACTGTCAACTGTCCAGCCAGCAGACCTAGGTCAGTTTGTATTCATGATGTACATGTATGTTCAGATGACCCAAGGTTAATCAAAGTGCACAGTGGGTGAACAGGAGACCAAATTGACCACAATTATATAGGTGCCCTACCTGTAGATGAACATTATTTGTGAAATGAGTGTTTTTAAGGTCTTTATTGTCATTTGGACCTGGTCTAGACATATTTACACTCTTTGTTACAATAGCCATTTTCACAATGCCATAACCACAGTGAAGTTAAAGAGGGCAAAAGTGTTTTAATAATTAATATAGAGTCCTAGATGTACAAAAGGACTACGGTATACATCTACAGACTGCAGTGCTTGTTTGATGCACATGCAGTCATTGAAATATAATGATGATGAAAAGAGGGTCAATATGCTTGAAAAGAGAGAAGAGAGAGATAGGAATTAGCTTATTTGTAAACTGTTATCAACAAGTTAATACAAGTTGGTATACATATTTATGTATAATTATACTTGTACTTTGTGATCATAAGATAATGTTTATTGTATGGAGGTTAAAAAGTTTTGATTCCCTAAATATCTTGGTTACTGTTGATCACAACTGGTTAGGTCTGTACCCAATACAATTTAATGCATTACACACAGACTTGGGCATGAAATCCAAATGATACATACAGAGACACTGCCGTCAAAAAGTTTGGGTACACCTATCATCAGTACCGATTTTTCACAATCAACCGCATTTTATTTATCAAATTTGTGGTACTGCAACAATTTGATATCAAACTGAAGAGCAGACATCATCGTTCAAGTTGACACCAGTTACAGAGATGGTTTAACAAATGTAAAGTGTTACAGGAAGCAGTCATACCAAATTGTTGCAGTGCTACTCATCTGATTCTAGTAAATGAAATGTGGGTGATAGTGCAAATTCAGCTCTGATGTGTGACATGTGTACCCAAACTTTTGGAGGGTAGTGTATGTACTATTAAAAAGTATATTTATAGAAATTTGGTCTTTCTACTTAAGGCGCAAAAAATTGTATTCACACTCTTAACAATGTAGGAAACTTTATGGGTTTACTATTGAATTAACACCCCCACCCCCACCCCCACCCCCTCTTCTTCATCTGCTTATATAGACAGAAACTGCTATCGCCTGAAATATAATTTTCAAGAAGAACAGAATAGCTACATTTTCACTGAAGCGTGGAAAGGGCGATCGCCCACGTATTGTACAGTATGCAAATATATCACCTCATATAAAAGTAACCTGATTTCAGGGGCTTCCCAAGTGACATGAATCGTGTGACACCTCAATATTCGCCACCGGGGCAAAGTCTCTTTTGTAATGGTCACAATTAGACCTAGAACATGTCGACACACCAAGAAATAAATTCCCCCTGATCGGGGTAAATAAATTCGAAACCCATTCAATTCTGTTTGATAGTTTGTTTGTGATGGGCAGTGGTTGTTCGGAATGTGTTGCTTTTTCTACTCTTCAATTTCCTTAATTATATAATTTGTTTTGGTCATTGCAACTGTGGAGCTGTATTATGTACATGTGTTTGGCTACTTGTACTTGTAAACTGTAGTTATTCAGGCATGTATTAGGACCATGTGTACATTCATGTTTTAATTATGTTTGCTGTGCACTTGTACTTTGATGCACTCACGTGACATTGTATGGGTGGGGCTGACAACATGGTCTTTTGATACCCGGTACATTATCATGTAGAGGAAGGAATTGTGTGAGGTTCATTGATTTCCTCCATTGTAAGATACCCCCTTAGGTCTTTTTCTAGTCACAGAAGATTAGTCCTAGCTCCCACTGACGCCTACATGATTTATGTTAAAATGAAACACAGGATCTCTAAGGACATACAGGTAAACAAATAAACAAAAAATTAAGGCCTATCTGCACAATTTCTTAAATTTAAGATGCATCTAATATATTAGACCACACCCTCTAAAGATATGTCTTTAAAAGAGAAAAATAGAAATGTCTTTAATGCAAGATCCAGTGTACAGTAGGGCTTCCATGTACCCATACTGCCATAGCCATGCAAAGCCTGAAGTATTGAGAATTTTGTAACTGACCAATTTCATTATTGTTGTTAGGGCAGTAAACCTATATCATGTAGAGTACTATATGTATGCCAAGGGAAAGGATAATAATCCTCAATTTTGAAGAATAATTTTAGTAAGTGCAATCTTCACTGACTCTCCAAGGATTCTCCTGTCAAAGAACCTCTGATTTAACTACAGTATTTGAATTGTCCATTCTACACTGTAGTTTAGTTGAAAATAAGATTGACACAAGATTATATCAGGATGGAATATTAGTCACGGAGTATATCTATTGCTTGAAATTAGAAATTCATTAGGTAACCTCAAAAGTGGAACAGATGATAGTATGAGCTGATTAAAAAATAATAATCCTGCAGGAATAGTCCAATGCTGATTGATATCATCTGTTTGGAGCCAGAAGGGCATAAACTCATATACTTTAACACAGAGTCATCACCCATCTGGCTCCAGACAGACAACATTTTACATATGAAGTTATTTCAGTCGAACACCTGAGTCAACAAAAGAAATGATTAATGATAAAAGAATTCCTTGATTATTAACAGACTACAATGCCAACTTCAAATCGACCTCAAGTAAAGTACAAAGTCCACTAAGAAACAACCCCAAAATAAAGTTGAAAAGTGAACCTGAAGTTTGAAGTCATAATGTCAGAACTGAAAAGCAAACATTGATTACAAAATCACCGCTTCACCGTGGAAATCGTCCATTTTGTTTGCTTGGAACCAGATGGGCATTACCTGCATGTAAATGATATAAGTTAACGCCCTTCTGGCTTGCACAGACTGTAAAGGCTTGTCTTCATCAGACCAAAGTTGCAAAATAACCCGCTATTTTAACAAGCCCGATCTCAATTTAGCCAGCTAATTTGCGTCTTAGTTGCAATTAACGGGCTATTTGGTTGAGAAAATATCCCGAGAAATCTTGGTCTTGTTTCCAAAATAGCGGGCTAATTTGCGCCCGTCCGAGCTAGTTTGTGATGAGCTTATCGGTCTGATGAAGATGTAATTTCGAGCTTTGGAAAATATCCCGTGTCTGAAAATAGCGGGTTATTTTGCAACTTCGGTCTGATGAGGACAGGCATTATGTAATTGAAATACCAGTGTCTATATTCTATTATAGATGGCTATTGGGAGGTTATGAGAAATGAGAAATGGAAAGAAAAGTGGGGATGATGGATTAGGTCTGTGGGAAGTTCATCCTGTTATTTGAACTTTGACCTTCCAGCTGACTTTCTCTTGATTTCAAGTTTATGTAAAGTTTCCCCTCAAACTTCTGAATGAATTATTACAGACATTGGAGTGTTATTGCTATATCCTAGAGTGTTGATCACATCAAAGTGATATTCAAATCGCTGTCAAAGTTTTCTTTCTTCATTTGGTTATTCTGAACATAATAGCAACATTTTCTTGCTCTCTTCCTTAGCCTTTCCATTTGTTTCTTATCTTTCTTCTCCTTTTCTTTCATGGTTAATATGTGGTCAATCTTATTCCTAACTTTACCTCCAGTCCTCTTTCCTTCTTTCCCTCTCTTTCGCACTTTTTTTTCTATCTTTTAATTTCATGCTCTTTAAATCTCTTGTTCATCTTGTTTCTTCTAATTTGCATACCCGTTCTCTATGTCTATTTTATCTCTCATTTTCTCTTTCTCTATCTCTAGCTCTCTCTCTCTCTCTCTCTCTCTCTACTCTCTGCATGTCTCTGTCTCTCTTTTCTATCTTCTCATTGTCTCCCTCATGCTCTTTTCTATCACACTCTATTTTCTCTCATTCTCATTCTCTCTCTCTTTCTCTCTCACTCTCTCTCCCCCTTTCTCTCCCATTCATACTTCCTCCGTCTCCTGCTCTTACTTCCTGGCTTCTCCTTCAACTTCCTGAAGCACACAGAACTCTGTCTGCCCTTCAAGTGCGTTTCACTGTTCTTGCGCTGAAGCATGTCAGTAAATTTCAAAGTCAGAGCTGCCATTTATTGAAATATGACTGAATATCACTCACACTTTTCTTTTGGGAATGTGAACTGTCATTAAGAGCATAGGAATGAATGAATTCCAATCTTTTCACTGGAGAATTCCTGTACAGTCAGTCTCAAATTCAGAGCCACCATTTTATTGAAATTCATCAAAATATGACGGTAAAAATCACATTTTTCTTTGGGGAAGATGAGATTGTTGTATAAAACATAAGATTGAATGCATTTCACTCTCGGAGCATTTGCCTATAAGTTTCAAATTCAGATTCACCATTTATCAAAATTTGATTGTAAAAAAAAAAAGTCACACACATTTTTCTATTGACAATGTGAAGTTGTTGAGATTGATTGAATTCTAGCGAGTAGCGACATGTAGCATGAACCATGTTAATGTTGTATAATTGCTATTTTGGGGGGTAAAGTAGACCCATATTGATGGCATATCATCATATGGAATAGGCAGTTCTCTGTAACAACTAATTCTGTTGAACAAAGAAATATGCTGGAAAGTGGAAACATGAAACAATTTTGTTCACTGCCTGTTCAAATCTACCAGAATGCCTTAATTCTCTCCCGTTTGTCCCAACCTCACATGAAAATACCTATTAGGCTCATCCATATCTGTCATTAAATCTGTGCATGATTTATCAGTCCCATGCATTCCTGTAGCTGTGGTTGCCTTAAATTCCATAAATCAGAGATAAGAGTCAAAACCTTACATCCCAATTCTGGGAAATGGGCAAGGATGATAGGCCACGAATATTCATCAAAATGCTTGGAAAGTGCACCCCTGCCTTTGTAGTTTGCAGCCACAAACCCTTGTCAGTCGTAGCATAATAGAGACGGTCTGAGCAAGGAGACTATGCAGAGACTGCAGTCCATAGGCCCCTACTGTAGCTGTTCCTGACACAGCCAGAGGCGTAGAGTTAGGCTCAGCACAAGACTTTATGGAATTGTGCTTAAGTGTGAAATTAGAGTCTGAGCCTGCAGACTATTGCTTTTGTGCGGTGGATCGCTCGATTCATAGCTTATTCATTGACCTCTCAATGCATCCATACGTACTTGTACTCCTCCTAAATGCACATTGCAGACTGTAGTGTAATTCAAACTTTTGTATTTCTAAATAAAATTGTCTCTATCATGTTAGATATCATCTAATCAAAACCAGTAAGATGTCATCACTAAATGTCATTAAAAAAAGGAAAAAAAACAAAAATGAATGCCCTGACAATAAACAGATGGTATGATGTGGAAAAAAAACCTGTGCATTTTATATTTTCATGAGCTATTATTGTAGAAATAATTACCGGTAGGCCCATGAAAAAGGACAGTGTAAGAGCTGGAAACTTATACCTAGTCCTACAGTACATTGTATGCCAATGTGTAGATGGTTTAATTATCTTGTATTTATAAGCAGAGATGTGGACAAAAATCAACTGTAGAGTTTTCCGGCTTCTAACTTCAAAACCCTAACCATTAAAAAATAATGGACTAAAACTGAAGTTAGCAGCCTAAATCCCAATTCTGCTTTATTGCTTAGATGTGAACAGTGCCCCTTCATGTATGATATGGGTCAAGATTTGGCAGCAGTGGGAACGCACCAAGTAGTGCAATAAGACCAATCTAATAGAAAGAAATGTCAGTATTCTAGATTCTAGATTTAGATCGGTTCACCAAAGTCCCCCACTTCTCTTTTCATCAACCTGGCCAATCATCAAAGTCTGGCCCACTTTGTGTCGCCGCCATGCCGCTTCTCTGGCCCACCTTCTTCAATTATCCGCATTCCTCCTCCTTCTGTTCCATCTGTGCTTCGTATGGGCAATGGACAAAAAAGTCACCCAAATTGACCATCGTAGACTTGAGGCTTTTCTAGACGGGTTATATGTCATGTTATCTCATAGAGAAAGGCAATATAGGGGATAGGTGGCCTTTATAAAGAGGTGACCACTAAGAGAGGTTATAGTATATTTATTTTTAATCAACTGTCAATGTTAATATGGATTATCAACTTTGTGTACATTACAAAAGTATTTGATGAAGGAATTCCAGGAACTAGGTTGACTTGTCATTTGTGCTGTTGCACAGACAGGTAGATAAACCATAGGTAGTTTCTATAGAGAACGATACCTCATTCCGACTGAGAAATGGGTCTGCCCATAAAGACTAAGATTAACTCGTTCAAATTAAGAGCGATTTGCACTTGCAGAAACAGGTATCGGGAACAAGTATGCCCTGCATTGGTGCCATTCTTTCAACCTTATGCAGGTTATGAAGGGCTGCTCGACCCAGTTGAATAAAGAATACGTTTACCTGAAATATCCACCAACAGCTATGTTAGATACAGTGTTAAGTTAGTCTTGAAATGAAGACATGATTCCGTACTGCCCTGCCTGCTTTAGTTTATCCTTCAAACTCTCTCACTTCTCTGAGTCTGTGGATTGAAGTACAGTCAGTTTGTATTTATAATGAAGTATTCCAAAAACTAGCTCAATTATTTTAATAAGTTTGATATTTGTATTGAGGATCCATGACGAAAGGGCTGTGAGGAATAGTCACTTCATCTCTTTTGAACTTATAATAATCTCCCTACATTTTGATTTGTATGCTTAAGTTAAAGGGATCGTTTAACAGTGTTAAATCTGAGATACACGGCCCTACATGTTATTAGTGTCTGTGATATGGTGTAATAATGAAGCCCTAAAAAAATTGCGCTTCAAAATGATCAAGAAGTGCCTCAAAAAAGTAAAAATCTTTGATTGACCGGTTTTACCATACTCGTTTTCCTAATAGACTATAGTGTTATGAAAACCATCAGGCGAACGGTTTTCAAAATTTGTAATTCCAATCATAAATATCTTGATAATAAGACAGGCGATCAGCTTGTAAAAGTCATGGGGTTCCTGACTGACCTAAAGGTTTATGATTATCATTGCATCGATGAGCTAAATCCAGAATTTTGTTTCAGAATCTGAGACAAAGTTACCGGATCCCTTTAATGTATAACCTCCAGAACAGGACTAATAAACGATTCAATATATTCGTAAGTAAATGCTTCATTTCTCGAACATTTATCAGACACTCACAAATTTTCCTAATTCATATATTCAGAAATATCTGCAGTAATGGTGATTGGTAACAAAATGCTATAGGAAAGAAGGTGGATCGGGTGAGGCTGTGATTTTTAAATGAGGGCAAAAAGCGTTGAGATTTTGAACTTGAGGCCGTGTGGAATCATAGGGCGAAAATCAATTCAAAGTGAATTTTCTGTAGAAGTGGCAGGGTCTAGGAGGAATAGTATCAAGGTCCGTCTACCGTGCATCCCTGCTCTCGTCTCGTGCAATACAAGCTTGCAACAGACCCGCACATTAGCAATGCATGAAAGCAAAGTCGCCTCTTGCAGCAATTCAGCGACCGGATCGCTAATTACCCAGCGGGGAAGGAAGTGATAGCCATTGTGGAGAAAGGTATACTTTTTACTCTTTCCTGCTTTAGCTTTATATCTTTCTCTTGTTTTTTTTTCTCTCTCTCTCTCTCTCTCTCTCTTTATCTCTCTTTCTCTCTCTTTCTCACTCCCATGACATGTCTATGTATGGGATCCTTCTTTGTCTTTTTTTCCATTTTTAAATCTCTTCTCATTATCATTTGCATTGCAAAATCCTGTCTTTCTCCTTCTGTATCTAGTTCTTGCCCTCTATCTCTCTATCTCTCTATATATCTCTCTCTATCTCTCTCTCTCTCTCTCTATATATATATATATATATCTCTCTCTCTCTCTTTCTCTCTCTCTCTCTCTCTCTCTCTCTCTCTCTCTCTCTCTCTCTCTCTCTATCTTTCTCTCTATCTTTCTCTCTCTCTCTCTCTCTCTGTGCTCTCACTTTCATGTTTTGTTAATGAACTGTGCTGCATATCTTTTAGTGCATCAAGACCATACCTCATACCAGCCTTTACCTCATTAGAGAGACTTTCCTTGATCTGTATTTTTGAGAACAATAGACTATTTAAGACTATTGTATAGAGCCCATAAATTCTAAAGATACATTGAAACCTGTATATAAAGGTCAACTATAGGAGAACAAAAGGCAAAGTGACCATACATTATACAGTCTGCCTTTCTGGACAGGTTCTATGATACCCCCTCTCTTCCCACAGGGGGCAAGTTAGGTGACCACTGTAGACAGATTGCCTTCTGAAGAAGGTGGCCACTCTGGCAAGTTTGACAGTACATGCACCCCAGCAAAGACAACACTCTCAATGACATTCACACAAAGTTCTGATGTCGCTAAAACATTGAAAGAACCCAAGATTGTTTTGCTCACCCTTGGACCGTAACCTGCAGTTGGACTACCAGCAACAGTTTCTAAACCCACCTGTGCGTCCTAGCCCTTCACCTTTGAATACCACTTCAACTCAATCGGTTGGTATGAACTCCAACATCCATTCAGACAAGGGAAATGATCTGAAATGCTATCTAATTTCATATCAATGATGCATTTTGGCACTCAAGGATCACTCCAAAGGTCCATGATCTTTCTTGTCATATGTTCGGAGCCAGAAGGGCATTAACTCATATACTTCTACACAGGGTGAACACCCTTCTGGCTCCAAACAGACAAGGTGAGTCGTTTTGTTGACAAGGAAGAGACGAAAATAAATACAATTATATCGTTCCTCTTGGCGCAGGTCATGAACTGCAAATGGAAAGATGGAGCTTGTGTTTCATATTATATTCATATTATTATATGTATTATATTTCAGTCATATCTTTGAAGAAGTGATAAAAGGTCTGATAACCCTTGACAACATCGGTAAGCTGTCAATGCCGGATGATAAGCCTTTCAACCGAAAGGACAGATTACCGAAAGCGAGCAAAGTCCAAATGCATTTATAATAGTAATCCCAGATAACAATTTTTGTAGGCTTTGCAAGTGTGGGGTCAACCAAAAGGCTTGTGAAAATATAATTTCCCTTTCTGAAGTCATTGTAGAGTTTTTAATCTTTCTATCATCCTGTAAAAAGGATGACTCTCTTGTGTGTAGGAAACTAGCATACAGTATTTACAGTGTATACAAACCCTTTTTTCAACTACTGGCAATATGTCCTTGTTTGGATACACACAGATGTGTTATTTATAGCCTTTAGTTCCAGCTATGATGAAAGAAAGTAAAGTTGTAGAAAAAATGAAATAAAGTTATAGAAGAAAATAAAAGTTGGAAGAATATCATCACTGATAAGTCTCCAGAAAAGTATATGCAGTGTATGAGATTGAGCAAGATTGAGCCAATTTATATTCCTTTGGATCATAATAAAACCTCACAGTACACATCATTCTTATGAACTACATAATCAACCCTTGCAAATTGTTTCTAGACTGTTTCATTCACAATGTACGTGTACTCGTATTAGTCGCATAACTAGACTTCAACTTTACCTTTAAAATAATCCCCACCCGTCCCGGTTGGTTCCTGGCAAAAATCATTTAATTAGCTTGATACAGGTCAAGTGCAACCTATAGAGGCATATTAAGAGGCTTGCCGGATCCTCGATCCCTATTCCCCTAGCCATACGCAGTACGTCCGAAGTGACATGATTCCTACCAAGATGATTTGAGGTGATGTGCGGTTTCAGGAAAAAGAATTAGCTCGAAGAGGAGATGACCTTTGGTGCCGTAGATCTCGGTTAAAGACAACCCACTACCCCCATTTGCAGTGGTGAATCCCTTGTTCTTAGTTTTCTTTTAAAGGTAATGTTTACACTAAAACTCAAAATGATATTGTAAAAAATGCCTTTTTAAATAAATTATTAATTCTTTTTATCAAAAATTATTCTTCTAGCCCTTCTACAAATATACATGTACAGGGACTGAGAAAATGTAGTTGAATCTTTGCATAATCTGTGTTGTGATCTATAACTTCTGTATGAGCTCACGTCATTGGTTGAGGCGAGCCTGTCAGCAAGTCTCCAACCTGCCGGTGTCGAAGCAACGAGCCGCACTCTTCCTTGCGCATCGTCGTCACGCTCATCGGCAGTACTATCGAGTGAGGGGGAAGGCCAAGAGTAATTATGCTTCAAGGTGACGCAAGAAGAAGCGAGGCGTCACTGGATCCATCTTGGCGTGCTGCTTGGCTGTGTTTGATTTCGCACAGAGTTCAGTCTCGTTTTAATTATCCGCCTCCTAAAATTAGACTCCAGTTGGAACCTAACAGAGCGGATCTTTGGAGGCAGATGTTTTAGGAGTTGCCAGACCTGCATGTTATATTTCACAGATGTTAATGTACTGTCTCAATGGTCCTTCAACATACAATCACCCTAAAACATTTCTCTCATATTCATACATATGTACAGGTACACTTGACTGTATAAATGAAAGATACATATGACTATGTCAGAGAGAGTAAATACCTTTATGTCTCTCAGCACACACTATATAGAGATAGATTGTTGCATTTTTTTAGACATCCTTTACACTACTTCATTTTTAGATATCATAAATTTCAAAGGCCATGATGTTTTGGTAATATATTTGCTTTTGATTACCATGATTATTATTTGCTTTAGGTTTCTTTAACCAAGGTAGGGAGTTATCCACAAACACAGAAAAGAGTAGGGAGAAAACATATTTCTCCAAATATTTCATAAGTCTTAAAAATGTATCAACATTATCTTATGATAATTCTGACATACTGTTTGATATCCCCTCTGCGTGGATATAATAGTCTTTGAATTAACTATCTACCATATATGTTCAAAATAATCTCGCCCATCTGTGCCTTTCCCAGGCTCAGGCTATCAAAACCGTCCACTGGCCAATTTCAACATTGGAATGAGGTCTGTATGGATTCGAAGGTCAGCTCGCTTGGTCTATGCCCTGGTCTATGTATAGTTTGCCTTTGCTGCTTATGAGTGCAATGTGCTGAATATTGATTGCCGTATGACGTCAATAAGAAGTCCTGGTATGGCCGGCGATCAAGGTCATTTCCAAGTTCATGTTAGTTCATGTACACATGGAGGCCATTGGTCCCACTCAC
The DNA here is from genome assembly GCA_037976565.1 of Mesocentrotus franciscanus. Classification (NCBI taxonomy): domain Eukaryota; kingdom Metazoa; phylum Echinodermata; class Echinoidea; order Camarodonta; family Strongylocentrotidae; genus Mesocentrotus; species Mesocentrotus franciscanus. The sequence continues at coordinate 8,674,258 of CP137671.1, forward strand.
AAAATAACTCGCAATGAAAAAATGCTGCCTTTGAAGAGATCAGCTGTCTTCAAGCTTACCTTCTCTGTTATTGCAGAGATATGAAATGGAAAGAAAAGAATAATAAAAAGTGAAAAAATTATCTTCTTAGTTGGTAGGAGCTAAGTGGATGTATGTGATAGGCAGCCTACTGGCAGCATGTGGCTTGTTGGTATGCTTAAGCTTGAGGCGAAAGTCTTATTTCTTACAGGTATTTGAATATGTTGAAATGTCACTGTTCATACATGTGTATCCATATCTTAAAATATAGATAGCCATGTGGAAGTTATTTCTCTTGATAATTATGCTGAGTGCACATAATGGGCCTCTCTATTTTTGCATCGAGCCTTGCATCTTGTGCTTAATGTCATATCTTCAAGAACAACATTTTCAGGAAGTTATTTCTCCTAAAAATGATGCGTTGTGCCAACAAGAGGGCCCTCACTCTTTCTGCATTCAGCTAGCCTCGCATCTCATGCTTGATGCCCTCTGAATGGTTTCAGGGAGGCCTCCCTTCAAGGCCAAAGTGCTTCATCATCTCCTCCCAGATATGATGCATATTCTCAATTAAACAGAAAGAAAAGATGATGCATGTGATATTGGCAGAGTGCTCCATCAAAATGGCAGAGGAAAGAAGAGGAGACTTTTATCGTTTTTTAAGCGTCCTATGAATTTTGCGACCATGAATTTGACCGTAATTGATTCAGTATCAGAGAAAAATGTGGACTAAAAGTAATTACTCTTTATTATTAAATATGTATGTGTCCCTGACTTATTCTCTTTATTATTCTCCATAATTATTGTAGATATAAATCATTATTCTACTTTGTCCTTAACAGTTTATTTAGTGCATAATTGTTCTAGATGAAAATAATTATTTAATTCATCTTTAACAGCTTTTATTATTATGCGTGAATTTCTTGATTAATTATATTGTATGTATTCATTGTGCACAATTATTCTGATAAAGAGGAATTATTGTACTGTTCTGTAGAAACACCTTTTATTCATGATAAACTGGGGGGGATGATATTCTACATACAGTAGATATTGTACTGAGATATAATCATTTTATATACTTATCCCACATAAAAATAATAATCTTCCACAATTACAAAGTTGTCTTTTTGTAGATGTTTTTCAGTTATTTTCTTGGATACTGCAAAGGCATAGATCTGCTGGTAGAAAAGGAAGTAGGAGTCCTATATGACTGTAGGCCCTGAAGATTTCCTGGTATATCAGCTTTTAATTGGAAATTATTTGACCCACTAATGATTATTATTCAAGGTGTTGGTCTTTACATCATGAAGTATACAAAGAGCGAAATGGGAGTTATGGGCATGCTGGCGGTGTGGAATTCAGAACTCAGGAGGGGGTACAGGCGCGTGCCCCCTAGTTCATTCACCCCAGTGCCTTGTTTTGAAAATACCTGGAAAGGACTGCAGTGTCCGTGCAGTCCCAGCTATACTGTTTGATGTTTGTTGTTTTTGTGAAAAAGTGAAAGAGGTTAGCACATTAGGAAGTAATTCCTTTGATTTTATTAGTCTATATATATATATATATATTTAGGAGGGTACATTCTCTCTCACTTCCTCTCTCTCTCTTTCTCTCTCGCTTCCTCTCTCTCTCTTTCTCTCTCGCTTCCTCTCTCTCTCTCTCTTTCTCTCTCTCTCTCTCTCTTTTTCTCTGTGTTACTCTTTACCTTGTTGTCTTCCTTTCCTGTAGATTCTCTGTTACGACCCCCCCCCCTTTTTTTCCATTCTCTCTCTCTCTCTCTCTCTCTCTCTCTCTGTTTCTTTTCTTCTTTTTTCTACTCTCAGCCAGAAATTCTCTTTGTTTGATTCGTAGAACCAAACCTAAGGCTAAACAGACTTTTTATCACAATGCCTCTTACGGCTTTCTAGCCTTGAACAAGACATTGACCTATTCTACAAACAAGACACTAATATTATTCATTGGGAAAATATGCAATCTATTGTTGTGGTTGATTGAACCCAGTCAGCAAATCAGTGAGAAAGTGGAATCGATCAGATAAGCCTTAAAGTGACTCATTAACATTGCCTCAGATTCTAAACAAAATCCTGGATTTAGCTCATGCTGCAATTATAATTATAAACCTTTAGGTCAGTCAGGAATCCCATGACTTTTACAAGCCAAACGCCTGTCTGATTATCAAGATATTTATGATTGGAAATCGAAATTTCATTTTTCTTTTTCCTAACGGTTTTTATAACACTACAGTCTATTGGGGAAAATGAGTATGGTAAAACCAGTCACTTACAGATTTTTACTTTTTTGAGGCACTTCATGATCATTTTAAAGCGCATTTTAGGGATTCAATATTACACCATATCATAGACACTGATAACACGTAGGGCCATGCATCTCAGATTTAACATTGTTAAACAATGCCTTTAATATCCAACTGCCTATTCTGTGATTTACATCATTCTTATAACCCGCCTATCGTAATAAAAGAGAGATAGAATGAGTCATGTGATAATATTTTTTATAAAATACACCTGACTGAGGAAATCACGTCTGGAATCAAAGCAATTCTTTTTTTCCTTTTTTTTATAGCAATCTCAGTAATTATAATCTTCTTTCAATTATCTTTTCTTCAATATTTGCTTTCAAGCATTCCTCTTATAAGGTTCTTCACATGTCTCAAAAGAGATGCACATGCACAATTGATCCCCTTAAATTTTCTCTTTAAAATGTCAAGTAGACTGTAGGATGAGTGCATCTATTTTCTCTCTTTAAACAAGTTACCAGTACACCATTGTTATATTTTTCTTTATAAAAATATGAATCGTTCACATTTTGATTGGGAAAGTTTTGAAGCTTATATAGATCTTGTCTCTGTATTGGTAGGATAATCATTAGTTTGATGACCTGCAAAGAACAATTGAGTCAGATTTGAGTTCAATGTCCAGTTTCATTGGCTACTAGTCATCTGCTATACTTCCTGCTACGGATGTTCTAATGTAATCTTTGTTTCCTTCAAAAGTTATTAGAACTTACTTTTTAGGGTCTCAGAAAGTTTAAATGAATTGTCTGTTGAGAACAGGAAGAGCATTAATTAACCTTTTCAATATGAGACCACCATGACTTTGACTTTCATGTTGGTGTTATTGTTGTTGTTTTTTCCACAATTTTCTCCATGAAATATATCTCAGAGCCATTAGGAAAATCTGTATTTTAGTTAATATTGCTCCTATTAATTTATGAGTTATCTCACTCACACTGACTAGACTAATACTAAACTGCCAGCTTCAATAGATTTAACAAAAGCAAAAAACATCTAACCTTTAAAAAAAAGGCTCAAATTACCTAGATTTTTGTCAGTCGTTTATTATTTTTCTAGTCAGTTTGGTGTTATGACTTGGGTATAAAACTATAAATGAACCTCATTATTTTGATGCCCATTCTTGCTCGAAGAGATGAAGGTATCAGGTGTGTTTCTTGAGTTTCCCAACCATTAAACTAACCATTAACGGAGAGTTTTGTGTTGAGAAAGAAGATTATAATTGGAATCTTGCGAACATAGCACCCATCTTCCTACCCTTATTACAGGAGAGGGAAAATAATTGAGGCATCACTCTTCAAAATATTTTTGCAATTATTTTTCTTGTAGATCATGAAAGATGTATGAGTAGAAATAAAAGGATCAGGAAATATTGATTTTTTTAATTATGGCTCCATACTTCCAGGTGCCAGGGTCAGGACACATAATAATAATAATTAAATGTTTTTGTATAGTCCATAACACAAAGGTATAGCTGCATGTCGCTATGTGCTTTACATAACAGAATACAGGAGGAGTGGAAATGGTGCACTGGGTTCATAATTGTGATATCACATAGTGCTAAATAGATATGTTTTCAAATTACTTCTGAACTTTTCATATGTTTCTATATTTCTATACATGTACATGGGCCCCTATCCTGCCTGTATTATAACTCCAGCCTCCCAACAAAAAAGAAGTTAATGAGGCGCCCTGGTTAAGGGTGCAATCACAGTTTTCATGATCATCATCAACTTTCTTGTTTAAAAAAAAGGAAAGAAAGAAAAATCTTTTTTTTCCTGAATGCCTTTACTACATGTGTAATGCCCAAGACGGATTCAGTGCTCATTATGCAATTAACTAGACAACTTGCTGAATTAGAAATCGGCATACGCTGTAGGATCGTATTGATAATGCTCAATTTTATCTTGTAAACCCAGTTTTTCAGCTTTTCCTTAGGGACTCCTAAGGTAATTGATATGTAGAATTTTTTGGAGCCAGAAGGGCATTATCGCGCTGTTACATGATGAGCTAACACCCTTCTGGCTCTGGTTTGTTGAGATGGGACTCAGATTTCTCACAATACACAATGCTGGGATAATTCAGCATTTATCATCTGTTTTTAGTCAAGTACGAAGTGGTTTCTTGCAGGCCTGCATTCTTCTTAACTTTCACCCAAATTTATTATTAAAACATATGTCGGAAATTTTAAATCAGTGCAAATGATTTGCTACAAAATTGGTTTAAAAGAAGTGCTGAAAGGGGAAGAAATCAATGAAGCCTACATGAATTTCTTATTTGATTTCACTATATTGCAAAGTCAGACATTGTGTGGTCACATTTTATTGTAATTTCATTTTTCTTGTATAAATCGAGTTGAAAGCACATAGACTCCATGCACTCCTGATTGCTAAGTATTCATATGTATGCTGTGCACTCTCCAATGTAAACACTACTCTGGTGGCCACTGGCCGATGTAGTCTTGATTGCAGGCACAAACCTTTATGGATGTTGTGCGTAACAGTGGCTGCACTGTAAGACTAAGCTAACGGCACACTGCATAGACTCTGTACATTAGCGACTCTATATTTGACACAGCCAGAGACTGACAGAGCTAGGCTCTGCTCAAAACTTTAGGAATTATATTAAATTGTTAAATCAAGAGTCTGTGCTTACAGACTATATGTAGTCTGACTTCATAACTTTACTGTTTATCTCTGTGGAAAATACTAGTTTGCAGTTGATTGGAAGACCTGCAATCAGTGAGGATCAGTCTCTTTGTATAAGATAGGGCCTTGATGTGGTAGATATTTAATGATATTTATGTCATTTAATGTAAATATACTTTATCTGTTAATTCCAATTTTGGCCAGATATCAATTCTGTTATCTTTGAATAGTAGCCAATTTAGGCAATTACTGTTAGTGTTGTACTTAATATTCATCTTTATCTGTGTTTTATGACTAAATGGCTTGAAAATATCATTTATCTTATATAAGAGTTTTCTTTAAAGATAATATTATTTGTAGTTGTTTTACCATCTATATTGCATTATGTCAGTTTAAGTTGTTGGTTTCATTTAGCGAGCTGTGATTCAAGCAGTGATGTCTCTCACTTGAACTTTTGACATTTCTAGGGGCATTAGTAGCCGGCAATTTGTGTTAAATGGCAATTCGTTAAATGTTAGTGCATATAAGATAGGCTAGTATTACTAGTTCATTAGCCTAGCTGCAAGGCAAGTGTATGAAACAATGTAGATAGAGTCTTGAGTGTGAAGGCCTATATATTCTTGTGTCAAGCATTGCTTTAAATAATGTAGGATTTCAACTTGGACTTGAAACTCTCTAATGATGTTGTAGATCCAGATCCAACCCACTACAGGAGAAAAAAATTCTTATAGCCTTGAAGTCAGGCTACAAGTTCATTGGCATCTGTATTTCGTTCAGTCATGAATTAGAAGTCAAAATCATTCATCCCGTCTAGCACCCTAGCGGGGCCAAACTAGGGGCCCATCCCTCTCCGGTCGGAGATCTCGTTTCAGTCTTAAATGCCAGGCAGCCTCGAGACATTAGTACTTGAGGATGTTAGTCTGTGGCTTCCAGACTCCAGGAAGATCAAAAGTCGTGATTCCGGGGTATGGTGTTTCAAGTGGCATTTGGAGTAGGGATCCTGTCTCTCATGTCATGTTAAAGTTGTATAGTCTGAAGCTTAAAGGGCAAATCAACCTTTGTAATGAGATCAATCGCATGAAAGCAGAAAATGAGAGAAACAAAATAGTGAAAGTTTGATATAAATCAGGCCAATAATTAGTGAGTTAAGAATGTTTGAAATATGAAATCACTAAATCTAAGTGAATTTCAAATTGGCAATTTTGGTCAGTGGATTGTGACGTAGGTACGGACAACTCTTCCATTTGTTGTGTACAAAAATATTCAACTGTAGAAATGGCATCACAGTGTATTTAATATCAGTATCACCTTTAAATGCAATATGGAGAGAGAGAGAGAGATATTTCTGTTTTTCTAGCACCAGAAATGTTCATCTTATGATAAATATGTTAATTTATAGGTTATGAACATCATCTTGGTTTTGTGGTTGAAGTAATTAAGAACAGATAATGCATTATTTCCCACTTCAGATGAAAATGGAAATCCTTGTAAATTACTCTAAATGAGGCTTTGGTATTTCATGAGTTTTCAGTTGTGGTTAATTGTGTAAGTTTGTTAGTTTGCGGTATTCTGGCGCCATGTTTGTCTGCATCTTAACAGTATTGGTTGAACGTTGTTCATGAGAGAGAGCAGATGAAAGCAGGTCATAAGGAATATGATTGTGTACCATTAAAAACAATATCTTTCTATAGAGTACCGAAGCTGTGACGCTTTCTCAATTTTTTCTTCATTTTCCGAAAGAGCATCAAAAATAATGTCCAAATGTCGAAAGCCAATTGAATATGTAAAGTATTGGCCGATATATGAGCATCTGAATAAATAGATTTCCTATAGGAACTCAGTGTTATATTGCTCTGGCTCCTAATGTTATGAACCAGAGCAATATAACACTGAGTTCCCATAGGCAATCTTTTTATTCAGATGGTCATATCTCAGCCAATACTTAACATATTCATTTGGTTTTCGACATTTGGACATTATTTTTGGTGGTCTTTCGGAAAATGAAGAAAAAATTGGGAAATTCCAAAAATAGATTTTTTGATAATGTCACACTTCACCACTCTATAGCCAAGTTTCCAAGTAATGTTGATTGATATTAATTACGATCGATATCATTTATTTGGCATCACGTGTGCTTTGGAGCGAGAGAGAAAAAAAAAGTTAATAGCTATGACCCTCAGGTCTCTCCTTTCTCTCTGACTAATTTGGATGTACTGATATACTGTTCTACTACTACTACACAGGGGTTTCCCCTACTTTAGGCTTAGTACAGGGACCACCCACTCCCTGTAGGCAATTGGTTAGTATTATAATTGATAGTAAGAGTGTAGGAGGTTCTAAACAGTGGTGACTCTCCTACACATTAGGTCTCTATTTAACATCTGAGGGACTATGTTTTCTACTGTAATGTAGCCTGCATCTATGAACAAGAGGGGACATTAACACTCAAAGAAGGCTTGTCTCATCCACCTTGGGAATTTGAACCAATGATCTTTAGGAATCTTATCTTATAACATGACCTGCATTTATGGAACATGGGAGGGGTGCAGTTAATAAGGATTCAGTCATCCACCTCAGAATTTGAACCCATGATCCTTAGTATAACAGGCAGATACTCTTCCAACCGGGCCAACTGCTCTAACTCGCCTCCTCTTAAAAGCATCGTTTAACAATGTTAAATCTGAGATGCATGGCCCTTCGTGTTATCAGTGTCTATGATATGGTGCAATATTGAAGCCCTAAAAACATTGCGCTTCACAATGATTATGAAGTGCCTCCAAAAAGTAAAAATCTTTACCATACTCATTTTCCCCAATAGACTGTAGTGTTATAAAAACCGTTAGGAAAACGAAAAATGAAATTTTGATTCCCAATCATAAATATCTTGATAATCAGACAGGCAACTGACTCGTAAAAGTCATGGGATTCCTGACTGACCTAAAGGTTTATAATTATGATTGCAGCATGAGCTAAATCCAGGATTTTGTTTCAGAATCTGAGGCAATGTTACCGAGTCACTTTAACCTTTTTTCCACATGAATGAAATGATATTGAATACACTGTTTAGCCATCACAGTCATCACTGCCATCACTATCACTACAACCAAAATGTTATCATTTATCACAAGTCATGGTTTGATATGCTTTACATCTCTGTGTCAAAGGGGACTCCTGAACTGCTTATACACTATCTGTTGAAAATATATAAAGGTAGAGTCATCATTTCATAAAATAGTTTCTTTGTGTGAAAAGGGGTCTTTTTAATGAATATATGGAATCGTCTGTGTGAAAGGAGGCTGGGGGTTGGTTCTGTACAGCTTGAGACACGATCTATAGTGCTGGCACGAAGTTGAAGGCGCCCAAGAAGTCTGGGAGACAGACCAAAGATGATAGGCCTTTGACCTCTCATCAAGAAACAAGTCTTCAGTGAGAGTGAGGGTTACTCAGGGTCACCTCCATCTCTCTCTCTCTCTCTCTCTCTCTCTCTCTCTCTCTCTCTCTCTCTCTCTCCCTTCCTCTCTCTCTCCCCCTCTCTTTCTCGCTCTTACCTCTCTCTGTTGCTCTCTCTTATATTTCTTTTGCTGTCTCTGTCTCTTCTCTGTATTACTCTCTCTCTCTCTCTCTCTCTCTCTCACTCTCTATCCCCTTTTCTGTCTCTATCTCCCAATTTTACTATCACTACATTTCTGTCTGTCTTTGCCTTGATCTTATATCATGTATCTCTGTGTCTGTCTTTTTACTATGCCTTTGTATCACACTCTCTTTATCTCTTGCCGAATATATTTCTACCTACTTGTCTTTCTCACTCGGTGTGTCTGTCTGCCCATGTCTACCTTTTCACCCGATATGAAAATTTGTATATATGATTAACATATAAATAAACTTGTTTTGGAGAGAAGTATGTGCTTGCGTACAATTCTTTCTTTTCAAAACGAGTAGAGCCAGATTCTTTATTGACTTCTCATTGGAAATAATGGTCAGACCTCTGTGTTGCTACAGTTCATAACATTCACATATCAATGTTTATTATTTATTGGGCACCATCAGAGTTGTCTTCTAAACACTGCATAAGTTTTAATGTCTGAAAGAAGGGGGTGCTTGTCTCTTTGTCTGAAAGGAGTATTACCATGTAGTTGTTGAAGATTGAGAAGCTGGACTATGAAAGCAAGAGGTTAGTGCAGTAAACTTGAGCAGGTGAAGACCAGTCTGTCAGGTGATAATGGTGAGGTCACTAGGAAGATGGTTTATTGATGGCCCAGCCCTGTCTAGGATTCCTAAAGCCACATTCACACTTATGCAATAAACCGCCAGACAATCCATTTAACCTGTGAATTTTTTGGCACGTAGGGTTGAATAGTAACTAGGACGACAAATGCCCCACATTTTATTTTGTAGAAGTGTGATTTTTTTAGGCCCCTATATTCAGGGTCAAGTCATATGATGCCATTTTTTGTGAACCACTGTAACATTGCAAATTTCACTGTAGCATTGCAGTGGTTTCGCTGTACTGTAGACCAAAATAGGTCTATTTTTAAGTTCATCATGTTGTGCATGACATTGCAAAGCATGTAACATTGCAATGTTATAAATAAAAAAACAATTGTGAAGTTTGGACTATAGTGTGAATGGACCCTAAGGTACAAATTTCTTGCTCCATGTGAAAGGATGGTTAGAGCTATGGGCTGGAGATGAATAGGATAGGTACATAATTCATGCTACATTCTTAGCATGCCTGTCCCATAACTCAACATCCTAGACGCACTTCGGTTGGCATCCCTGACCAGTTCAACAGGACTTAGTGCTAACGGGTCCATTGCACATGGGCCCTAACATTTTTACTCTGCCCCTGCCTCCCCCCTCCCCCAGAAAAAAGGTAAAATTTATACATTTATATGGGGGCTCATGCACGAAGACCTTGTTAAACTTTTAATCTGGACTCCCTGTGATACAAAATAGAAATTTTAAAAGAATCCACTGAAATTTACTTTCAAACACAAAATTGTTGCAAGTTCTGCTGTTGTACCTTCTAAATATCTTAAAGGAAATACAAGAATGGTTGATATGTTCAGAACACATGGGAGTTACAGAACTAATGCAATGCAATGCAAAGACTGTGTATGTTAGACTTGCAGTGTAATCCATATGGTTGAAATATTTTCAAGATACATCTACAGAATATTTATTGTACTGTATTCCATATTGTTGAATTTATTGCAAGATATTGAATGATGATTTATGGTGTAATCCATTTGGTTGATTTCAAACAGTCAGTATAATGTCATAAATTAGGGTGAAGACTATTGAATAGATATTAATGCCTTTACAAGATCAAAATACTGTCTGTGTTAACTAGGGTATCGTTTCACGAAACATGCCTTATGTACAAGTTCACCACCGACATCCCACTATAACTTGTGCTAAATTTAAAGCACACTTTTCAATGGTATGTTGGCAAACTTCTACTTAGGACGGTTTCATGAAATGCTGCCGAGTTGACTACTCAATTGTCTCTCTTCCATGGATTTAATTTAAGGTAATGGGTTAAACCAGCGTTTTTCAACGTTTTTATTGTAACAGCACCCTTTAAAGAAATATAGAGTTTGGCATCACCCTAATCCCAAATTCAATACAAAGTTTGCATCATTGTGGCATCCTTCTGTACATGTACACAATTATGTACAGACACATTTGTTTCTAAACTTGCAAGAGAGTGCAGTTCACTGCTTGAAATTATTCTGTTTCTAAAGATTGTGAGTGAGCGAAGGGAGAGAGGAAAATAGACATTTAATTGTTTTTAAATTGTTATTTCCTCATGGAAATATATACAATTTCTAATTTGTTGCTTTCACAAATTTGATGTCTAAATGATACTTCAAAATGGATTCAAAAATCAATTTATGCATACTTTTTCTCCTGGCACCCCTAGAGATGTCTTGTGGCACTCCAGCGTGCTGTGGCACTCCGGTTGAAAAACGCTGGGTTAAACAATATGAAATAAACAATATGAGATAGTGTCCTTTAGGCTCTCACCTGACATTATATATTGCACTTCCTCTTTGTTTTGAGTTCTGTGACATTTTATCACTCATGAATGGCCAAGGTATGTTAGCGACAGAAGGACCTAACATCAGTCCCCCCACACCCCTCCATGCAGTAGTTCGAGTCAACAACCCGTCCGAGAGGTAACTCCTTGGAGAATCCTTGAAAAACGCCATCAACTGGCAAGAAAAGGGAGGCCAAAAACGTGATCGGAAAATAAAAGAGGTGATGGGATTCTGTCCACGCTGATGCGTGGATCCACTGGAGGTAGCGGACATGGTGTAAAAAAACTGAAAGTGATCCTCCAAAGTGGACAGTTGGAGAGGGTCTTGTGATAGCTCTCTTCTTGCCTCCTCTTTACAGACCCACTTGTCGCATCTTGCGACAGGCACTGTCCTCCTTTCTGCACTCTTGGCTCTAGCACTTTTGATAGCAGTGATAGCTAGAGAGAGGATGTTGGCGTTCTCTGGTGTGTTTCACTGGTCGATTGGATGTAATGCTATCTATTTTCATGTCTTGTTTTTTTTCTTATTTCCTTCTTTCTGAATGAACAGAGTTAAGCCTTATCTGATTGCAGTGGTCAAACTCCATCGGGCAAGGGGCCATTTGCCCCCTCCCCCTTGTATGTCATCTAAATAGCCCAACATTTTCTTTCTTAGGGGAAGCCTTTTTCATGTGAAAAGAGCCCAAATGAAATATTTAAAAAATAAAATGTCTCATTGTAAATCTTTCTACTGAAATCAACTGTTACTTCTTTATATACATCCAGCTCCTTATTTGTATTTCTTATAACTTCTCTCCAGCACGTCAATCATATAGGTAATGGCATAAGTAATAATGACATTTCACTCATAGTCTTTGTGTAACTCTCACTTTATCTGCCTCAAGTTTTCAGTTAAACAAAACAAATCAAAACAATGTACATTGCCGCTTGATGTATTCTGATGTTTTGTCAAGAACTTTCCAATTTTCTATGCCTTGTTTCCAATAATATATCCTGGTATACATGCACAGTACTCTTCAAGACTTTGTAGAAACATCCACAAATTTAGACAGGAATTTCACCCCCTTTTCATCACCAGGCAAGTCTCAAAATAAGCATTGCAACAGGACCTGGTATCCCTTGAGTGTATGTCATGGAATCTAAGGGTCATGACCTTTCACCTTTGACCTAACTACTGTGCTGTCATCTGTCTCGTGTCATAAAGCTTTTCATATCTGTTTTTGACAGAAGGCTGTTGAAGGCAATGCTGAGCTGAACGAGTGGGAGCATTGTTTCATCTCCTTTGTTTGTGTGTAACTTGTATTTTAGAATTTACTTGTCATGTTTTCCAGTGCTACACTAAGGCCTACAATGTTTTCCACCTTAGCCCTCAGGCCTATAGCAGGCAAAGTAAGACCAGCAACTAATTGAATTCGACTCTTTTCCTTTATTAAATTCAAATCATATCCTAAAGCCTAGCAGTAGGCAAAATCATTCATTATAAAAGGCAACAGAATGTTGTTTTTTTAATGCTCCTTATCACTGATTAATTTTTTTTCTTCATATCCCATAGCAATTTAATTTGTAACATTGATGATTACATACACGTAGGCCGATAAGAATCTTGATTTCTAGAAAGCACCATATAAAAGCCTCATGGTCTTTTTGCTCGCCCTCTTTCTTTCAATCCTTGAGGAAAAAATCACCATGGCAACAAAAGATTCAATATCATTTATCCACCCACAATCATGTATATAAGAAAGGAAAGGAATTAATTGGGACAGGGTCCCCCCCAAGTCACGTGGCATTCAATTGTAGCAACGTGATGTACACATATTGCCCTTTTCAAAACGCATATTATCGCCCAATGAGAGCTAGAAGGGCGTTAACTCTCTGATATGTGGGTCTCCGCCCCTCCGACTCCAAGCAGACGATAGCTGTGGGTTGTGCAAGTGAACAAAGATGGTTATTATCATTCATTTACAGACTGATATATGTAGCAATAAGAATAAAATTGTATTCTAGCATTTCCTTAATTGGTTTAATTCTAATCTAGATGTTATCTGTTCAGAGCCAAAAGGGATTAACAGTCAAAGTCAAATTTTCCCTAAATTGAAGTTGTTTCAATTATTGGACCAAACTATGCAAATTATGTAATAACCTACACTACCTATGTCAAATTGTGCATAAGTCGAACTATTTTTGTTGTTGGTGTGGTCCCAACAGATTGGACTTATGCAAAGTTGACTGTACATGAAGTAACGTCTATCTGGCTCCAAACAGTCATGAAAGCTTTTCCAATGTTGTCATTTGAATGAGCTACAGGTTCTTGAAAAGATATCTCTTTATTTCATTTCTGGATGTGTTACTTTATAAATTGAGCTAGAATAATAATTGTTTTGTAAGTTATTGTAAACTTGGCACCTTCAGTGGACATTATCAACACTATGTTTCACTATTCCTGTCTCAAATTGTTAATGAATTTTATCCTACCTAACAATGCGTAATATATGCGATTTGCATTCTGACTATTGCAATACAATTATTTTGTAACAGTTGAATGATATAGTTCATATCGAGGCACTTAAGTTTAAATTTGGTTACATTATGAAAATGGCCTATTGTCAATGGATTTACAGAGACGGGATATACGGGCGTCCACCTTTTGACAAACATACCTGCCATCCATAATCCTACCTCCTTTATTCTTATTTTACTTATTGGGCATGCAAGCCTTTACATCCTCAGTCAGCATGGAAGTCATAACTTTGTTACAACCGTTCTTCTCTGCACCTCAATGTCATTGGTCTCTAAACGCGATGCAGCTTCACGATTAATGAGATGAAAGTCGTTCTTTTTGATGAGCTCCTGTCTCACATGGGCTGAATAATTGCTTTTGACTTGTCATTTGAATCATTGATCATATTCATCAATAGATAATGAGGTTTTCATTAGTCGACGCACTAAGGCCGCTCATTTTCATTCACGCGATGACGCCATTCATTCTATTTCATCTTTCAGATGCGTCTTTTGATGACGTGGTTAGCATTCTCTCCTTTTCCACCACAATTTGTTCTTCTTTTTTTATATTTTTCTTCATTTTGCATTTAATCAATATTGTTTTTTGGGGGGCATGGAGAAATAATTAGTGTTATTTCATGTAGCACACGTGTAGTTGCACACATTTATGACCTTTTCTGGTACACCTAGGAATTAATGCCAGCATAGTTCTCATTAAAATCTTGGGGTTGGGGGAGATATTAGGCATGAATTCTAGGAGGTTATGAGCAGACTTATACTTCATGAATTTTTTTTTCATTGCAGACTTAGAAACTGTCATATTTATAACCAGGAAATACAATTCTAATCTTAGATATTCCTGGAGCAATAAAATGCTGACAGCTAGCAAGGAAGCATTGGAAAATATGGTCTTGAACCCTCCCTTTAAATCTGATATCTCCAGGAGTCGTATACCCATCATTATGGTAATTCCAGCCCTGTACATTGACATATGGGTCTAATAGACGTTAAAAGCACCACAGAGGTGATACACAAGGCAGGGAGGTTGGTTGGTGGTTTTCCCATTAAAACCAGTTATGCTTGGGAGGTTACCAGCAGCCAGATATTGAAGAAGTGCTGAAAGGCAAGGGTAGGTGGACAAAACATGAGATTCCAGCTAGTAAAAGATCCAGGGATAGGTTCAATGTTGACTGTCTTACCCCTCCCCCAACACACACACATACACACTCACCACCCCTCCCTCCGCTCTATACCAATAGCCCACTATTGAAGAAGTGCTGAAAGGCAAGGGTAGGTGGACAAAACAAGAGATTCCAACTAGTGAAAGATCCAGGGATAGGTTCATTGTGGACTGTTTACCCCCCACTCCCCCTTCCACCTCTCTCTACCAATAGCCCATTATTGAAGAAGTGCTGAAAGGCGATGGATGGTAGGTGGACAAAACAAAAGATTCCAGCTAGTGAAAGATCCAGGGATAGGTTCAATGTGGACTGTTTACCCCTCCCCTCCCCACACACATGCATACACATTACACACCCACCACCCCCACTCCCCTCCCCTCCCCTTCCACCTCCCTTCCACCTCCCTTCCACCTCCCTTCCACCTCCCTTCCACCTCCCTTCCACCTCTCTCTACCAATAGCCCGATGTTGAAGAAGTGCTGAAAGGCAATGGATGGTGGGTGGACAAAACAAGAGATTCCAGCTAGTGAAAGATATGGGGATAGGATCAATTGCGACTCAGTACCCCCCTCACACAATAGCACACAGTAGAATTTGCAAAAGATCACAAAAGTTAATGTTTTCACATTGTTAATATAATTATACTCTATTTGGCATTTTTACAAGCTTCATGACTTCATAGGCTAAAATATAGTACCGGTATTTTAGTTTTTACTTTTTTCCTCTGTGATAGCTTTTTAAAATGTCTGAAGAGATTTTTAAACAAAGGTGTTTTGCAAGGAGTCTTATTGCACTAATTTTCTAGCAATAATATAGGTAATTGTATACATTTAACGTGCTTTCAAACTTTGTTTTATAGTAGTGTATATCATTCTTAAGAATGTAATAATCTGCATCATATAATCTATCATAAAGACTAGTAATCAAAACTCCCTGGGAGATTTTCCCCTGGTGTCCTAATTCATTTTTAAGGTTTGATGATGAAGAGGCTATTACACGAGTAGAAGGTTTGCTATGTGATCACTTCACCACTGGCCTTACTAATGTTCTAAGAATCCCATCTGAAATTGACGCCAGTCATCCTCTCCTCCTGTCCTATGTGACTTTCAGACGAGACACAATGTTGTATAAGGAAACATGTAAATTAGCTGTACACCAAAAGTTGC
Organism: Mesocentrotus franciscanus; assembly: GCA_037976565.1. Taxonomy (NCBI): domain Eukaryota; kingdom Metazoa; phylum Echinodermata; class Echinoidea; order Camarodonta; family Strongylocentrotidae; genus Mesocentrotus; species Mesocentrotus franciscanus. The sequence continues at coordinate 8,690,120 of CP137671.1, forward strand.
ATGTTCACAGGATAATAAAGAAATCATGTAGCATCTAGTTAATATTCGAGCAGTTTTCTACTGCATATTGAGATTAGGTTGAGCTTGTCACTCACTGACTGTGGCACTTGCTGCATTGCTTACTACTGTACCTGCAAGAACCTGCGGTAAGCCCCTCCTAGTTATACCTTTTTTGTTTGATAAATGAACTTCGTAGTACTTTCGTACCAATGACAGACACAGATTCTTTGAGTTATCTTTCAAAAAAATGCTCAAATCTCTGTATTGCTGTCCAATTCTTCGAGACAAAAGTCACAAAAGATGAGAAAAGTATATTACTTCTGGTATTGCTGTTCAGTTTGTAAATAGCCAAACAGTTTCCTTACAGCTATGGGTTTTTTTTTGGTTCAGCTATACAATAACTTTTGCTTGTCCGAATGAGTGCTAGAGATTCAGCAGTCAATGATACTATACTGTTATTTGTTGACAATCTGTCTTGGTAGCTCCACAACACAGTAACCCCATCTTCCCCCTCATGTTCATTTATGTTTAGAGAGGGGTCTGTAGCATACTTTAACAATGGCCTCATCGATGACATACAACTCCTATGCTCCCCGTATGAAGGTCGCAAGTGCTATGTAGCGTCAGTGGCAGTAAGAGCCTTCTTGCGGGCAGGCAGCCGATGAACTGAGCTCTCAAATAGAAGGTTCTACAGCACATGCTCTGGAGACACTAGCCCCATGGTTGATTTCCTACAATGTATCAAATTGTGCAAGGGAAATTCCACCCTTATAATTAGCTGGTATTAATAAAAGTAGAAAAAACAAGAGAAACAAATTAGTGAAAGTTTGAGCAGTATCTGATTAAAAGTAGGACAGTTATGAATATTTGAAGTAGTCATCAGTGAAACACAAATTGGCAACACTGTGTTGTATCTTGCAAGGTCCTCTCCAATTATCTCTGTACAGAAATTTCATAAATTTTCATTTTCTTAGTGATTGATAACAGAAAAGATTTTTTTTTTATACAGGGTTTGTATGGAAACAAATTTGCAATAATTATATTTAGGGTGCATGTATGATTCAACCTTTTCTTCAGGGGAAATAGAAATGTCTGTTTTTTTTTAGTACAGAGCAAATGGGAGAGAACCTCTCAAGATACGTCACAGAGTTGCCAATTAGTTGTTCTAACATGGACCGGTCTAGCAAAGACCAGTCCAGGAACTGAAGTGAGAATGGGGTCTGGGTCTGTGCCCTGGCAGCTCTGTACTCTGTAGGACCATTTTGGAGTATCCATTGAAAGGGTCCAAAACAAGTTCTTCAAACTAGCCCAAATAAACACCGCATTCCATCTATGATCCATCCATAATTCATCTTCCCTGTCAGAGGGAGAGAGAGAGAGAGAGAGAGCGCGCACACTCAAGTGCACAAATGAATAAGTGTGTACACTTACTGAGATGAGTAAAGATTTGTAATTATAATTTATCAACACTATTATTAATTTTGAATAGATATTAACTGCTCCAACAACCACAGCATATTAAGAGCAAATTTGTACTCTATTAGTTTATTAACAATCTTTAATTATGAATTTAATACTGAATTTCAAGAGAAATCCCTATACTATAAGTGGGTTGTTTTGACTAACAAAATGTAAACAATGATGTAAACTTACACAGATATGCACATACAGGACTGCGTGAGCCATTTATTTGAGCCTATGGCCCAATTTCATATTTGGTTATTTATTTAGCTAATGAAAATCATCTTTCAAATTCTTGTGTCAGATCATCTATTTAATTCTTCTTGTGAGCATTTATCATGATTTTTGTTGGATTCTTTAACAAATTCATATTTTCATCATGACCAGTTCCTTAGGCTTAGACTCCAAGAGTACCTTGCCACAATAAATCATCTCCAACACCCCACCATTATTATCAGGTGAAACTCCGCTCCCAGTAAAAGTTAATGGGAGAGGGAGAGCAGGGACACGGGCTATAAATCTTTTTGCAGAGTAGTGGGGGTCGTTAAATCTTTTGAAGCTAGTTTACCTGCCTCATTTGATGTAATGCCGCCCTACGATCTAGGACCAGTCCACACTAGCCTAAGACTTAGAAAGATTTCACACCTGAAGCACCAGAAAATAGTTGGTGTTTGAGACTCAAAACATAAACAATTCTGTTTGTTGACAAGTCCAAATGTACACCCTACAATCTAGCAACTCGATCACTGTTTTAACTTAAATTTGGCTTCAGCAACAGTTGCAGGCATACTTCTTTCCTACCCACTATGATTTGGATCATCAGTGCATCAATGGAAGATATTTATTCAGCAAATTAAGGCCAAAAATCAAGTCTATTGTGCGCCAGGAAAATGGGCATACTTGGTATCAATCGAGAGAATAAATTTAAGAGATTAACTTATCTTCTTTCATTTGCACACTGTACATGTGAAATGTGAGAAGGCTGCAACAAGATGTACGATAGAACACAGCTGATCATCTCATTAACGAGCCTGCTGCGGTGTGGTGTGCTGCGGTCTGCCCGGTGTCCTCACGTACATCTATCAGGGTAATATTGCCACTGTCAGTGTGGTGTGGATAGACCTCTGCAGACAGAACCAAGGGAAGTTCCAATGCCCTGGGACCTTGGTGGTAGTCATAAATCTTGACACCAAAGATGTCAGCAGTAACTTCTTGAACTATCATGTCTGTTTAGAGCCAGAAAGGCATTAACTCTGTGTTAAAGCATGTGAGTGAATTCCCCTATGACTATAAACACACAAACTGCCCTGTATGCTCACACCTAGAATATTTGTCCTGTACAAAAAGAAACGATATTGGCCACTCTATACATTCTCTTCTGTTAGTTGGAGTTCAGCAATACTTCACATAAACCATAACCTGTAGCAAAAGTAGCTTCTTGTTTTTTTTTTTTTTTGGGGGGTTAGAATCTCTCTTGTGACATATTCAAATTTGAGAAATAAAAATTACATTAAACTTTCCTTGCCCCAGGTGTAAAATTGTTGTCATAGTCAATTTCCCTCGAAATCTTGTCAAAATGATTTAGATTTAATGATTTATGGAAAGAAATTTGACTGCGCGCATACCATTGAATGTCTCAGGTGAGAAGCTTGGGGTCATGTGGGGTCAAATTCCAAGTCTCTTTCTTTCTATCCAGGTGTTTGGAAGACTAGTCTCATGGCTACAGACCTTGATCAGGTTTTTCTATAAACCAGAGACTTTCATTTGTATGAGACTTTGGCGAATTTCGCCAGTGGTAAAGATTCATCAGAGCTTTTAGTCACAAAAACGGCTGCTGTGATTAATTAACAAAAGTTTAGTGTGATTAATAAAAAAAAGGAAATTGATAACGTTGTCCTAACATGTCCAAACAAGATAAATAAGTTAGGTCCATATTCATGTTTTCCTTCAAAATAGCAAACAAAATTCCCTTCTATTTGGCAATCTTTTTTTGGAAAGTGTGTGTTACCACAAAATTAAGTGTTTAAAATCATTGCCATGGCATTTGTGAATTGTGATAATGAGAGAATGTCACGAGTGTAGATTGATGTCTCTGAAAAGAATAGCACTGGATAATCATGCGTTCAGATCACCCAAATTCATTTAATGAAAAATCGTATAGCTACATGATATTAAGTTATTTAAATTTTCAAGTCTGGATGGTCCATAAAAATTGTATCATTTAACCAAATGTGCGACATAACGCATGTTGGGCATTTTTTGTAACAAAATCTCGATGAAGAATCAGGGTCGAGCTCTAGTCTAAAGTGTGAACGCTGTATCGTTCTTAAATCATATAACTGGTTGCAGCTAATCGTGAGAGTGCACTGATGATTAGCCTGCTGTCATGCAACTGACCTCTTCAAAACTACTTTCTTTATACGATGTTGTATGTTGTCCTGTATGTATGCCCCTTCACTATATGATGATTCTTTATACTACCTTTGTTTTTATAAGTATTGTATGATGGTCTGAACATGCTAGAAGAGTAAATCAGGTCGCTACTTGTTTGTCACACATAATTGATTTATGCCATGGGATTGACTTGAGCCTGGAGTTTCAATTTAGTGCTTTTCTTGGAAGTCAAAAACAAGACCTTTATAGATCTCTCCTAATTAAACAGCATCAGAAAACCACAGCATCAGAAAACCACAGCACTGAACACCAATGAACACCAACAAGTGCAAATATTATTTGGTGAGGGCAAAGATTGTGGTTAATGGCAATTCTATCAGAAGTGCATATGATTGTATAGAATTGAATTTAGTGGAAAATGAAACAAAATTCTTTATCTCTATTGTTTGATTCCTGCATCCAAAATATTATGGATATTTACTCAAGTTGTTTTTATGTCTCCATTGCTCACCGTTTTATTTGTTTAATTGAGTCATAAGTGGTCTGCATGATGCATTAATACTTAATAGATGTTGCATCAGATTGGGGTTTTATTTTAGGTTACTGTTCTTTCTAAAGTCCATATTTACAATTCAAGAGAAAAGCGCTCATGACAAGGGGGTAGAGGATTTGGCAAAACACAATCAAACGATAAATGTGATGACGAAGAAGAAAGGAAAAAAGGAGTTGCCCAATGGAATGCCGATTGTTGATAAAAATACCCAACTTAAGTCTTCAATCTTGTGGCTTGTACCTAGTGCTTGATTGTTTGTAGAGTTTGTATTTACATGCAGTAGCTAAGAGACAGAGAGACAGCGAGAGTAAGAGAAAGAGAGAGAGGAGGAGAGAGAGAGAGAGAGAGGGAGAGAGAGGGGGGAAAGGGTGGGAAAGGGGATCAAGCTTGGGAGAAAAACAACTTCAGTTCTTGTGGTTTTTAGAAGGCATCCCTCCCGTCTAACAACCTGTAGCCAACTCTGAACTGAACCCACTACCTATCAAAAGGCTTGGTCTCATGGAGTTTACACAGTATCCAGTCCTGAAAGGGGAAAAAAAAAATCAAAGGAACAAACCTGAAAGGCTGGCTATCCGCGCCCACAATGGTGGCCCGTGAATAGGGGTGAACAGGGCCTCAGCCTGAGTCATTCCATTCAACAATCGGTCTGCTACCCCGAACAATAGGTGTTTGTGCACCTTCGGGGTCGCTGAAGCGTGATGAGCTGGCACGCTATGATCTGTTTCTTACAGGTTTACTACCTGTTAAGCAGACGTTCTCATAAATCATGTTTTCAAAAAAATGTCAAACCCCTGCATAATGGTTGGTTTCATCAATGCTCCTTACTAACAGTTTCCACAGGGGATCCGGGTTGATATTTTTATTGTAGGCTCCTGTTAATATTTCAAAATTTTGAGGGGGGGGGGGAAGTTGTACATGAAGTTAAAATATGGGAACACATGTGCATTGATCTCCTGGTAGAGTCAGCCCCTGTGTACGTTAATATAAAATTCTACTTTTTTATTTAAATGTCGGCTTATGACTTATGAATAATTTATAGTCTTCCTGCAACATGTCGTCACTGATGGTTGAAAAGAAATAGCAAAACTTTCAAACATTTCAAATGGATATAGTCATCATGGTGGATGTATTTACAGGCCTGTTTGTGTACCCCTACCCTCTGTCCTTTAAACAATAAGTAAAGAGAGAGAAAACTTTAAAGCTCATATTCTAGGACAATAAATGTCCATTAATTTGGTACCTACGGCAAGCCTATGTTATTTTGAAGTTGTTCATTTTCATTACATATGACAAAAATCTTCTAGCTACTGGATATCCTCTATTGAAATGTCGAAATATAGCCTCCTCTCTTTGCCTAGAAAGTCAGTCACGGAGCTGGTCCACTATTTGTGACGTCACGCCGGGGACGAGTATATTCACGTACCGGATGTTCCATAGAAAACATGGGCAGAGAGATACGAATTTCTGCTATTTAGTTTCAAAGTTTAGTTTCATAACTCTATGTAGAATTCTTCACCTTCCCTAATATTTCATAGTACTAATATCAATTCCCTTTTCAGAATTATGACATAAACAAGCCAACGATGCGCTATTAGTCGATATTTTCACCATGTGATTTTGTTTGAGTGTGTTGAATTTGGTGAGATTGTTTTCGTGTGCTCGGTAAAGTAGATACGGTCGTTTGGCTTCGTTCGAGTCTTTCTCGCGTTCGGTCTAGCTCACTTTATACATATACACTTTCGATTCACGTACGGTACATATTATATAATTATATCAATTGATAATGGCTGGAGAGTTTGACCAGAACGAATTTTGTATGGATTTTGAAGAGTTTATGGAGAAAGATGATGAAAGTAATGAAGGAAAAAGGGACGATATAGTGCAGACGAGGATGATGGAAGTTGGGAGGACGCAGGTACAAGTGGGGGAGAAGACGATAGAGAAGTCGGAGAGCAAGGAGATGTCGACGTTCCTGCAGCCGGGCCGGGAGTAGCGGCAGTAGCACGAAGATTTCTGTCTCTTTCGTTCGTTAGCCTCTGATTTGGGTAGGGTCGGCTCCTCTCTTTAGAGACAGAAGCCGACCATAGTGACTGCATTGCAAACTACTGCTCGCGTCCGAGCAGTAAACTTATGCCCAAAATACTACATTTTACCCGATGCATATCCGATGCATTTATTATTGTAAATTAGGCCTAGGCTAAACTACATCGGTTCCACTTACCAGATTGACTGTATGATGCGTTTAAGGGTCTTTTTTCCGGATTTTCATCACTGAAATTGAGCTCGGCCATGTTGAAATTCTTGCAGCCATATTTTAAACTGTTACTGCGCATGGAGGAAGATGACGTCATCCATTGACAGTAACAGTTTAAAATACGGCTGCAAGAATTTCAACACGGAGCTCAATTTTGGCGATGTACGTTCAACAAGCCGCCGAGCAGCGGCCGTATCACTTGCGGATGAATATCGTTCATAGACGTCGTCCGCTAAATAGAGGAAGCTTGATCTCGTTCAAGTGTGATATATATATATTTAAAACAAATATTTAACTGGTTCTGTATCCTTTTTGAGGCAGTCAAACACATCCATGATAACTACAGTCACAGTTCTAGGCCTATTCGTTTCACAAAACTGCTCCTGTACCTTATCTGATGACAAGATAATGTATATGTACACCCGCCTATTCTACCTGCATATGATTTAACCTTATTTTCCAAGCAGTAAACCCGTCTTAAAACTCTACCAAAAAGGATAATGTGAGGATATAAAAAGAAATCAGCAACTGGAAAACATTGCTTAGTTATTCTTCATTCAAATAAAAACAGAAAATCTATCAAATAAACTCGTTAACAAGAAAAATTCTAAGCTCTAACAGGATAGCATTTATGTGGGCATATCATTGGTATTCACTCTCACTCAGCCCATGATCCCCGGTCGTGACATCAAGAATAGAGGACCCGGCAATTCCGTGCATTTCGGGTTTCCGACTTCGAGATTTGGGGGAGTTTACTCGCATAAATTAACTATTCTGAACTTGTTTTGTCGGTTAAACGCCATTTAGTGTTATTCTGGGGGTTAAAAGCTTTCTATTGATGTGATTATCTCAATATTTGAGATTATCCTAGAATTTCACCTTTAAGGAGAAATTTGTCCTCAAAATTCCTGCCTCATGAAACAAGTTGTTGCAGTGTTGTCAACGAATTCCATTGAAAATTTCCCCATTCTTCTTCATAAGTCTTCATAAAGTAAAGTGTAGTAAAAAATATAATGCCTATACTTGTTTGTCACATGCAAACCTTGTAGATATGAATATAAGTAACACAGCAATGCCCATTCTTGGTTTAATCATCCGTTGTAATCCATTGATGCACTTGTTATGACGAAACGGGCCTCAGACAAACTTGGATCGCACTTACACACACCCACTCCCACCCTTCGACGCTTGACTCTAGCCACCAGAGGCACACTCTTTCAAGGGTAATGGTCCTTGGGTGCTGTGGGTTATTTTTGACCCCATTTTGATGGTGCCAATTTTCTACCCATTCATACAGCGAGCTCTGCCGTTTCCAGGCGATTAGGTGTGATTGGCAGAGGTTAAACGGGGTGTATTCATATGTATTTGTGATAAATGGAATGACAGGATTGTGGAGAAATAGAGATGGGAAGAAGAAGAGCAGTAAAAATAGATAGATAGATAGATAGATAGATAGATAGATAGATAGATAGATAGATAGATAGATAGGGAGGGAGGGAGGGATGTACAGTAAAGACAAAAAAGATGAAATTAGTGTCTGATAAATACAAGCAGGTACAAACAGATATTATCAAGGACTTTTCAAATGCAAGAGAGAATTTTTAATTCATATTTCATGCCAAGTGGTTAAGATTTTAGTTAGTGTCGCTAGTGTTTAAAAAAATTTTTTTTTTTTTTTTTTTGGTGGAGTATAAAATATAACTGTTTAAATTCTCTTTTATTTTGTATTACAACTCACGGTTACTACACTCTCTGATTGCATTTGAGGTCTGGACTCAGACTTTGGTGTTCATGCGTGATACGCTTCTAGTTCAAAACAATGCTAGGGCTGCATGCTCTATTTAGCCAGACCTGATTTTACAGTAGGCCTAATCATCTGCAAATTGGAACAGAATACACCATTTTTATCACCATGTTCCTGCCAGCTGCGGAGTATGAAATTTCAAACCAATCTCACTGTTCTGGGATGAGCTTTCATCTATTGGATAGTTATTGCTGGTAGGACGGAGCACGTAGCTAGCTCATTGCAGGGTGGATTGTTCACCAATTAAGCTATTTATAAAACATACCTGTAGAGTTACTTGCTTGGGACCTGTTCAGATGCTAGGGTGGATTGTCTGTTTGGAGCCAGAAGGGCAGTATAACAGAACTTGAGCTGATAATGCCTCTCTGGCACTCAATAGATGATAATGAGTGAATGTGTTGGGTTCAGTCAGAATACACACCTGTATAGAAGTCCATGCTACGGAATATGATTCAATGCCCTTCTGGCTCTCAGCAGGTGGTACGCGCGATAGCTTAGTTGGTAGAGCAGTGGTCTCGTAATCCAGCGACCCGGGTTCAAAACCAAGTCGATGCGCTAGTGCCCTTTGGTAAAGCATTAATCCTCATTACCAGGTCCCTCAGAGAGGACCTAAAGCCGTCGGTCCTCTGGTTGCTCACTAACAAGCATTTATGCTTTCTTAGCAGGCGGGTAAAATAACCACCACAACCACAAGCAAATCTGTGTAATTACTCACCTGGGACCTCCTGTTGGGATTCTTGGGAATATACATTGTAATCCGTTCAGAGACAGAAGGATGTTAGGTCTGTGTTACAACCTATGAGTTAATGCTTTTCAGGCTCTCTGCAGACAATATGAAGTGGATTAGTTGGGTTTAGGAGGGCGTAGTATTGCATTTTATTGGGATTTTCTCACAGATGTAAATCACTCAGAATATACCTCTCAGATTTGCCTAACCCATATACCTCTCAGATTTGCCTAACCCATATACTGAAACAACAGAAGCTTATGCGTGCAAGAAACTTGAGAATCTCTCAAGTTGCGTGATTCATGAAAGTTTTATGACACAAAATAATTGAATAACAAGACAATTTTTGCAATTCGCCAAAGTTTCTTGATACCAAAACGACCATCATTAAATGTTGCAGAGTTTCCAATTTCACATTGTTTTTATGTATGAGCACAGTATTGAACGTTATTAGGTTCTTCGTCGACCAACAGCTATTACTGACAGTTTACTTCCTCACATTTCATAAATCTACACACGAAGGGCTCTTCACCTTGGCCCACAGCTCAGCTCATCGACCGAAGAAGAATGATTTGCATATTATATTAAATATTAATGAGTCTTTTGTTTTCTCTCCTTTATTTCTATCATTCTGCAGGTAGTCTATGCTGTGCCTAGCTATCTTTGGTAAGTGTATCTATCTTCTACATAGATTCTAAGATGGTTCTGCATCATGAAGTGTGTTAGTGTAAGTCAAGAGAGGGCAGTGTGTTATTTGCTTCATAGCATATTATGAGAGAAAGTTGTGACACTGGGTCATAGGTTAAATCACAGAGCTCAAAATATCTCCCTCCCATGTACAATCTGTATTGGGGGGAACTATTTGGAGCTCCAGGAAATGACTGACCAATCAGAAGCAACTTCTGGTTACGTAACTCTCTAAACTACATCTAGCTATGATATGGTCCATTTATTTTTGAATTACACTTATAAGGGAAAGTCCACCCTTGTAATTGCAGCCAAGCATAACAAGTTAAACCTCCATTTAAAACAAAAATTATATTTGATTTGTAGTGGACTACATGATGTGTTTGTCATTTCACATTCCTGTACATGATTGTAAATAGCCAGTTGGCTTTTATGTTATCCTTGAGTACCCAATAAAAAAAAATTAAAAAAAATAAAAAGTTCATTTCAATATGAGCAGAAAATGAAAGAATCACATATGTGAAAATGATTGGAAAGTTATTAATATTTATATTCTTAAGTATCACTGAATCTATGAAATTAAAAGGAAAAACCCACATGGAGAGTAGCCCGTTCATGGGATTCAAGAATTCATAGTGTGATCTTTGAACTGCTATTGTTAATTTCTTTGTCGTTACTTTCTCCTATTTTTACAAACATTTACTGATCCATTAATCTTATTTTCTGCTCTTATTAATTGAAATGAATCATTGAAATAAGAGGGTACCCCTTTAAAGTAATGATCAGCATTGGAACGCACCTACCAACTCCCATCAAGTATTTCCCTCTCAAAGCCTTTCAGAAAGTAATTAAGAAACAGTTGGCACTTTGTCAATATATTTCAATCATATGGCTGAGTTTATTAGATAACTGATTCACTAGTGCAGGTACGTGTATATGTAAATCCATCAACTTGATGTTTCATAGAGAATAGGCATTGTGAGAGGCAAGGATAGCATTTTATTGTAATGTGGTATAGGTATGGTTTCTTTGATGTGAGATAGATTTCATGTTGCGATTGAAAAAGGGAGTGAATCGTGCATTCTGTAAAGACATTAGGCCTTTAGCTTTCTCACGAGGGTATACAATGTCTATGTACTTTCCTGTAGTCATAGTTTCATAACTTATTGTCAATGAATTTAAAGTGTTTTGGATCCTTCACAAGGCATTCAAGGCAAAGTGCATTACACCGGTTCACAAGTCTATTACAATTTCATTAAAAATTGTTGTTTTATATTAATAACCCTAAATTGTGAACTTGCTTTCCTGACATTGAAACATTGACTGTAAAGCTCCAACATGCTCTCTGGCAACTTGTAGGAGAACATTGCAATAGTTCATCCCAGGGAAGTTTGGGGAATGCTTTTAAATTTGAGAGACTGAGAATAGATTTGATAACTACTTCTAAACATGAAGTCTTCTAATGCCACCTTTCTAACCTGTTCTTAGTCTGTTGTCACTTCAAAAACTGGATTTTAAGTTGAAAATTTTGATTATGAAGTTGATGAATAGAAAACACTAAGATGTATGGAGTCCCTATGCACCCCTCCCCCTGCCCTATCTAGTCTCCTGTAGTCCCCCCTCCCCAATAGGTCACCCTCTTTGGACCTTCCCTATCACCCTTAGCCCAATTGCCCTTCCTAAATTGTCCCCCTTCCCAGTCACCCCCTCCCCACTGGATCCCCTTCCCCTACAGCACTGCCAGACTGCCAGATCCCTTTCCTTGGTGGAAGGAAGCTGGTGTGATGTAGGATTTAAGGCTCAGACGAAGGAACCGTGACTCGGCAAAGACCCAGATCAGATAACAACAGTCCCACTACACATATATCTGTGTTGTTTTCAAGAAAACTTTATTTTTATCATACTATTAAATTAATGGATATTTTTCCATGTGACAAGCAATAATTAGTTGCTTGCAGCTGCTTCTTTTTTTCCTACAGTCACAATTCCGGTAGGGTATATCAGCTATTCTATTTCAAAAAACTTCCTACAAGTTTTGATAGGAATGTTTGTATAACTGTTGCATACAAATTACAGAATGAGAATGCACTCTTGTACGGTCTTGATAGAAATTTTGCCCATTTACCAATCCTCCCACCTCCCCTTTCTCATCAGTTATGGTTCTGTGTCTTAATGCTTTGGCATGATGAAACATGAATTTTAATATCTAATGAATGTAAAACCAATCGGTCAGAATTTTTGTTGTTGTTGTTGCATAACTTTTAACAATTTCAGCAACATCTGGGCCAGGAATGAGGCCATAAAACTGTGAACCTGAATTGAGATCTATACAGTTTTTGTAATTGTTAGGTGAGAAACTGTATTTTGAAAACAGGATAAGTAAGAAAATTTTGCTACTGAAAAGAGTATAACCAACTCCACTCTCTAGGGGATAGTATCATGTTCTTAATAGATATTGGAGTAGAGATTGTAGGATTAAGTTGGAGGGGAAGGAAGTACATCAAGGAGGTGTGAATTAACGCCCATCGGTAGCCCGCTAACCCTGGTAATTTCAAACTACCGCTTGCCATCCGTTGGGATTGGTGCAAATAACGACTGATGTTTCCCATTCCGTACTCACTCCAATACAGACAGGTGGGACTGTTAAAGAGTATGATGTAAAAATATAGCTTGGCCAGGATGTCGTGTCTGGTTTTCGGGACCCAAAATAGCCAGGAGTCTTGTGCCGAAATTTGTTTTTTCCACCATGTGCACGGACGTGCGGTTAGGAACTTTTGGATTCCCGTGAGGAAAGTGCCACGGGCATGCAACGGCGGTAAGCAGACTCGCGACTCTGCTTGGGCGGTAAAGCCGGAAGCGCCCTCTGATTATGGATGCGTGCTACGGAGAAGGGACAAAGATTGGAGCATTCGGTTGCTGGTAAAATGGCTGCGAATTATCTCTGGTACACATCGAGTACCAGCTGTGGCTGGGACAGAAATTGGTCTATCCCCGTGATTTCCTGTTATTGGGTAACGCGCCCCCCGTGAGTCACTGTCCCCTTCATCGCACAAAGAAGTACCAGGGGAGAGGGTTGACAGCTCTCCCCAGCTACCTGAAGCGTAGAAAGCAAGCAACTACCTGCATAACAATGTACCGTTAACCTCTCAGTAGTTAGTTAGCGTTCTGGCGAGGTGCCAGTTCTCGATTATCGACCAGCGCCCTTCAAGAAGTACTCATATCTCCTTTGAGATTTCCCCCAATCTCTCGTCACTGTTACAAGTGCATGACATGCATATCATGAAAAATATCCTAACCATATGTATTATCCAACTTGAACACCCCGTAACACAGGAGAACTCTGACTACCCCCTCACTGGGCCCCTCTTCCATTTTCTTTTTCAATTTCAGAGAAGTCGTCGCAGACTTGGATTTAATCTCGTTACAAATCACATAATCGGCCTGGTTGTTCATTAGATCAGGCCGACATTCCAATAAGAAATACGAGGATTTCTCTTTCCAGGAGAGAGTATCAACTTGTACGAAACCGGGACAGTGCAAGGATGAGAGCCGCTTTAGAATCGAAGGGGCACGCTCACCCTGTAAGCTGAAGCTAGCAGGAAAGTTTCCGAAGGCTAACTTGACACTGTCATTTTAAGGAGGAAATGAGATTAAGCCAATTACCCCAGTCTTGTCTAGTGTCGAGTTTAGGACTCATTAAGGAAGTGATAGTTTACAGGCAAATCATAAAGGAGAGAATTAGTGAGCAGATTACTGCAGTAATGTCACTTCATGTTTTGGCCAAGGCAACATAATCCCTGTCTAGAACTATCCATATTTTTCAAACTATAAACAAATGCCTGTGTTTCTTATTAATACTTAGAGCATTCTGTAAATCACCAAACTGCAAACTGAAAATGGGGCCATCTAAGGAAGCAAATAAGATTTCAAACTGAGATATGTAATACAGGATATTTCACAGGTTTCAATTCCATGTAGCACCCTAATACTATGAACCTATTTTAAAAATATCTTTAAATAACAATTACAATTTGACACCTCTCAACAAAACTGGTTTTACATAAAGGAATGAATGCATTCTGATGCATCTTCAAAACAATCATTCAATATAACAGTCTGGATTTATATAGCGCCTAACACATTTACAATGTCAGCTGGTTCAGAAAAGGCACTGTAAACTGCGAGAAAAAAACCCACCATGCATGTATTCACTGAGCTCTGTGTTACAAGATTCAGAAATATGTGAAGTGTATTACATTTTACATCATCATTAAAAAAACGTTGCGGTTTTACCACGTTATATCTGAACGAGCCTGAAGGGGTTTGGTGTACATTAGCCCTCAAATTTTATTCCCAGATCACCCCCCAAAAAAAAAAAAAAAAAAATTGTACAGTTCAAATTCAAAGTGCATAGAGACCCTAAAAGTTTCAGTAAAAGAATTTGTTTGTGGCAAAGGCAATGTGGAGTCCAGTGGTACACTGGATGTGACAAAAATGTGACAAAAATGTGGATTAAAATAATGAGGAAAATGTTGTCATTTCAATTTTTCAAGATGCCTGGATATCTTCCCTTCCTTTGTCTCTCAAATATGATGTCAGCTTCTAAAAATAGACTATGACATAAGGTATGTCACATAATGCATCTGGATGAATGACAGGTTCTTTGGTAAACTAGGTACATATAGCAGCAGCCCAGAATCAGCTGACAGCTCGAGTCGACAGGAAGAAAGCTTGAACAAAATTCTGAAAGTTTGGAGGAGGGGGCAGGAAGGAGGAGTTAGTCACCCAATTTTGGTTTAAAAATAGGATTTAATATGGAGCTTGATCTTGTGCTATAAATGCACGGAGAGAAAAAAAGTATCGTAATTGCTCGCTGGCATTTTGCCGAGCTTAAAAGATGTTTTGATCGAGGTTTAGAGCTATGAGACAAAGAGAAGACAGAAAGTGTTGGGTTTTTAAATAGTTTCGATAACTCAGGAGCCTATAAGATTAGAAATGTAGAGTGTAAATGTACAGTGTAAATGCTGAACAAAGGCTCAAATACTAAGTTCATAGGCAACTTTTCGATTTTCAATAGTACTGAAATTGGAGGATCAAATAGATATTTTTAAAAAGAAATCTGAGAACTTTTCATTCCACTTGACATTGGCATAGTTACTCAATCATTTCTTTGTCTGTGCGAATACCTATATTTATAAACTGCATAAAGCTGCGATGTTGTGTTGCGGTTACAATTGAATGTTGTATTGCCATGCCAACATCGTCAACAACAAACAACGACAAGTGGAAAATCACCGCCCTGTTTTGAACTGGAGATGACACCGCGTCCCATCCTTAGTGTTAAGGATTGTTAGGAATTTATCATTTATTCATTTTTAGTTTCATTTTTTATTTTTATTTCTTTCTCTGTCTCTGTCTCTGTCTCTCTCATAAGTGGAATGAACCATGAATGTTTCATCACATTGTGAACCTCCCCCACCCCCCCCCAAATAAAAGAAGTAACTTTAATTCAATTTCTTATCCCCTCCCTGGGGCTGAACTTTATGCTGCCTTTGTGACGCCTCAGGAACAGAGACGATAGACAAGAATACAAATGTGATAAATTCCATTACCATTCCCGTCCCGGCCCGCATGAATCCCCAACTAGTGATCAATTAGCCCTGGCGTCCATTCAGCATTTTCCAGAGTATTGAGCAAGAAATATGCAGGCAATGATGATGAAAGCACTTTTTTGGAATCGAGCAAACATAAATCAGAGTCTAAAGACAGTGCAAGCGTGATGAGCCGTTACCACCAATAGAAATTCTCCCCTCAGAAGGACGACTGGTCTAATGTTAGATCATCAGCCACCCGTGACAAATAATTCTCATTGAAACTGACTTTTCCCTGATTTTCAGGCAAGCAGCGGTCCGTAGCGACGTGAAGGAATGTGGATTGCCTTTTGCATGCCATTAGCTTTTTCCCCTTTTATCCTGCTCTGTTTTTCGTCGCAGGAGTCTGCTTTGTTTGCATACCATTATTATCAGCTAATATTTGACTCCAAAAAGAGACTGATTATTGGTGAAGAGCGTATGGTAGAATCGTTCACACATGGCATCAGATTATTTTGAGACCTGTTTCTTTATAAATCATTGGTGTTTGCTCAGTAATTTGAAATTTCATAAAATGGAAGTGGCATTCTTGTTATAGGTTAACCTTTTTTTATTAAAACTAACATTCTTTTTAAACAATATTCAAAGTGTTATGATGGGCTGATCATCAAGAATTTGAACACCATGTTGATATTTGCTTATAAGAAAGGAACTTCTTTAATAGGTATATTCATTCTCTGATTGATGTTTCAAATTGTTGGTGACAACATTATCTCAAGCTAAGAAATTTCCCTTTTCACTTGTTTTTGCCATGCTGTTTAACATGTAGAGATAGATTTCTGCACCATTTTACGATTTTCTTGAATTCTCAAAAATGGTCAAAAGTACCCTTTAAAATTTGCTGTCTACAAATTATCAAATAAATCACTTTGTGTGAATGTATGCTGTGTTCTGATTGACTGCCATCCATATAATCAACCTGCATACGTATAAATCTTGTGTGATGTGAATGTAGCCACGCTCCATTGTATCACACTATTAGCACAGTTGTCACGATCGGGTGGGTGGCAAACTTCCTGTCCTCCACAAGAAATTTGTTTACCGGTTGCTCGATATTGCACTTTACTTTGTTCCTTACACGCGCCCTTTAGCCTGCAAACCGCTCCCTATCACAAACGATACCCCCATTCTCTTTCTCTACCGATAGACTCCCTCCCGCAACATCCAAAGATGGGGTTGTGCGACACTTGCTACTGCAACAATTGCTCCAGAATTTCCTACAAAACAAATTCTTAACTTCAACCCAGGATTTAACAATAACCCTAACCCTAAATAAAAATTTAACTTCAAACCAAATTGCAACACTAAACCTTACCTGTTTGACGAAAAAAAGCCTAGAGCGATTGTTGCAGGAGCAAATATCAGGCCACCCATCGAACAATACCCCCATCCTCTTTTCTACCGGGAGATCCCTGCTACATGCAAAGAAGGAGATCTTCATGGTGATAACTAGCAACTATCTTCTTTTGTGAATGTAGAATGTGATTCCGGAATTGATAACCATCTTATCTTAATAGGATCTGCCAAAATATCAATTACTGTATGTTTTGAAGTGAGAAATTGAGTGTTGATTATGACGCTGTGTGGGTCCAGTATAAATGACGCCGCATTGATGAGCACATGACATTATTGTTGTCTCATCGGTGCGTATCTTGTGCCGAGAACAATTTGTCTGTTTGGAGCCAGAAGGGCATTAACTCATGAACTTTAACACAGAGTTAGCACCCTTCTGCCTCTGAACCGAACAATACGTATTTATAGAGTCAAGGTTATTTGACTTCATTATTGAAAAAAGTTGCTTTGAATTAGCACCGTTCAAGCTCCTTTCACCCACCTATCTAGGGGTGCTGTGACAAATTTGATATGAAATTCTTTTAATGTGTGCCTAGTAGTCTATTTCCTGAGGTATTCCTTGACAAGCAACATATTTCCTATAAGTTTACCTATCAAATTTTAGTGTTAATAGTAACGATATTAGCCTTGTAGCCCCTAAAATGATGAGTTTTTACATTATGAAAAAGAAGAAAATAAATCTTAGTTATTTCTGCAGATGATGCAGGTTTTCATTTTTTTTTAAACGGATTTTTTAACAGTTTAACATAAAATTTATCAATGTAGAAAGTTCATTTTGTATTTGAAGATAAGGATGTAGGTGTTATTTCTCCATCCTTTTAAGACGGTTTTAGAAGAGTGAAACATGTTGATTTAAATCCATCAAGCAACAACATGAATCCAAGTTTGATCAAAATTGATATTTTCAACTGGATCCTACTCAGATATTAAACAATTGTTCTTGACTAGTAAATGTACTTTTCTAATTGCCAACCAGCGATTACTGCGAATCCCTTATTCCTATTCCTGTAGATTTCCTTAATCCCGTTGTTCTGGTTGGTTTTCCTGTTTGTGGCCAATTGAAGGATGGAGGGGCTTTGGGCGGCTCATAGTGATCTGCAAACCAGTCATCTTTGGCAGAGGAAATCGCTACCGAGTTGATTCCAAATGAGGTAGCCATTTTGGAATTATGGCCAACTGTAGCATATCATACTCACAAAAGAGGTTGTCCACTATCCAATACCAATCCAATATTTATATCTTGTGGTGTCTTAGATGAGACTTGACACAAACATTAGTGCAAATGCAAATAGGCCCCCAAAAATTCACTGCAGACCAAAATTCTTACAAATTAAAACAACGAATCTAATGCATATAATTACAATCCAAAAATAACAGTCCAGACCCATATAAACGAAAGAAAATAGTGTAGACTCTGGTGGAGCCATAGGTTTCAGGTATTTCAGCATTCATTCCTTATTTCATAAAGTTTTTAAGGTCAATGTTACTTATATTCCATGAAATGTAAAACATGAAATGAAATGATTTGTATTTGTTTCATATTAGGGGAGAATCTTTCACAGTGCTTGATGATGTTGTTTGTTAGTTGTTACTATTAAAATGTAACTGTTACAAATCACTATAGTTTGAAATCTATTAAAGGCCAGGTTCATTGAAATTTGGAAAAAAGGCAAATCACACCTCTACAGATTGCTGAGAACATTAACAAAATGACTAAAGTACTTTTAAAGCCCTCACTATTGTGAGGAATAAATTAATTGCAATTTTGATACCCTTTCCAAAACCCACTCACAAAGTGAAATGACGGCGTTATTTACATGCGATAAAATGACGTCACATTATGAACAACCTGCAATCACACATTCGGGACAATGTTGGATACCCATTGCAATTTTAGATATGGGTTAACGTTGTTTGTATATTTACCGCCAGTTGTGATATTTCCTTTATTTTAGGCACTTTGAATGAGATACACTGAATAAATAATACTTTCTACAAATGTGTATTCGATTTTTATGTTATTTACCGTCACATTTGACCATAAAAATCGGAAAATAATCACATATTCTGAGGGCAGCTCAGCGTGTATGTGTCGGATCTGGGAGTGCCTAAGACATTTTGCATGCTGAACGACTCTTCTGGGGCAAAATATGCGACAAGTTTACATATAATTGTCCAAATATTCATTACGAAAATGTCTGATTAGGCCGATTAGTTTAGATTTTTGATAGATAAATGGGGAAAGTGGAAGTCGAGAGAAGACTTAGATCAGTCCGGTTCGCGATTCACAGCTAGCTCGATCAAGCGCCGGGCCGGCTGGCCTGGCTGTGATATGCGGGCTCATGTAGATACGCAGCGACTGCGGCTGCCCGACAGCTTGTGCTTGTCCATCGACTTCGGCAAAATCTTCCAGATCTTCTTCTAGGTCTAGATCTCCCAAATCTCCATTGTCGTTGTCGTTGTCCGAGGTACTTCCTTCTTCTATCTCCTCAAAACTCAAATCAAGTATGTTTTCGTCCATATCGATATTTTCAGGGTGACTTTGATGAAGGTAAACAACGTTGGGTAAGAATGGGTACGGTCCTCAAGAGTCAATGCAATACATGTGAATTGCACGCAAACTGCATCGCGCACCGATCAGCTGAGCGGCCCATTGTATTAATTGTTCATTGTGCTACGTCACTCAAAAATCACCTGACTTACGATGTTTTCGGGGTCTCGAGTGGGGTGATATTTCGTCAAGTTTAATCAACTTTTATAATTTTCGCACGAATTTACAAGTTACACAAATGTGATAGTTTTACTCAGTGTAATGTTCTGATTACAATGATACCAAATTCAGTCGATTTCAAAATCAATGAACCTGGCCTTTAACTGTAGCCTTTCCCATTTCAAACACGCCTCGATCTACTCGGTACTTGACTCTTTTAAACCACATCTAACAAAGCTTACAAGTTATAGGTTTAATAGGGTGAGGTATCCCTTTAAAGAGACGGTTGAGTTCTGGGGAGAGGTGAAAAATAATTTGTGAGCGTTATCATTGTTATTATGCAAGTGTGGAAGAACATCAGAGAAAAATGTTCCCTGAAAAGCATGGCTCTTCAAATGCCTTCATATTCTAAATATGACAAGTAACAGCTTAAAAATGAGGCCCACATTTTTATGCCACATGTTTGTGTTGTCCCATATATACATCTTTCATTTCATTTCATTTCATTTATTGGTTCAACCATTTTTAAAAACATTCAGAAAATACAAACAATATTCGAAGGACATCTTTCTGTCTACAGTGCTTGTTACTCTACCAAGACTGGGCCAATTTCTTATCATTTTGATGATTCCAGAACCTTGCAGTACACACCAATACTTATATGCTAAATGATCAACCTTTTCTGATCGATTCCACACTGTTTCTATCACAATGCAATCGCATGACCAGATCTCAACTTTATCTTCAATGCAGGAATCAAGCTTTAACTACTTTTCATCACCTCCAAATGAGTCAGTGATTTGAGCTCTTTCATGCAGGCTCTTAGTCTTAGAACCCTGAATCCAGATCCCTGGATAGTCAGTCAGTCATCCAGGGTGTTTTATACTTCAGCCTAATTGGCCCACCCGATCCGATCTGATCTGGTACTGAGTAATATGTATTACACAGACTTTATTTGCCTACAAAAAAAGTACAAATATATCAAACGTACTTGATCAGAATCTTTATTTAGCATTGCCTATTTGCATATTCATGGTGTGATTCAGATGTGTGATTAAGACTTGTCTGATAACTCTGATTACTAAGTATGAAAATGAACTCTCGTAGCACCAATCAGTTGACATTTCTATACTTACATGAAATTTATGAAATGCTTTTTTCAAGGTACATTTTTTGTTCGGGTGGCATAAGTGACTAGTAATTAATCGTTGCATTCATCTGTTCTGACTTGCAGTATTGCAATATTTAGAATGCCGGTTGCATTTATCAATTGTCGACATGTTGGGCAAGCCTTATGCAAGCTTTGTTGACATTGAGACTAACTACCATAGGAGAGTAGTGCATGCAATATGAATATAACTTGGAGTACGTATCTGGATCAGGTAATTTGCAATTGTTTATACCAATTGCGGCCTTGACTCACAAATTTGCCTCCTCCTATGAAGAAATGAGAGTAAAGGATTGCATATCCTAGTTCAAGTATCAACAAATATTGGCCACCAAATTTTTATAGAGCAACGACGATAGGAGAACAAGAAGTAATGTGCGAACGTTTCGTTTGACGTAAGAGACCTCAATTTACTCAATGAATTACATATGCTCAATTTACAATCCGATGCTTTATTGATAGGGCAGTGCATAAGGACACGGGATTGGTCGGGATGTTTGTAGAATCTACGCCAGTGGTTTTGACCTACTTTTAGCTGTCACCAAGCATGATGATTAAAGGGCAAACCCTTGTAATTAAAGTCCATGTATATGAAAGCAAAAAAAATAAGATAAACAGAATGGTGAAAGCTTGAAATACATCAAACCAATAGTAAGAGAGTTATGAATGTTTGAAATACGAGATCTTTAAGTCTATGCGAATCTCAAATTGGCAGTTCGGTTAGTGGTTGTAAATGACCCTTCGTTTGTCATGTACAAAAATGTAATTAATTTCTTTTTTTCTCCTCATTTTTTTGCTCAATTTTATTCAAACTTTCACTAGTCTACTTCTCTGATTTTTCTGCTTTCCTGTAGAGTAGTTTGCTATCAAGGTTGGATTTCCCTTTAATGGAAGCTGGGATTAATGAAGCACCTCAGCGTTATGGGGATGTATGAGGCCTCGACCGATGGTCGACGTTGGTTAGTGTTCAAGGTGGCGATTTATCATTGCCTCATCCAACCTCGTCTTACGTCAATCTCACCTGGATGCTTGATAGCGGTTACATATTGAGATGCAGAGACGTAGACATGCAACTTGCTGTGGTCGCAATCGGTGTCAATATTTCAAGTGTCATCATTTGATGTATTCAGTGAGAGTGAATGAGAGTGAGATCTGTTATATAAGCATGGACTCCTTCTCCCCTTTCTCTTTCCCTGTCAATGACTTGAAATCATTACTGGCTAGAGGATGAAATAATGTTCTGTTGAGCAAAAGGCAACCTTCTCCATCTCAGCCTTTATCATCTCTCTTTCTCTTTCTCTCTCTCTCTCTCTCTCTCTCTCCCTCTCCCTCTCTCTCTCTCTCTCCCTCTCCCTCTCTCTCCCTCTCTCTTTATCTATCTCTCTTATTCTCTATCTCTACTTCTCTATCTCTTTATCCCTCTCTCTCTCTATCTTTCTCTCCCCCTCCCCCTCACCCCTCTCCCTCTCTTCTCCCACTCTCTCTCTATCTCTCCCTCTCTCCCTCACCCTTTTCCTTTCCCTCTCCCTCTGTCTCTCTCGCCATCTCAATCATTCTCCATGCTGCCTGAGACTTGAGCTTCTTATATTAAAATGTCAAGGCCGGCTACCGTGAGCTAGCTCAGAATGGATACATAATGGGGGAGAGAGAAACTGAACTATGAAATATGAAGATCAGGGTCTTTCTAATGACACCCTTATACCCCTTTTCATATTCAATACCCAAGTGGGTTTAATTCCGGCTCGATCCGGACCCAGAGGCTAAATTGAACTTTATTACAGTGTGTCCACACACAAAACAATTAATCACGAAACTCTATAATGAAACGTCGTATAAAGAATCATCGTATAAATTCCAGGGTGTCCACACACACAAAAAGTAATCCCGAAACTCTACAGCAAAAGTAGTATAGGTGCGCAGTTTCCTACTGCGGTCATGAAATGGAAGCGGAAATGAGAGGTCAGGTCTCCTTTCGCGCGAGGTCACGTTAAGCCCCGCCCAGTTATACCGTTCTAGTTCGACGAGTTTACTAGTTACGTCCACACACAACACATTCCGTGATTAGGCGTGATTAGACGTGATTCTTTATTGAGTTCTAGTTCAAACGATGCCCAAACCCGCGTTATGTTTCGTTATACGACGTATCCTTAGTGAGCATCCACACACACAATTTCATCGTACAACTATCCCGAAACGGTATAACTAATCACCCCTAATCACGGAAAGTGTTGTGTGTGGACACGGGTCAGTCTCACTTTGCAGCTCGCTTGCACTTGATGGATTAGCCCTTCCCAAAGAGGTTGACTGAAGATAAGTCTCTGTATTATTTATGACCCCTGTTACACATACGTCTGAAAGTGGACTGAGGCCGGCCCCGGAGGCGGCTCGACGTATGTGTAACATCAACTTTTTTTGAAAAGCCGGACTGAGGCCGGACTGAGGCCAGGTGGACTCAGTCCACCTCTGGATGTGGTTTGAGGCCGGCCCGAGTCGGACTCAGTCCCGCAATCAGTAGGTGTAACACCAAAGTGGACTCGGGCCGGCTTATAAGCGGAGGTGACGTGACCTGTCCTCATATATCAACATGATACATCGGGCGCGCTTTGCCGCCTTCTCTTATGTTATTCTTTGTTTTTATAATTCTATCCCTTTCTCTTTCTGTCTTTCCTTATGTTATTCTTTGTTTTTATCAATCTATCCCTTTCTCTTTCTGTCTCTCCTTATGTTATTCTTTGTTTCTTCCTTCTATCACTTTCTCTTATGTTATTCCTTGTTTTTATAATTCTATTCCTTTCTCTTTCTGTCTCTCCTTATGTTATTCTTTGTTTCTTCCTTCTATCACTTTCTCTTTCTGTCTTTCCTTATGTTATTCTTTGTTTTTATAATTCTATCCCTTTCTCTTTCTGTCTTTCCTTATGTTATTCTTTGTTTTTATCATTCTATCACTTTCTCCTTCTGTCTTTCCTTATGTTAATCTTTGTTTTTATCATTCTATCACTTTCTCTTTCTGTCTTTCCTTATGTTATTCTTTGTTTCTTCCTTCTATCACTTTCTCTTTCTGTCTTTCCTTATGTTAATCATTGTTTCTTCCTTCTATCACCTTTTCTTATGTTATTCATTGTTTTTATAATTTTATCCCTTTCTCTTTCTGTCTTTCCTTACGTTAATCTTTGTTTCTTCCTTCTATCACCTTCTCTTATGTTATTCTTCGTTTTTATAATTCTATCCCTTTCTCTTTCTGTCTTTCCTTATGTTATTCTTAGTTTTTATCATTCTATCAATTTCTCTTTCTGTCTTCCTGGAGTGTGCCCCAACGTCAGATCGTGAAAAGGCGGCGTGAGGCCGGCCTATGTGTAGACACAAAATTGCGGGCCCGAGATATGTGTAACAGGGGTTTGATGATCTCGAGGCGGCTTTAAATTGCAGGCGTGAGGCCGCCTCCGAAGCCGGCTTTAAAAGCCGACGCATGTGTAACAGGGGTCTAAGTTACCCACTGGCCCAATGCAGATTTCAATTTTCAACAAATTCTTTGTCGACATGATCTGTTTTATGGTTGGAAAAATAATCTTAAAAGAAAATGAGTTGTCTTATCAACTTCATGCAAAATAAAAAAATCTTCATCTAGAGATTTTCAATTTACAAACTGAAGCAATATTGATGGTAATTTCATAATATAAAAGAGATAAATGATAAAAGTATTTTGTGTTGTAGTGCAGTAAGCACGCACCACCCATGATATATCCTGTAAGTATCCTATTACCCTTATTAATACCTGTCTCCTTCCTCTCCCTCTCAATATGAAAATCCAATAGAGGAACCGTTCCAATTATCCATGCACTTATCAAAGAAATAACCTCTTTTTAAAAAGTCAGCAACCTCCTCTCTCTCTCTCTCTCTCTCTCCCTTGCTTTCTAATTGTCTCTTCCACTCCCCCACTCTCCACTGCTCCCTCTTCCCCCTCTCTCTGTCTCTCTCCCTCTTTCTCTCCATATATATCCTAAAATATTAAAATACAATTCAATATCTCCTATGATTATCATCACAATTGTGAAAGAAAAAAAACATAACAGTTATCAAGCTCACTTCTCTCTTTCCCTGTTCTACCCCTCTCTTCTACTCTCTCTCTTTCTCTCTTTCTCATTATCTGTCTCTCTCTGTCTCTCCGTCTCTTCTCTCCTCTTTCTCACTCTCTTACATTGTCAAAATCTCCCCCTCACCCTATTCCTCCCCTTCTATCTCTTCCCTCTCTCCTCCCTCTGCCCTCTCTTTCTTCTTTCTTCCCTCTCCCATTTCTTCCCCCTTCTCCCTATCTCCTCTCCTTACTCCCTCCCACACTCTCCATTCTCCCCCCTCTCTTCCCATCTCTCTTTTATTCAATCTCCCGGCCTCTACAAGCCTTCAATTGTGCATCTCTAAGGCACTGCCAAGGCCACGCCGCCTCTTGCTTCGCTACGTGATCAGAGACGTGTTACAAAGAAAGCGTAGATCATGCCCGTTGTATGATGCACCTCAATTATGCAGAGAAATTATCTTCCCATTTTTGTCACCCTAGAACTTTTCTACCCGACAAAGCCCGAGATGTCATGCCCTTCCTCTGCTTCCTGTGTTTTAGGGGACCAACATGGGTGCATAATTTATAATAGCGTTATGGGTAGCTGGTGCAAAGCACATCAACGAATTAAGAAAATGGCATGAACTCTTGAGCCATGTCATGTAACAGAAAAATTAGGAATTGAAATTGAATGTTACTGATATCAAAGAAGTATAAATAAAACAAATGCCAGTGTTGCTTATTAAAGTAGATACATTATTATGCATTATTATTATGCGTAAGTCATGTATTTCAACAACTTACGCACAAGTCAAAGATTGCCCAAGTCGATTCATTTCACTCAGTCCTGTCAAGGTTGACTTAGGCAAGGTTGTCTTTATAAAGTTAGGATTAGGGTTGTACTTGGGTTTAAGGGTAGGTTTTTTATTATTAACTAAATAACTATAACTGGAAGGTATTCTTTTCCAATCCATGTGAGTTTACATGAATAAATAGCACAGCATAGCAAGATAGTTTTAGGGTAAGGGCAAGTGTCAAAGGAGCAAGTGTCGTAGGAGCAAGTGTCGTAGGAGCAAGTGTCGTAGGAGCAAGTGTCGTAGGAGCAAGTGTCGTAGGAGCAAGTGTCGAAGGAGCAAGTGTCGAAGGAGGAGCAAGTGTCGAAGGAGCAAGTGTCGTAGGAGCAAGTGTCGATGGAGTGAGTGTCGTAGGAGCGAGTGTCGTAGGAGCGAGTGTCGTAGGAGCGAGTGTCGAGGGAGCGAGTGTCGTAGGAGCGAGTGTCGTAGGAGCGAGTGTCGTAGGAGCGAGTGCCGTAGGAGCGAGTGCCGTAGGAGCAAGTGCCGTAGGATCAAGTGTCGTACAACCGTCTGTTCAGACAAGTCCCAGTATAACAGATTCCAAGGGGCATGCAGACTCTTTGTAATGTCTGCTATAATTATCATCATTACTAAAGATAACTTGTAAAGATGAGTATTGAAGCAAAACTGAAACTTGATAGGGCATGACAAAATGCAACAAAGGAGTATACTTTCTATGTATTATGGAAACTAAAACAGGGCTAATTGATCCTTCTTTTGTCAAGTTCAGACTGCGGTTATCAAAAATCCCAAATGTCTACTATCTTTTCTATATCATTGTCTGCTGTCTATTGAAAGTCAGAGGAGTGTTGACTATGTGTATGAATTAACATTTGTCTGGCTCTAAGCATGCTATTAATTATTCTTTCTCATGTTTTGCATCAGGGAAAATCTGAAGATCAGGGCTTTTTTTTTCTTCCAAACAAAATTCTTATTTCTTTTATTGTTTCAATTTTTGTTTCAATTTTTTAAAAAGAACTCCACACCCCCTGATTTTTCTTATTGTCTGTAACAGAAATCTGTCGTCTAGAATCCAATATCAAATCCAATTCACAAGGTTTTAATGCACAACTCGGCTTCCCTGTATCTCACCTATAGGAAACTAGAAAAATAAAAAAAAAAAAACTAGAAAAATGTTATGTATTGTATGGGATTGAACATTTTTGACATTTAATCTGTTTGGAGCCAGAAGGGTGTTAACTCATATACTTTAACACAGACTTAACTCTCTTCTTACTCAGAACAAACAGTTTGACATTTTATCCAAGCGTAGGGCGGAGGAATCACAAATCAACCAATTATTCATTTACTTTGTCTATCCCAACGATGCAAATTGAACCAACTCTTCTCATTCCCATGTAAGGCAATACCAAAAAACTAAGGCTGGCCTGTAATTCACCTTGTGAGGGATGCGTAATAATCAAGTTGTCTTAGCGACTGAACTTCAACTTTGCTCCATTTCTTCTTTTTTTTCTCATCCTGAGAAAGAAGTGGCTGTCAGATGAGTAGTTTACTTTTGCAGACCCTTTGATGACACCTGTCTGCTCAATGCAGGCCAGGGCCTTGTCTCATAAAACTTGATATCAATGACAAGTTGCAATAACTGTTTTAAGCTAATGAAATCGTGGCATCTGATTGGCTGAGAGCAAATTGGTCATAGAATTTAAGCATTTGTTATTGATAAGAAGTTTTATGAAACTGGGCCCTGTTCTACAGTCCTAGCTTGGTGGGATGAAGATTCAGTGTTTCGATGTATGCTCGGACGTATGCTCTGGCAGCGAATGCTCTAGGCTTTATTTTGTCAAAGATATAGGTTTAGGGTTAGGGTTGTATTTTGGCTTATCAATTAGGTTTAGGTTATAGTTTATCTTGCCGGGCAGGGCTTTCTTTATGCCATCTTAATCTGTTAGCCTATATTATGATTTAGACAAATTTTACTTAATAATAAAAGTGCCTGTGCTTGAGTACAATGCCTGTTTCACAGGCAAGAATGTTCAGAAGTAGTCTCCTTTCCAACACTCACTTCATATTTTCATTTTGATCCCTAAAAAATTATGGCGTTTGTACATTAATTTTTTATCTGGATAATTGATGTGGCTGGAGATCACCTCCTGTAACAGACTGACGCCTGATTTTATCTTGAGAATGTAATTGGCTATAGGTCCGATGTAGAAGACCAACTGTACCCTGTATTGATATTGATCGGCCGTGCTTCATTGTCAGACCCAACACCTAGTGAAGCATCGTTGGACGACGTACAGCCTGCCTGACTGAACAGTTAGATGACCACTGACCGTGATTAATGATTCGCGACCCACTTTCTCTCTTTGACTGTCCCCCGAATAACCTCCCCTCCAGGCTTGGGGAATTTTATTTCTGATTTCAGTGATGATGTGTTTGGCCGTGTCTGAAATGTTGACTGGTACTGTCCATTGTTAGATTAGACACGTAATTTGGGATGGTATACACATTCCACACTGGGTCTAACTCCAGTTGTTAAGCAAGGGAAAACCCACTTTGCCTGGAAGCAAGGCTAGCTAACCCAGAGATGCATGTTCAAATTAAATAATGATAGATGGCGAGAAGTGACGCTCATGTAGAAAGTAGGTTAGGGGGTCAAGTCATATGACCTTATGCATAGGATATAGGTCTGTACTTGGTTATACATGTAAATATTTAGTACAGCCAAGCTACTAATGTTGCAATTTTTTTCTTATTTCATTAAAATGTATTGTTAACTACAAATTTAGCTTTATTTTACCAGGCTTGACTTTTACAACAAGAAAGATTATGGAAGTGCAAGCTGGTGATAAATTCCTTTAGATTGTGAAATTATTCATTGCAGACTCAAAGTAATTAGCTCTTCAGATCAGATGCTCTCAATATTCACAAGATTACCAGGATAACACTGTATCCATATTGCCTGTTAAGAGCAAGAATGACATTCAAGGCTCGTTCAGATTTAAATCGGCAAAATCCGCAGTGGTGTTTTACGATGATATAAAGTGTAAAACACATTTCTGTATCTTATTACACAGAGCTCAGTGAATACGGGCAATTCCTTTTTTGCGACGGTTTACCGTGCGATAACACACAGTTTAACGCCTTTGTGGCTCCCAACAGATACTATAATTATGAAACATAAGTCTGCATGTAGGTGGTGCTTACTGAAAGCGGGCATTCTTCAGTTGTGACTGCATGCATTAATGGGCTTTTCAACTGACCCCCTTCTCAACTCCGCTGCCTGAAGACCGCCTCAGATCCACCATCCTTCTCTCACTCCTGTCTTGAGTTATTTTAGCACTCGAATCCTCACCAGCCATAGCCTATGTTGGTAAGATGGTGACAGAGATAGCACTTTGAATTATTCAAACCCACATACAAATCAAGATCATATCGGCTTATCTGCTTTAGAGTCAGACGGGCGTTACTCATGTATTACAGGACATGGGTGAACGTCCTTCTGACTCCTAGCAGATGATATGCTCTTGGTAATTTTCCTATCATATCTTTCTAAATCCTGTTTGATATTTATTTTATTTGGATGCTAAGGAAGCCAAGATAGGTGACCCTTTTCTCACCTCTGTGGCTTCTAGGAGTGCTGCGGATCCTACCACTGTTCTCGTCTTCCGGCATGCGTTATTTATGTGTAGCATTTTAATGCTAGTTGTTCATTGCCCGTTTTAACGCTGAAAATTTCATATTCTCAGAAAGATTGTATCAGCATATTGCTGAAGCATGCAGAGAGATATTCTCTTTTCATGAAGTTGATCTAGATTGAACTACATGTATTTATTGATAACCAAGATTTCTGCAGTTTTACAGTAAATGTGATTGAGGCTATAGTTGGGGTTGTGATTATCATGTCCAGATTTAATGATTGGAACGTTCTTGAATTTATATGCACTGTTTATACCATGTATACCATGTATAACTTTGCCAGTGATTGACATGGAGACGCAAATAACAAGGATGTAAATCAGTGTATAAAATACCTTTTTGTCCCCAGAAGCTCTGTTAGGATTTGGTATGGCATAAGTGTGATTTTCTTACAGTGATTTGAAGTATTTTATTGTTATATTAGGAGAGCTCTTTTTCAGTTTTCCAGAGCTAATTCTCTCACTGCTTCCTTTGTATTTCTTTTTTTGCTGATGTCAATATTTTCATGAAGCGTTAATGAACACCTTTAAAGGTTAGCTCTCATGGCCCTGCCCGGTCCCATTAGTTCAGCGCTAGTTCAATACCATTTCTGTTCCCTCCTCCGTCCTAAACTCTGTGCCCTATTAAATCCATGGAATCAGGCCAACCGAACAGAGGAAAAGGAGAGCGATTTCTTTTACAGATGGGTGCCAGCAGAAGTTGATGTGTTCATTTTTAGCTCTCGTTCTCCCTCTTTCCGTCCTGCTTCTCTCATCATTCTTTCTCCCACTTTGTCTTCGTTCGTCCGTCCGAGGTGGAATTGTGAAGCAGGACAGATTGAGTTCAGGCATGCTGCAGTTAACCCATGAACTCATTCTGTGTTCAGACTACCCAAATTCACACCGTATAGCTATACGATTCTCATCTACATGTAAATACTTTTTGCCTAGTCTGAACACTATCTAAGAAATGTTTTATAATGAAACCTCCTGAGCATCATTTCAAAAGAAAACTATCAATACCAGGGTCCTACTCCAATCTGAATGTTGTATCGTTGAAAATCGTATAACTATTAACTGGGGGGCTTATCGTATTCTTGCACACTTGATGATTGGCTAGCTGCCATGGCGATTGACCTTCAACACCAGTGTCTTTGTACTATGTTTCCTTACAAGATGTTGTTTTCTAGTCTGTATGCTCCTTTCATTATATAGCTATTCTTTATACATTTCTTTATACAACGTTTCTTTATACAAGTTTTGTATAATTATCCTATAGTCTGGACAGGCCATAAGAGGAAAGGCGATACTGCAGGAAGTCGGTGGAGATGGCCTCCTTTTCCTCTACTTCAGTGCGTCTCTCCATTTCCTGGGAACTTTCCCTTTCATTTTCCTTCGTTTTTTTGGTAGCTCTTTATAATGGTTTGACAGTGTCTGCTGAGAGCCAGATGGATACTAACTTGGATACCTTGACATAGAATCAATGTCCTTCTGTATCTCAGCAATGATACATATTCTTTATCGATTGCATTCTCTCTCTCTCTTTCTTTCTTTTTGATTTCCTCCAGTCTGTCCTCCCTCTCCTTCTCCCTCTCATTCTCCTTCTCTCTCTCTCTTTCCTTCCTCTCCCTCTCTCCCTCTTCCTCCCCCCTCTCCCTCCCTCTCCCCCTCTCTCTCTCTCTCCCTCTCCCTCTCTTTCTCTTCCCTCTCCCTCCCCCTACCTCTCCCTCCCCCTACCTCTCCCTCTCTCCTCTCTCCCCATCTCTTCCTATTGAACTTCTATTCCTGTTCTTCCAACCCATACACACACTCACTCACTCTCTTCAACTATCTTTTCTTTCTCTTTGCTCACTTCTTTCACTTTCAATAGTGTGACTCATTGAAATGAACATGACTTCACCAACTGATTTGGCATTGTCTGTTGTGCAAAAGCAAATGCGCTATCAATCATTCTTGGCCTGAAAATTTGTCATTTAGTCTGCATCAGTGTACTGATATATCAATAAAAAAAGATGTAAGAGGTGCTTCATTTTAGAGTGGGCTGTGTTGGTTACTGGCATGATGTCATTTCTGACTTGAGATAGGCAGTGTGGATTATTTCACGAAAGTTTAACTATTTGCTTCCACTGTAGGTATACTTATACTGTAGACCTAACTGGTTTTATCTGAAACTGTTTTTAAAGATAAAGACCAGTTCTGGGTCATGCGATTGCATTGTGAAAGAAACGTTGTGGAATCAATCAAAAAATGTTGATCATCTAGCATATAAGTATTGGTGTGTACTGCAAGGTTCTTGAATCATCAAAATGATAAGAAATTTGGCCCAGTCTTGGTAAAGTTACAAGCACTGTACACAGAAAGATGTATATGGGACTATGCGACCACGTGCGCGATATCTATTTGGTCCCAATAGATATAATAATTTACCAAATATATCAATTAGTAGGCGGTTTCCCGGCAAAATTTGTATCATCACGTGTTAGTCAAAACATATTCTTTCACGGGATTGGTAATGAGAGCTTCCATTTCATTTTTTTGAGAGAGGGGCGTTTCCAAAACTGGTCTTTACCTTTAAACAAAGGTGTATTCAGAGCCAGAAGGGCACTATCTTCCATGTTATAGTGAATGGGTTAATGCCCTTCTGCCTCCAAACAAACAAAATGTAAGTTTCTGAATAATGTTCTCTAGAACTTGAAGTGGTAAGGATACACCTCATGTAGCATTGGTGAAACTCATGTGCACACAGTTGATACGTATGTGCGCCAGTGTGCTGCAGGCTACAGTGACCCTCGGCAAACTCTTGAAACATAGTGCTCCTTGATCTCGAACCCAACATCGAGAATGTTTCTCTCTATGATCATGTCATCCCGTAAGCAAATCATCCGCTTCTCGAGTGATTATCGTTTCTTATCTTCACAAACCTCGATTCGATTACACACCCGAAGAAAATCACTGGGCAAAGATACCTGTTCGACCTGATTTTGTTTCAACCCCCCCTAATCCACGGCTTTCCTCCGTTCTCCCAGTTTAGAATGATTAGCCACAAGGAAGGTGAGATGAGAACGGGAGATAGATGCAAGAGGAAAAGAAGATGGAGGTCACAAGTAGGAGGTCACTGTCTTAATGGAAGAAGACAAAAAGAAAAATAGATGAGAGAGAGAGATCATAAAGGTTAATGAGGAGATTGAGAACATGGAGAGGGGGGGGGGAATAAAAATGTTTTGGAGGTACACGAATTTGGTGAAATAAAAAGGTGACTAGAAGTGAGATTGAGAAAAGAGTCACAGAGAGAGAGAGGGAGAGTAAGAGAGACTGAAATAGAGAGGAGTGAAACAGTAAGAGGGATGAGAAAGAGAAAGGGTGAGAGAGAGAGGGAGACATATATAAATGAAAGAAGGATAGATAGAAAAAATAGAAAGCTTTGCAAAAGAGACAATATTACACTAAAATTTGTGACATTAGTGCAGTAATGTCACATTTGTCATGAAATGTATGAAATTACTTTCTACGAAGTTGCTGTTTTTGCTTCTCTTATCCAATGATTTAGATCAGCTACCTTTAATGCATAATCATATCAACAGTTCCTGTCTATTATTATTACTAATGACAAACTTGCCCTAAGGATAGGCGTGCATGCTCCAGAATTTTGTTCTGGTGTAATCTTCCCTTCTTTAGGTCATAATACATGGTGATTGGCAATTGATTAGAGGCCTATTTACACAGCCCAAACACCATTTTGAAAAATTGTGTCAGATTTTTTTTTACTGCCATTTACACTACTGGAAAAACCAATTTAAAAAACCTTGGCGTTTGATCATTCCGATTTTTGGAGAGTTGTGAGCATGCGTGATGTTTTAAGAGCCAGCATTTACAGTGCAAACACCAGTGTAATTTTTTCCAGCGTTTAAAAAAATAGGAAAAGAAAACAGGCCAGAGGTAGATATTTCGATGGCAGTTTTTTGTCGTGTTTGCCAGTAGTTGCTCAGCATTTTACGACGAAAAAAAACCTAATGTGAGAAAAATTGACGACTTTTGCGTGCAGTGTCAATGTAGCTATTGTTGCCTGTAGAATTGGATTGTAATTTGACAGTGCATCAGGCAAGAACTTAGAATCCTCGGACACAAGGCTTTGATTGTATTGTACATGGAATGGGTGTGACAGTCAATAATTATTGAAATCACGACGGCTCTTCATTTTAATTCAACCTGTCAATCAAACATCAAACATGATTGGCAGGAGTTTCATTCGTATTTCAATATAGGCCCTATGTGTACAGTGTAGTCTGCAGGCTCAGACTCTTACGGTACTTGGGATATGAACATGAATAATTCCACAATGCCTTGAGCCTAGCCTAACATTTCATTCTCAGGCTGTGTCAGGAGCAGATATAGTACAGGGCCTATGGAGCGCAGTAGTCTGTGTAGTCTTGATAGTCTTGTAGTTCAGACATTTTATGCATTACGACCGACAAGAGTTTGGGCCTGCAAACTATGCCTATGTGTAGAATCATACAATTGTGTATTGATGATACAAGTTGCCAAGCCAGATACTTATGTTTATACAGTCCACCATAGTAGTCTGCAGTTACAGACCCTCTTTCATCTTCTAACAAAATACAGGGTCTGGAGTATCAAGACTTTGAACTTGCATTCATTGGTCCTTTACAGTAGCTGTTCCTGCCTTTTTAGACACATTCTTTGATAGTTTAGCCTTGGCTCAAGTTGCAGTTGATTTTGTGCAAACTGCAAATAGTGTCTGTGTTTGCAGACTATTTTCATCCTGAGATCCAATATAGATATGACAAATAAATTGTTTCCTTGAATTTACTTTTGATCTGATCAGTATATTTATTAAGCCAAAATCTGCTCATAATTTTGACGTAATTAATTATCTGGACAGTGAATGAAACTGTTTCTTATTGCGAGTGTAAAGAGACCTAGCCCCCTCCTGATTTAAAAGCAGGCTAATTCTAAACTTACCATTTAGAACTCTAGCTACTTGCTACCAGCTAGTATTGTGTAAAACAGAGGTTCATATCACCTTTCAAATTGCACAGAGAATATCTTACACTGCATGTCATTTGCAATGTACCTCTAGCAAACTAATATGAAATATGAAGACAAATTGTATTCATATTTCATATTTATACAATACATGATTGAAAATATAGCTCTCAGACATGAATGTAGGTCCAATTATTGACAGCAAAGTAAAACATAAAATTTCATGAAGTGACCTTTTCCTCTTCTGAAAGAGCTCTTTATATCGTGAAAATTGCAGTGGATCTGTAGGGGTGAGGAGAAAAGAACTCTGAAACGAAAGGAGGGCAACTGAGCTGAAAACCGACGATGATGAAATTGGAGAGATACAAAAGAAGAGTGGAGATGGATGAAATTAGAGAAGAAACGAGGATCGGGGATTGAAAGAGGGCCGAAGTGCAAAGTATCCTCTGTCATCACCGTGGCAGCCCCAAAAATGAAGACAAGATGGGCTACTGGAGGGCATTATTCTGTTACCGTAGCAACCAGACATTGGATGAGAGGTTTTGGTGGTGTGACCATAAATCTTGATGGCTTTTTACCGAATATCTTCCTTCTCAAACCAAGCTGAATCACTAAACCCTCATTTGCTCTGCCTTCACCCACATCAGTTCTTACATCACTCGCTAAAAGAATGAATTCTTCGGTTGCTAGGTTAAAATGAGTTCAGTCTTGAATGAGGCCACAGTGGATTTAAGAAAATTTAACTTTTTATAGGATGGAACAAGCACTAAAATGGTTACAACAAAATGCTTTATGAATAATTTTGTGCACACAGCCAACACTGCATGATAAGGTTCTAGCACTTCATAAGGGAACCCAACCAGCATGAATTTTAACTTTCTGTGATTTCAAAAAGAGTAAGGTATGGCAGTAATGGCCACAAATTTTTGCGGGCTTGTGGTTATCACTGCGGTGGTATGTTCTGGGCACTCTATTTATACACAACTCATCCATTATGTTGAACTTTGTGTGCCTACCAACAAAATTAGGAGTGAGCTTTGCTGGGTATTGGAGCCTTATTAAGTGAATAATGATGACTTTAACTTGTTTCCCATGTTGAAAGGTCTAAAAAGATAGATCTCTGCATGATTAGTGCCCAGAAAATATAGTGCAGAGTACTATCTACTGCTATGGACGTACTGTCAACGACAACATTTGGAGCTGGTGTGTAGCCTGGCTTTCAGGAAACGTTTCTTTAATCCTAGCAACAAATGAATTATTAACTTAGTACAGTGGAGATGCCATTATCTCAGATGGATTTAATACTTATTGGTTAACATTTTTAAAGATTATCTGGATTATTGTCAATGCTGCGCTGTTAAAAGAAACCTTTATGATTTTAAAAGCGCTCTACCTTTCTGGACTGTAGAAGTCTTAATTTGTGCGTGTGTGTGGCATTTTTCAAGGCGGGTGGTCCCTCCTCTCTATCATCTTTCCCTGTGGAAATAATGGGCTTGACGGGCAAAGTGCCCTCTCCCTTTCTCGTCTTTCCCCCCCTAAGCAGCGAGGATAAAGACGGGTGGAAATCAGAAGCCTGAGAAAGATGGAGAGGTGAAGAAGATGAAATCCCCAATGGATGAAGGAATAGCTTGTCACTAAAGGAGATACCAAGGTGTATTTATTAACCCTTTCCTCCTGCATGACCAATTTCATGGGCCATGTTCATATTGTAACTATCTTTGAGAAAACAAACTCTGCAAAAATGTAACATCACGAAAATGTCTCATCTCTAAAATTAATATCCTGAAAAACAACAGTGCCCAGAAGTCCATAAGAGGCATATTCTCTCTAAATTTTGCTCTTTTGGGGTTTTTTTGTGTGCATTATTTTAGAAGCATTTATGATATATATTCATACACAGTTCACCTAATTTCATTTTACTTGAAAATGCAGAATCCTAACTTCAGTAGAAAGATGCTATACAAATTCTGCAATTCAGAATGAATAGTGATATAAACCATTACCCTTACCTGTACAAGATCTCTTTTCCAGAAGAATAAAGATAAGTAATCCTCAATGTGAACAGAGCTAAGTATCCTCTGTTCAATGACTGACCCTTTTTCATGGCCGAGTTCTCCTCATTCTCCATAAACCTACTATTACTCCAGTTCTGCTCCGATTCCCGCCTCAGTATCCAGGCCGCATCAATTTCACATCTTTTCTCTTTTATGTTGAAGCCTGCGTATCGCTTAGCTCCCAAAATCAATTTGTCAGACATTTTCAATTTGAGCTGATACAGTAAGATACAGTAACGGGTTCTGGTAGGTATTTCATTGTGCCAAATTTGAATGAATTATTTCACAGCAGGCAAGGTATTTAAGATACCCGACTTGATTGTGAATAATATTTTTACTGAATATAAAACTCGTGTCAGGTATTTACGACATGGATTATGATGAGCATCTTCTGAAATTTTTATCTTAATCTATAAATGAAAAGGATCCCATTGCCTTTCTTTCTTTCCATTTTTTTGGCGGCAATGCTTTAGTGACTTGGCATACATTGTGCCCAACAGGTGAGAACTAAAGAAGTTTGGTTGAATTGTTCAGTTTTAAGAAGAAAACATGATATGAAGAAGATCACTTTTCACATTTGACTTTAAGACTATTTATGAACAGAAGTGTTTTATGCAGATATAGGTTGCGTTTATCGACCAAATTTTTGCCTAGAATCAGCGTTTTCAAACGTCTTTCAGGCAAATTTTTAAGGTGATAAACGCAAAGCCTTTTTCAAACGTCTTTAGATATGGGCATATTGTAACGCCAAAAAATGTGCGTTTTGAATGTGACATACAGCCAGAATCACGTTTCTGAAACACGATAAACGCAAAGCTGTTTTGAACCCCACATACAAATCGGACCTTCCCATATAGCTCTATGGACCTTCCCAGACTAATCTGCTTCCCGGGTCAAACGGCGCAAAGCAGCTGCGCAGAGACAAGGCCTTTATTTTGAATCGTGAAGAGACGATTAACGCGACATCCCGAAAATCACGTTCGTATAGTGGGGTTCGATATGTACATATCTGATGGCAAGACCCGATAAACGCACCTTAGTCACAGAAACTTTAAAACACTAGAATGCTTATTGGGGGATTGGTACCCTGCATTCAAACTAGTACAAGTCAAAATCTAAAAGCTTTACGATGAGTAACTATATTTTTCCTCGTCTGAATGTCTGAATTCTGCTAGCCATACAAGAACAGAAAAGTTCTTTCTTTTGACATTGTATTCCTTCTTATTGAGCCTTCTGCCAGCGCTACAGCTTTACAAGTGCAAAAAAGTTCATTCTTTTGAGGTTGTAATCCTTCACATTGAGCACATCCTCCTAGGTTACACCATTCATCTTCTCCTTCTCCGTCTCATTCTCCGTCTCATTCATCTTATTATCTATCTGGTTATATAAGAAAGAAAAATGGAGCATGCGATGACAGTTAAGAAGCATTTCTATGGACAAGAGGATCGCCATGGCAACCGGGACATCCTGACCTTTCCGTTGTACAAAGGAAGATGGGTTGGCTTTGAGGGCTTCGCAGCGCTGGAAATCATTGCTTTGCAGACCGCGCAGCTCTTTACATTCAAGTAAAGGTTGATGCATGGTGTTATAAGGCAGAGACAATGAATTTCATGGCCGCCCAGGCTAAGGCCAACTCTCTCTCAATGCCATTTGACATGATATCCTCGTTACATGGCCAAACCAACCAACTCTATGCCGATCGTGTGTAGTTGACAAAATGTTGGTCTTTAGGGCGTTGTCTTTTTCTGTTGGTCTTGATAATAATATTAGTAATAATAATGATAATGATGATGATGTGATGATGATGTGATGATGATTATTATTAATCCATTTTCAACGAGACTTACACACAATGAGCTGCTCAAAAAATTGAAACAGTCCCTTTAATTCAAGAGATAGAAAGTTGTCCTAATATCTCTTCAGTTTTTATGATGTTCACGTGGGAGCCTTGGTAGATTAATTGCAAGGTACTTTCACCTACCAGTAGATTGTCCGCCCCTAGATGTATCTAGGCCAGAAATGAACAAAAGATGAACCAGAAGTAGGGATAATTTCCAAGGTAACAAATGCTGTATGAATATAGCAAGTCATTTTTTAACACACCTGTACATTTCTCATTCACATATTGAGGCCCTGAAATCTCTGTGTATGATGTGCAACAGAGTATTGATTTTAATTGTACATATTACTTTAAAAAGGTGAAAATGTGAATGAATATTTAAGTAGACTCTAGGAGACATATAGCTTTATGAATAGTACTAATTAACTTGAAAGTATATGATTAAAAATTAGTCCAGAAAAATGGGTGGCAACAATGGTCTCAAAATTCTTGAATCACTGTGTTAGTAATGATGATATCTATAACGTATTAATGTTATTATTTTTACTATTAAAATTTCTCTTCACCAATCTTACATCATTTATACTTCTATGTTTTTGTTTTTATTATTTTTTTTAAATATTTGTTTATGCATTCTAAGTCAAATTAATAAACCATTGAAACACTTTGACACCAAATATATAAAATAGTTCTCAAATACAATTGTATGGACTATAGACAGTTGTTGGCCTTTACTGTTTATAAGGATGCGCACGACTTGGTAGTCTGTATTAGTACCCCTGTCCCCCCTTTAGTTTACAATTAACTTAGCTATCCTTTATTCTTAGAAAATAAGCTGTAA
Organism: Mesocentrotus franciscanus; assembly: GCA_037976565.1. NCBI lineage: Eukaryota > Metazoa > Echinodermata > Echinoidea > Camarodonta > Strongylocentrotidae > Mesocentrotus > Mesocentrotus franciscanus. Next base: position 8,729,164 of record CP137671.1, read on the forward strand.
TATGTTTCTGATGGGTGCATTGGCAAATAGATTTTTTGTTTAAAGTACTTCTAATGCCAATTCATACAAACCAATAATATGGTAATACATCTTAATGATTGAATAAGATGCTTGTTGAAAACAAGTTAGGCTTTCAGTTTGCAATTGCATCATATTTGCGGAGTATATTTCTGCATTCTTAACCCATACACTGTTCCGTATTATTGCAACTTGTGTTTTTCAATGGCTTCCACCTTGCGTTTTCAATGGCTTCCACCCCGAGTATGCAGTTATACGACATTTGCTCCGGCGACGGCAATATCCTACAGTAACCTAATAGATAGCCTCAACGCTGGACCAAACACTCAACCTCCCTTCAGCCCTAACCCTAACCCTAACCCTAAATCTGAATCTCAATTGCAACACTAATCCTAACCCTATGTATCTGACAATATAATGCTTGGAGCAATCGTCACCGGTACATATCAGTCGCTCAGAGCCAGAAGAGCATTAGCTCTGTGTGAAAGTATATGAGTTATCGCCCTTCTTGCTTCAAACAGACGATATGTAGAAGCACGGAGTAGACGCAAGGTTAGGATTAGATGGGTTAATGTCCCGCAAGGTGGACCCCAACTGTATTGCCCGTATCTTCTCCGAGATTAATAAGAAATGGAGGACAGACAAGAAGGACGAAATCATATCTCCTCTATAAGGAGCCATATCCAAGCTCATCTCGTTAGGACTCATTAGCCTTTATTCCCTCATTGCCATGGCAACTGTATATGGATAATGAAGGGTAGATTAGTTGTAGGGATTTGTTTGTCAGTGGGAGTAGAGCTATGGAGGAAGGATGGATGGGTGGTGGGCAAGAGGAGAGGATGATGGGGAAAGAAAAGATGCAGTCCGAGAATCTTTATACCTGGAGATGGTGCTCGGTAACCCATTATGGATTGACCTAGTATTCTGTTTGATGCTTCGATTGCCCTTGTTTAAGGAGGGGGGCAATGCTGATTGGCCCCTCTTTATCTCTTGCACTCTGCATTCTCCAGCGGTAATTATATAATCCTGATACTGTATGTTTTCTCACATTAGTTTGTCAGATAAGCCACAAACATAACAACTACTTGAAAAAAATCAACACAATTTCAATAGCCTTGTGCGTCACCTATTGAAAGGTGCAAACATGACAATGATGTATTACATAATCCGAACATGATTTCTCTTGCCCTTGAGTTTATTTCATTCAAATAGTTACGATCGCTCACAACGCTCATACCTTTCCATTCTATAGTCCCACATGCTTATGAACATTTAGGCCTTTGGATATTGCAAGTGTGGCCCAAATGTCTATAATTTACAGCATGAAATTCTCTTTAGAATCCAATATACAGTTTATGGCCTACAGTATGAGAAGGAGAAGGACTTTGCTTTTTTTTTAAATTCTGCAGTGCCGTTTTTGCTCTGTGACCTTGATTCATAAAGCCATTGCATAAGTAGTGATATAACAATCATAGTCAGGGTAGCCTCATTGTAATTTTTACTGCTCTTCCTTGAAAGGTCTGCAAATATTATTACATGTATTAGTACCCCTAGCATTGCCAGGTACCCATTTGATACACCTGGGTGGAGAGGAACAAATGTGGGTAAAACGCCTTATCCATGGTTAAGCATGGAATGTGGATCAAACCATTGACCTACTTCCATGATCAAACCCAGGGCCTCCTGTATAAGAGTCCAGAGGCTTCACTAATGTACATGTATCACAGTGGTTCCCTCTTTCAAAGATGTTTAATTGTTATTAACATTCATGAAAATGGAGAAGGGCAGTCATGTCGTCTGCTTGGAGCCAGAAGGGCGTTAACTCATATACTTTAACAGAGACTTAAGGCCCTTTTGGCTCTGAACGGATGATTTAATACTGACTGCCTATTAGTCCTTGGTCTAATAGTGGTATATTATACTGGTGGGCATCATATTTTAATCACTGTCTGCTGAGGGCCAGAAGGGCGTTAACTCCTACCATTTTATGTAGAGGTAAAGTCCTTGTGGCCCTCAGCCGATGATATCTTATATAAGTAAGTCCGATGGTGAAGATATGATGGTAGGCAGAGTATTCATAAAGGGGAAAAATTAAGTTATTAAAAATTAATTGAGCTCATTAAATAGAGTGAGTGGGAGAGAGAGAGAGAGAGAGAGTCAGCAAGAAAGAAAAGAGAGCAAGCAAGAGAGAAATTGGAGAGAAGGATGAATTAGAGATAGATCAAGAGGGAGAGGAAAGAGAGAGGGGGAGAGGGAGAGAAAAAGAGAGTTGAGGGGGAGAGAGAAGGGGAGAGAAGAATTGAAGCTGAAAGAAAGGGAGAGGAAGAATGTAGAATTGTATATAGTAAGACAGAGTGAATGAGGGAGAGAGAGAGAGAGAGAGAGAGAGAGATAACAAGTAAGAGAGAAAGAAGAGAAGAAGTATGTCATTGGGAAAGGTGACACACAGAGACTCATAATCATGTGTTGTTTACACCCCTACCCTGTATATTTAATTACATTATTTAGTATCATCTTTTAATTATGCATATCACTTTCTGCTATTGAACAGGTACCATCATAAAGTTTATAATGTGGCACAACTCACACCAAATTTAGGGTGTGTTTTAAATCTATGTGTTTTATTCCTTGTGTGTTGTAGACTTGATGAACCTGTTTGAATTCTGAAGTTTAATCCTTTTACAAAGGTGTATGAGAAGCCTGATGGCACTTGAGTTTGGGCATATCCGGTACCCTTAGAAAGTTTCCTGGGGGAAAGTTGGCTCATTTAACATTTATATTCTTCTCATATGGATTGTGTACTCATTTTTTTACCTTTTCTTTTTTCAAATCTGACCTAACAGGTCAACAGAATCTGATTTGGGGATTTGTATTTTTTTCTGAAAACTTTTTTCTTCTGAAAACTTACTTGAGAGATTCCAAGGTTTTCACTGTTTAGTACATTCAAACCTTCCTAGTATCATATTCATTTAGAGAAATCAGTAGCATCATTTCCAGAAAATTCACCCTCTCCCCATTTTCCCTGTTATTAGATGTTCAACTTCATGGTGATTTTGAGCATTGGTATGCTTAGTGATTAACTAGTTGACTACTGGTATCTCTCATTCCCATTGGTTTGATACAGAGACCACCATAGTCCTGTAAGACATTGTTTTAATTCAATTGAAAGCCAGATTGTGTGTTAACTCATAGAGTTAACACTCTCCTGGGTCTCAAAATACACCCTGTCCTTGTCTTGATCACAGTTGCAGAACAATATCAGAAATTTATGGTCTTTCTGTCTTTCTTTTCTTTTGCTACAGGATATGTATCAATCTACCAAACACACACACACACCAAGGGGGTTGTACCAATGGGGTTCTTGGAGAAACGGGTCCAATGCCTCCAAGACTAACAGGAGATGCCTTTGGACGTCCCAGGAATGGCTTCATCAAGGTTCCTTGGACTGCCTCTCTCACTCAACCCTGCAACAGTGACCATCAACATCAGGGTGATCTCCCAAGCATCGAGAGTTCTTTCTGATGGAGTGAAGTCATGTGACTGGACAGAAGTCATGTGACCTGAGAGTAGTCACGTGACTGGATTCAAAAGTGAAACTGTTCTCGAGCCCAGCGTCGCTGACACCCCTCCATATTCTGTCATTTTGTCACCAAGGTCCAAAGGGTGGGCCGAAAGAGGATCTTCTGTGTACATAGGGGGAAGATGGACAATGTTCCGCGATCTATCGTTTTGTCGGTTTTTATTCAATGTTCACGTCAACGTATGACTGCAGTCTTGGTTAGCAGGAATCACGACATTCCAATCAATTCTTTTTTGTTTTTATTGTCAATATTATGTGATAAAAACTGTTAAAAAGTGTCTCCCGAAGCGACATCGGAGAGAGCAGTAATTGAGGATGAAACATTGTTAGGATGGGTCTAATCAGTGTCTGAAATAAAGAGGGTCGGGGAGAACGAGTCTCTCGCTAACTTTAACCGTCGACAGTCAAGGATTTTAATCTAGCTCACTCTGAATCATGTTGACTTTCTTTATTACAGTATTTTACAATAAGATTATTGTATTAGATTTTTGTATGAAAAAAAAACTAAAAAATATACCAAGCTGAAAAGAAACCGATGGCCTTATTAGTATATTTAGAAAACAAAGTATATGTATAACATATTGATTATTTCATATTCTAAACTTTCACAGACAAAGTATATATCAGAATTAGTGTGAAGAGAAATAAAAAATATATAGTCTATCTGGAGTTCCATAATATGGGACATTTATATGTGATGGGGCTATCCAGGAAAACACAGAATCAGGGTTGTCGTTGTATTCAGGCAGCGAAAACAATTTAGTAGAGTGCTTCAAAGCTCTTACTCTCCTACAGATTATTTTTTTGATTCACACTGCGAAGTTGGAGTCTTTAATCTTGATTAAATCAGCTCTTTAATTGTGCTCTGGAAGATCTGTGATGTGTTCCTTTCCCAAGAAGGTTGAAACATTATCGATGTACATGCCAGGTCTGGTATTTTTGCAACCAATTATAGGAAAATCATGGAAGTTAAAATATTTGACTTTTCATTTTGGGAATAACAAAATTACATAAAACTCATTGAAATGTGAAGGAATTTTGTTGAATTCTTAAAAAATATAAAGTTGTACCAAATAGACAGAATTGATTGCCAAAGGTTCTTCATCCAAGTGTCTAACATTTACACAATACTGTATCTGGTATGTGCATTAACCATGCTGTGGGCACGGCTTCTGTTAATGGGGCATGGCGTGGAATATGTACAGGGGGAGATTGAACCTCTAACCTTGGCAGGTATCCCGGACTTTGTGTCCTTACCTCTAGACCACAACTCACAGGAGCAAAGCAGCTGATTTACAATCACACCCGTCTATTTTTTTGGTTTTCAAAAAAAAAAAACTTCTACACGTTCTGGTTAATAGTTTAGACATTCTAGTTATGCTAGATATTAGATAATCATCTTTATTTTGCAAACTACATACGTCAGCAAACAATATCTGAAACCGTCCAGAAAAGATCATTATTTTGGAGAATGAAATACTGCAAAAGGTTCTTCCACCAGTTTTGAAAAGAAGCCTTCCTCAGCTTGAGTTAGCTAGTCATTATGTGTTGAGAGTCAGAAAGACACTGCCTCCTATTGCCCTTCTGGCTCTCCACAGACACCTTGTCTCTTCACAAGTACAGTCGTTACTGACAAACTGATAAATCGTTTTAAAATAAAAGAGCGGAGGAATATCCAAATCATGTGGTTCAAACAAAAATTTGCACGAGGAGACTCCCCCACCCCCTTTTATTTTTTTGTCACGAGAACTGTATTGAGCAGTTTGAATAATTTTTGTATTTCAACTCTGATAGCCTTGTTGCGTTACTGGACTGTATAAAATACAGCGACAGCGATTAATCATACTAGGTTTTGTTGATCATGAGATCAATTGGAATAATTTGTGTCTGATTTATGACAAGTTCCAATCACAGATTCTAAAATCTAAGAAGTCGTTCATTTCTAGACGCTGGTGCGCTGTCTGAGACAATTCAACCTAACTGTATTTTGTTTCCCTGTGATCTAAAAGTAGAAAATGTAGTCTTGTACAAAATATTATTCACTTATGAAAGAAACAAAGTATCACTTTTGTATGAAATGTTTCGAGGTTGTGACCAATGTTTAAAAGTGTGATTATTTGAAACGTTGTGATATTATTGTAGATATGATGAAATTATTATTTGAGGTTTCAATCACTTTAGTTTTGTTTAAAATCTCTATCTCTCTTTATCTCTCTCTCTCTCTCTCTCTCACACACACTCTCTTCTCTCTCTCTCTCTCCCTCTCTCTCACTCTTCATAAAGTACTTTTCTTTTGCATGTAAATAGTTGCAATGAGTCAGAAAATCATTTTGTAAGGTTTGAAGGTTTCTGGAAAAGTGGCTCGTAAAGCGAATGATTGGCCAAATGAACTTGGTTCACTTTTTATGATGTGTTACCATGTTAATGCTCCTTCTCCTCATGAGAAGTTGCATCTATGCAAATTAGTGGAAAGGATCGGTATTCAGATGATGCTTGCTAGTTTTCTTCCTCGTTATCTCTCTTTCACCATCTTCTTTTATTTTTCCTTCAATCATCCATCTATTTTTCTCTCTGTAATCAATTATTGCGCCCTGTTTTACATTTTCTCTCATTTTTCAAGACTCCGCCCCAAGCACTGCCCAGAACTGTTACTTTGGTATTTTTCATCTTTGACATCTTTTCCCCAATTTTGCTCAATCTCTTTCATCGTTTTATTTTTTCAAGGTCATCCCTCTTTTCTCTTGCTATCATTAGCCGATGCTTATTTTGAAGAAAAAAATCTATTTTGTATACCTTTTTCTTTCTATATTTTTGGTTATCTTATTCATTTTTTCGGTTGTAAGATGATTCTGATTTTGTGTTTGTATGTATATATGATGCCTGTGAGACCAGTGTTGGTCAACATTGCTTTGTATATTAGCCATATTATTAACCAAGTTTGAATGAAAGGCAGGGAATATTCACGTCATTTCAACAGTTTTAGTGTATGGAGATAAATCGTCTCTTTTGACTCGTTTCTGTAGAATTCATGATTGTAAATTTAGGCTGTATAAATCAAGTATTGGAAATAAGAAGTGCTTTGCATGTTTAAACGATACCGACAGCACCACCATTGGCTCGTATTGGCTATGCCCTGCATATAGTTCAACTCCGTGTCTGCTCTTCTTGTTATTGTTCATTTCAGTGACTTTATGTAGACTGATTGCACCGTATGTTTTCTTTTTAGCGCACTAGCTTACACAGTGCACGTTAACAAGTGCATTCAGTTCATCACTCATAGATGCAATCTACACCTTCTGACATGAGTATAGGCTCAATAATCTTTATAACCTGAAGAGTGGTATAGCAGTTGTTTGGTGTAAATTGGGCCTTCTCCCTTCATTCGAAGCATATGCATCTTACAGGTCAGTTCACACTTCACACTTTAAATTTGAATTCCTTAGGGAGAGATGATGAAGATATTTCTTCCCTCTGCTACGACTATTTACAGAGTTGTTAAACAATTGTTACATCACTGCAAATATCAACGTATCTCCTTCATATTGAAAGCTGTATGTTTCTCGTAGAGGTGAAACATTGGATTCAAAATGTGTTTGCCACTTCATACGATATTGAATTTAAGTGTGAATAAGGCTTAAGGGGAGACTTGTTTCAGTAAAATGTGTTTGGCATGTCAAACAGTCTTAAATCTGTGAACAGGGCACACCAAAATAGGACCTTTGAGGAATAAACAATGGATTTAAAATGTGTTTGCCATTTCAAACTGTATCAATGTATGTGTGAACATGGGGGAAATGACCTGAGAGATGTTTTGAGTTTGTGGTTTGCAGCAACAGCTGTGTACTATTGCATAACACGCTCTTCATAGCTCGAAACAAACCATTTGCACTTGTTCCAGCCCTCCCCCTTTTCCTCCCACCCCACCCTTTCCTCCAACGCTTGCTAATCCAGTGCATGCTATCAAGGATGGCTACTTAAGAGTAATCACTTGAGTCTTGTTCACATTATCCCTCAAAAGGGTTAAAAGTTCTTTGTGAAACACCCCAATGTTATCCTTCATGTGCAAGTTGCATTGATACACACGGTGCTAGGTATAAACTTGTTTTCATTCAGTGAAATTGTCTGTACAAATTGAACGTGTGAAGAAAAAAAAACTGAGTAGTGAATGTCAAATGTATTTTAAGAAAACACATTGAAAAAACCTTAAATGATATCTGCATAGTTCTAGTTTTAAATTTGCCTTATCACCAATGCACAGGTATAGTTAGGATTTGTAGAAAAAATTATATAAATCTGATTTCCTCCGGGGAAGTTTAAAAAAAAGTATTTTCAAAGTAGTACAATTGTGGATGTTCACGTACAGAGTCTCAATGCGGTGTTGTTGTGTAAGTCATGAATGTGCTGTAAACATCACCAAGAAATATCAAAAAAACTTTTATATTTTGTTTAGGTAAGATTGATTACATTGTGTATATTGAAGAAGAAAGTAACATTGTTTCAGTGTACATTGTTCATGTATTATTCATAGCGTATTTTGAAGGGAAGGATGAAGTGTGAAAACAAACACAAAATTATGTGTCTTAGAGTTTAAACAAAAGTTAAGTATGAAATGTAATGAAATATATAGGGAAAAGATGTGTTCTATTTTACTAATGTGATGAATGTGGATAAGATCGTTGTGAGAAAAAAGAAACATGCTGTAGATTTTTTTTTAAATCATTATAATGGAATCTTTGGGATACATGCTGCAAAGGTTTATACATTGTTTAAATGTAGTAGCACCCTTGCTTTTGTTAATCCGCGTATTACTAGAGTATGTGGTTCATATGTCCTGTCTTCAATGCTTGGAATTACTTGATTTTTATCTCTGTAAATCCTGACATCATGACTTTTATTCTTTCTTTTTTATCACTTTTACAAAGTGCGAGTCAGGCGACGTTTGTTTATGTGCCGTTTTTATTGCGCAACCTCTGTTTTATGCATTTTAGTCGATAGTTTTGAACATTTATGGAAATGGTTCTTTGTGATCTTAATTGCTGCAAAAATAACGTCCATTGGAGAAATAATAATTGCTGATGATTAAACTCCTCCTTTTATTTTCTTTTTCGTTTGTGTAATGTAAGATACCTTAGATATTGTTCAGACACAATTGCATGTATATTTCTGTGATCTGTTCATCCACTAGTGTGTGAAAAACAGATTTATCAAGAGGGAAAAAAAGGCAAAGTTTGATATTGAATGCAAGGACATGACAAAGGAAGATGTCATATTTTTGGTTTATGTACTTAATTATTTGGATATAAGGGACTTAAGATGGTTGTGCAAGCAGTAATGATATACAAAAAGGTATCACCTTAAAATATATTTTTGTCTTCACTAACCTGACACAGGGCTTGTATAGCTTATTAAAGTTTCATTCACTCTTTTTGTGAAGCAACATTTCTGAATGATTGATTATTAATCTTGATTAAATCTAATGAATTCAATGATTAAATTGATTTTGATTTAATGATGAGTTTGGACTCATTGTACTCTAACAAAATCTTTTTAAAATGATACTCAAGCAGAATCTTCTAATTATTTTTGAGAATTATCAAAGTTAAATGGCTAAGATATATAAAAACTCATCCATCAAGTTTACCACGGTTCCTTTAGTTGTATGGCCAAAAGCGTTTTGGTCTAGAAGTCAAAGAGCAGAAATTGAGTTTCGTACTTCTTCAAGTATTGCTTCATGCTAGGGTAGTTTTTATTATTTTGATGCCTTGGATAAAAGTAAGAAATCTTGTAGCTATCCTGCATATTTTTTTCTTTTCTATCTGTAAAATGTTTGATTTATGCTTAGTCTTCACTCAAGTAAGCAGATGTACAGAATTATATTTTTGTTGTATATGTCATTCAACTGTTTTTCTTGCTTGAAAAGAAGACAATTTTAATCAGAAACTGTGTTCATTTGTTAACTTTTACTCATGAATTTTTGTATGGAAAGACATCAAACTGTGTTCTTAAAAACGTTTATTTCGTAGTTATAACGCTTAACAAATGCAAAGGAAAGAGATTTTTTTAAGTTGTGTCGTTGATTTTTGAGGAAGATTCTTGTAAATATCTATAAATAAGTTGAATTATTAACTGACCAATGTAGTGTGTATGTATTCTGACCTTGCATGAGAAAATAATGTTGATTTAAAAAAAAGAAAAAAACTCTTTTTCGATGGAAAACAATGCGAAAAAAACAAGAGTTTTGTCTACTATTGAGTTTGTGTTCACGTTAAATGTTGAGATTGCACATGCATAATGGTATGTTTGTACACCTCTATAGGACAGCAGTGTCGCTGATGACATCAACTGATAAAAAGCCAGCACCTATCATTCCTATACTCCTTTTTGGGGCAAAGCTGAACACCACTCTCATTTGTGATGACTATTACATAGGCTTCATGCCGAATGTTCAGCTTAACAATCTTTATACGTTTCTCTGAATGACGTCCTCGTCACATGGGGACTCTGGTCGTCTATTCTTTGTGCAATTTTTGACCATTGTGTTGAATGAGATCGCTTTGTTTTGAACTCATTCGGTGACCTAAGCAGGGCAAAGGTCATTTAGGGTTGGACACAATCACACATATCCATATTTGTTATTTTCTTAACCATGTGGGTGTCTGAATTTGACCTTGTACAATGTCTCTTGAATCTAGTGATTATTTTTCTCTTTTGTTTGATGTTAGGTAGGCGTTTGGATTCATTACATGTTATTTCATGATATTAATGTGCCCGGGTGTTAACTGTGTTCTCATTAACGTATCTTTATTTTGGGGATATGGGGCTACCTGATATTTGACTAGTCTCACATCAGACCTCATGGTTTAATGGCTTGTTGAAAGTTGCATGGATGAAGGATGCGAAATAGATATGTACTCACAGTGGCCTGAAACAGAATCTAACTCTCAGATGGGTGATTTCTAGGTAGTGGTTATTCAGCAACACAACTATTGTTCACAATACTTGATGCATTATGATCACCAAAAAATGAGCTAACATTAGAAATGTGACTTAAGACATTGTAACCTGAAGCCATCTAAGCTTACAACTTGTTTGATCTCAGTGCTTATTATGCACCTCTGTAACTCAACATATTACTGAGAAAGGTTGTGTGCTTTGTGGTTCTAAAGAGAGAAACGTATCGGAAAAGGTGTTTTTTGTTTTTGTTGCCATGGAAATGGAAGTTTCCATGGTCCTGTGCGATGGTAGAGATGTTCAACATGACCTGTATTGCTGTGCATGTAAAGCGCAATGTTTACTGCTGGACATTGTCATCCCGTTGTGAGGATAAAAGGGAAAAAATTCTGATGATTAAAACTATTTTTGAAGATTGTCAATCAAGAGTAAAGTTTGTGGATGATGTCTTTATTCACGGTGTCCGAGTGAGATGAGAATAGATGGAGGTGGTGATGGTGATGGTAATAGTGGTATTGGTTGTGATGATGGGGGTGATGGTGGTGGTGATGATGATGGTTGTGACTGGTGAGGTTGATTGTGGTGGTGGTGATGATGATATTGGTGATGATGATGATGATGGTTGTGGTGACTGTGGTGGTGGTTTTGGTGGTGACGGTGGTGATGGTGGTGGTGGTGATGTTGATGATAATAATGATGGTGGTGGAAAAGTAGTGGTGATGGTGGTGATGATAGAGATTGTAATGATGGTGGTGGTGGTTAGTGATGATGACAATGGTTATGAGGATTGGGAGGATGGTGATGAGAATGATGTAATGATGATAGTGATTATTAGTAAAAGATATCATGAATGTGAGAAATCCTAAGAATAACAGATGGGGATGATGAAAGTAATGACGATTGATAATGGTGATGATGATTTTGACGGTGATGATGATAATATGAAGATGATGATGATGATAATGATGATGATGACAATGATCACGACGACGATAATAATAATGATGATGTAACTACAAATTTGATACGTGAACTCTGGTTGATTTATGGCTCAATATAACTACAAAACACTTCTAACTAATTACGCTACGCCCACACCTCTCAAAATTCATTGCAAGTCCTTGATTATTGAGCACGTAAATGATATGAAGCCATATAAGAGTTTCTTTCATTAGCTCGCATTATTAGCTTCCAGAGAAAGATAATTTTATATGAATTCTCTTGAAGGTCAACTGCACAATTTGTTTAACAAAGATACAAAAATACACCCCCAAAAAAAAAAACACGATAGCAAGTACTTTTGAAAAATCAGTTTTCAGTAAGCTTGCACGTTACCTTTGGAAATGTGCGAACAATACAATGACGTATAAACATAATTCATAATTCGATGTGGAACCGCACACATGCTGTATGGGGAAGAAAAAAACGCTTCTCCTGTACGAAAAAAGTTCAAAGCTTAACAATTCACTTTTGATGTTAACATTTTACAGCTTATTCTGGCTTAATTTTTTTAAACGGTAATTTGGATTCACGAGTCTTAGTTCAAACGAGTCTTATTTTCAAAAGAATGAACATTCGATATCTAGATGAATACAAAGAAACACATTTTCATCCAAGCCATGCTCTTGACCAAGTGTCCGACAGTGGCGTATCCAGACATAGCAAAGTGGGGAAGGGCCGGAATTTTTCCTAGGACCGAGGGGGTGTATGATGTATTTGAGCAGCTCTGCCTGCAGGAGACACATTGCCAGTATGTGTTGATTTCTTCATGGACCACAGAGGGGTGTACATCAGCCCCCTCCCCATGCTGGATACTGGCCAATATTAACACGATCACCAAGACTTTCGAAAAATCATCATCAAAGGCAATTTCAATACCTTATTGTATATCCAATTGAAATCATGTTTAGATTATGTAATACGTCATTCTAATGCTTGCACATCCAATATGTCATTATGGACAAGACTAGTGAAGTTGCCTTAGGTTGATTTGTCGAAAGTCTTTGCGATCTTTGTTTTACCCCAGTCAAACCGCCAAATCGACCCCAACCCGATTCCAAACCGACTGATTCATCACGTAAATGTATTGTTCTTTCCGTTGTCGGTCTGGGGTCGGTCTCGTTGGTATGACTGGTGTATTATTGCGTCCAATTCCTTTAAGCCTTTGGGAATGCTTCTTCTGTAAAGGTCAACTCAAGTTTAAAGTAAATTTCATTGACATAAAAATGTTTATAAGCTAAGAGCATATCACTTGAAACTGTCAGATGTATCAATTCAATAATTTCGAGAGTGATTAATAAAAGCAAACCCTAATCTTACTGATATATCTAGGTAAATCTAAGGAATTTTTAAGGAATTGAAAAAACATTCGTTGGGTTATATGGGTTGTGAATGACAGACAGCTGAAGATTACTAAAATGTATGTGAATCTCAAATTGCTTAAATCTATTTATTCTATGACGCAATTGGTTGAACACTGGTAGGCCTATACCATCAATAATCTAAATTTAAATGTTCCCCGTTTCTGTAACACCTTTAGGCGTTTCAGAAAATTATGTCTTTAAACAAAACATGATCAGGTTCACAGCCTGCTGCCTATTAAAACTATGTTTTCACATTTTCCTTCATCCAATATGATACATTCAGAGTAAACATGATCACAGAGATTTTAAAACAACAAAATCTAGGCAATTTCAATAGCCTTGTGCAGTTGTACATCACCCATCGAATCATTATGACATGTTGTATATAATCCGAATATGATTTCTTGAGCAACACAATCAGACAATAGGGCGTTGAAATCGACCAAAATTATTAATTTCTAGAAAGCCGTTGCGTTCGTGTCAATGCTAGATTCGTATGACTATCAGAAGATACGAAGTGAAAGTCTACAGATGTAAACTAAGTAATTGCATTATCATTTTGTCACGAGTCAATCTGTACCAAATTTGAAAGCACACAAAGCCAAGACACTTACAGGGAGCTTACAGGGCAAATTGTGCAAATATTATGGAACATTCACATCGCTTTATTTCATTTTCTGTCCCTTTTCATCAAACTTGTACTATTCTTTTCCAGAGAGGGGGGATACTCGCATAATACGGTCTCGTTTTAATATAGTGTGTTCCTATCTTCATTAGATAACCATGTGTAGCGATTAACTAGATGGTTCGGGAACGAATATTCTTATACACTTATTAATGGAATACGCCTTATTAAAATACCTGTCTAGGAAACTGTTCATGACCGTTTTTCTCTCGGTTTAATGTTCAACTCTATAAATTGGCAGCTTTCGATCTCTAATTGAAATGACAGCACCTGCTGGAGTCGCCGCTGTATATCCTATCTACCAGTTGCGATATTATCAATACGTAATTAAAACGGCAATTTTGAGTCATTAAAGTCGCCGCCCATGGCCAGAATTCCACACTGAGTCTGCGTATGATCAGAGAAAGATCGGTTAGTCGCATACGTGACACCGTGTACTACCGATGATGTTATGTTAGTTTGATAGCAATTATGATGGGGTTGTAGATTCGGACGGTCACCTTCTCCAGTTTTTACTTTATTTATTATGTCCAACATAATTTGTAAAAGATTTATGAAATATTGCTCGTTAACTAAAGCGTACTGTTTTAAAAATGGACTCAGTGCTTTTTGCTTGTATCAATAAATAGGCAATTCTGGAACAAATGGGAAAGTTGTCCGGCAGGACATCGCAGTGACATTACTGATTCAGCCAATTTGAAATGCCCATACGTATAGTGATTTTATCTATTTAATAATATATCCATCTATGTCCCTTAGCTTTGATGCCATTGGGGCGACAATGAAATGGACCTTGAGACACAGGTTCTCCATAACTTCCTGCCTTCAGCTGTTCTTGTTAGCTTCTCAAATGACATTCCTGTCCACTGCTTGATGTTATCAGTCCATGTCCTAGTTGGTCTGTCCCTCTTTCTTCCATCCGTTCGTCTTTGCGAGATGGTTTTTGCTAAGCTAACCTTCCATCTAGTTATAAAATTATGCCCAAACCACTGTAGCTGTCTTTGTCACAATTGTGATGAGGTGATCATGTTCCCCGATATAACTCTCCATTATCTCTCTCACTTTCTTGTTGGACGTATGCGAAGTGTAGTGGATAATATGCAGAAGCCGTCTCATACAATAAATTATTCATCTCAAAAGCAATGATTCACTTTTCCATCTCTACCTTCAGTGCCCATGTTTCACAGCCATATAGAAAGACTGATGTTACCAGTGCTCTCAACAGGCTCAATCTAGATGTCACAGTGATGCTCCTGTCATTCTATATTGGTTTCAGACTTGCAAGGGCAGATGAGGCAACGGTCATAGTGATTTTGACTTTCTGAGCAGATTTAGCATCATCTATGATAGTTGACCCTGGATACTTGAATCGATCAACGGTTTCAAGCTGTTCTCTTCCAATATTAACCGTTACATTCTCATCGGAACCCATCTTTAAGATCTTGCTTTTTCTGCACTGATTTCCATGCCATGTTTTCTTGCACTCTCAATGGTCTTGTCAGGGAACTGAGGTGTTCCAGCAATCAGGTCGATGTCATCAGGGAATCTCAGATTGATAACAGATCTTTCACCTATGCTGACTGATCCCTCAAAACCTCCAAGAGCTTATGTCATGATATGCTCCCAGAAAATGTGGAAGGTGGAAGCAAAGACCCTTGCGTGACGCCACCTTTGGTAGGAAACCAATAACTTAACTCATCTCCCTGTAGGACAGCACTGTGAGATGCCTTGTAAATGGCCTCAACAATAATTGCATTAACAATGCCTTTGCTGATGTTAAACTTGCGGAGAATCCTTCCCATTCCATCCTGCCATATCCGGTCTAATGCTTCCATGAAGTCTACAAAATAATGGAAGAGTGCCTTCTGGTCAGTCCTGTGTGTGATTACAACTTTCAACAATTCATAACTGTCTTATTTGTTGTCCGAAATCGTTCAAACTTTACCAGTCTGCTTCTCTGATTTTGCTGCTTTCCTTTAAAGATGTTTTCTTTTAACGTTGGATTTCTATTTAAAGGAATTCAATTCAAATTTCAAATTTTGATAGGAGTGAGATATATGAAAGAAAAGATATTTCAAATGACGTCAGGTATGCTCAAAGATTCGTGTTCGTGACGATATGCAAGTAAAAGTGCAAATGCTCGCATCAGGTCGGGTTCGAGATATGGATGAAATATGAGACAAGATTGCGTAGAGTGCTCAGATTTCAAAAGAGAATTATATCAATGTCACAGGTCGAATCTCTGATCCTCATCCGCATCTCTCTCTCTCTCTATCTCTCTGTCCCCCCGCTCTCTCTCTGTCTCTCTCTCTCTCTCTCTCTGTCTCTCTCTGTCTCTCCCCGCTCTCTCTCACTCTCTCGGTTTCTCTTTTACAATTTTCTTTCATCTAATATTATCTGCCCTATTCTATTTCTCATGCTCTCTTTTAACACACCCGCTCCCACTCTCTCTCTCTCTCTCTCTCTCTCTCTCTCTCTCTTTCACTCTCTCCCTCTCTATCTATTTATTTATCTCTCCACGTCTCCATATTTCTTTATGTGTGTGTTTCATACCCTCCCTCCCACTCTCTCATTCCTTCTCTTTGTCTCTCGACCTTCTCTGCAGCTTTATATCGAATCCTCTATTTCTCTGTCTGTCTATCTCTTTTTAATTCTTTCAATTGCCCTGTCTGTCTGGGTTTTGTTCCCTGCTCCCTTTCTTTTGCCCCCGCCCCTTCCCCTGTCTGTCTGTCTCTCTCTCTCTCTCTCTCATGCACACTCTTTATTTCTGACTCTAATCTTTATCAGATTCTCATTTTCTATTTCCTTGTCCCCTTTTCGTCTCTCTTCCTCTGTTCTGCCCCTCACTCCCTAACTATTTCTTTACCACCAATAAGAATGGTAAAGTCATACAATGTCATGTACTGATAAGTGGAGTCGTTTAAAAGTGCACATGACCTCGTCTCAAGATTAGTGATTAGTCTAACACTTCAACCCAGATGTTTAGAAAAGTGAATTATCACTTACGGATTCATAATACAGTATACTCGAAGCTTCATTACTACTATACTAGTACTACTACTAATACTACTACTACTATATACTTATACGACTAATACTAGTATACTTCTACTACTATATAATATAGCTCACTTCAGAAATGACGCACTGGTATATACCCACAATCAATCAGTTGTACAGTATACATGCTGATAACTGGCAGATTTAGGGTGCACAGCAGGCCCATGCTCATTTTAAACCAAGCCTGCATGGCTTTCCTTAAAGCCAAGTCCACTCCAAAATAACTTGTCTTTAATAGAACCAGAAAAATCAGACAAACCAATCAAAAAAATTTGAGCAAAATCGGATAACTAATAAGAAAGTTGTGAATTTTTGAAAAAGTATGTAAAACTAAAAAACAATGGAAATCACTACACAAATTGCCAATTTGGTTATCAGTTTGTGACGTCATGTCCTCACTACTTATCAATTGTTTTATATAGTTTAATCCCATTAATTTCCTTTTTTCTCCCAAAACTTGATTTCCCCATGCCTTTGCCCAGGTTATATGATTTGTATCATATTGCGTGCATGACATTTCCCAAAATCTTTTATAAATTTTGAAGAATTGATACTATTTTCTGAATATTGTATTTCATAATTATTGATTTTTATATAAATAGTTTATCAAAATTCAAATTTTCATGATTTAACTGGAAAAAAACTCTATATTAGTGCATCCACACAAAAACATATTACTATCAATCTAACTTGGATGCTGGTGTGAAGAAATAAGATTCTTAGGGGAAAATAGGAAATTTATATTATCAATATAAAGAAAATAATTAGTGGATAGTGAGGACCATACGTCACAGACTCATGAGTGAGTTGCCAATTTGTGTAGTGATTTTCAAAGTTTTTCATGTCATTAAAAATTCATAACTTTCCTATTAGTTATCCGATTTTGCTCAAACTTTTTTTGATTGGTTTGTCTGATTTTTCTGGTTCTATTGAAAGGAAGTTATTTTTGGAGTGGACTTGGGCTTTAAATACACATATCTTAATGTTTTCCTTTTTCTTGTAAAGGATTTTGGGGGAAATAGTACCCCCTCCTCGTTTGACAGAATCATGAGTCCGTCCTTGTGCTATTTGTTATGAGAAAAATACTGTAGGATTTTCCAGGCTACGTGCAATGAGATTTTTTCAATTAATTTTCCGTTTCAGTAATCAATTCATAGGCCTATATTCATTCATTTATTAATATATTTATTTATTTTGCCATCTAACTGAATTAATTTTGTTCTTCATTTTTCTTACACTCACTAATTAATGAATACGTTCGTTCATCCATCCTTTCTTTCAGGGACTGTAGCTTCTATCTGTCACAATCTATGAAGGATATGTGATTAAAACAGAAAAGATTAGATTAAAATTACTTACTGTAATAAGGTTCTATCAAAGCCTTGTTAAAGCACGTAGTTCCCAAATTAAAACAGAATATTGCAGCCTTGCTAAAGCTGGCAATTTCCCAAATGAGCACAGAATATTCTAGCCTCTTTGTGTTTTGTACCATGTCATTTTCAAAATGAATACGTACATATAGAGGTACACACGTGGTCTACATTCTTTTGAAGTGTTAGTTTCGTAGGTGAGACAGACAGTCACGTATGGACAATGAACGAAGAAGGAATAGTCTGGTTTCAGGAAGTGCGCATTTTCATTTTCGCTAAATTTCCCTTTAAATCATTAGTCATCTGAAAGAGAGAGAAAGGGGGAGGGGAGAGATGGTGGTGCAGAGACAGACAGACAAACAGAAAGTTAGAAAATGCCAGTATTCCATTTCATTTTTTAATGATAGTTAAATGCGTATCATACAATATTCTGCGGAAGGCCTCCAATGTATGTAGAGATAGGCCTACAGATGCTGGGATTTTTTTTTTTTTTTTTTTTTTGGGGGCTTTGGACCGATATAACAATCCTTCATCAAATATAAAAATACAGTATTTGATAAACATTACTATAGGCTTAATGGGACAATTCAAACGTCACCCGACCAGAAAGTTCGAACAAGCTATCCCTGTAACTGAGGCTACGTTCACAAGTATATAATGTCCTTGATATTTTTAACATTGCATCTACCTGTCTATTGAGTGATTTCAAGTTCGGTGTTGAAAGCTGGTGTTGGTGTTGTGAGAACACCAACACCAGCTACAACACCGAACTTGAAATCATGCTGGTGTTGAGGTTGACCTCGGAAAATATGACGCATTTCCGGTAGTCTGTGTTGAGGGCTGGTGTTGAATGTCGTCTGCTGAACCGAGTATCGCGGTTGGTGTTGACGATTTACGTGTAATTTTCCCATTCACCAACACCAGCCCCTAGGGATTGGGAAATTCATGATTTCAAGTTTGGTGTTGGTGTTGGTGTTGCAGTATACCGCAGGTAACTATGCGTGCATCTGTCAAGAATCTCACGATCAAGCCAAGGTAAAATCCATTTTCCCGTCAAAACAACTGTAAATCATGGAGCTATATACGTTTTTCAAGAGAAATGAGATTTTCTCTATTCATCTTTAATATGACTTTACATTTGATATTCGATATGATGTAATTCATTGGAATTTTTGAAAGGATTATGCTTTTATCGCAAGACTTTTCGCCTGTAGAGTGACGTCACTCGGCGTTGAGGCTGGTGTTGAGCTATCGATAACGTGATCGGTATCGTCCTTCTAAACTGACCGTCGGTCTCGGTTTAGCAGCCTTTTCACGCTCTCAACACCAACACCAACACCGAACACCGTACTTGAAATCACTCATTGTGTTTGTGTCTTAATGACCACGCGCCACAGGCGAGCTATGTGTGTCAAAAGAATTATATTAATACATTTTCAAGTAGAACATACGCTTCTTGATTAATTCCGTAATGTAAGAAATCTCGTTGACAATCAGAATGATAACTGCCAGTATCATATACAAGAGCTATCTCTGGTTAAAGGAAAAAGAACGAAATGAAGAAAGAAAGAAAGAAAGAAAGAAAGAAAGAAAGAAAGAAAGAGTGGAAGGAAGAAAAGAAGTAGGGAAGGAAAGAAAGAAAGCAGGGCAGGGAGGAAGGAAGAAAGAAACACAGAAAGAAAGAAATGTCTGCTGGACGCTGCAAGTTTATATGGCCAATTTCTGTAATTAAAGTACAAGTCCACTCCACTGAAAAGTTGAGCTGATTAGATAGACAAAAATCTAAAAAGCCCAAATATAACTTGGTTTTGGAAAATGGTGCTCAGATTTATTTTTAATAATTTTTTTTTAATGAGCAAAAAACAAGTTAATGATCGAGTCGGTTGTGACGTAGGGTCCTCAGAACACAGATTCGTAATGTAACCAAATTTAATGCATACGTCTTTGTGAAGTGCCTCGATACAAACTATTTCATTCATGAATGAAATAGTTTGTATAGAGGCACTTCACAAAGACGTATGCATTAAATTTGGTTACATTACGAAAATAGCCTATTGTCAGAATGTATACCGCTGGCACTTTCGTTGTGAGGAGCATACGTCACATCCGTACAGCTATATAAATGTTTTGCTCGAAATACCCGAAACAAAAATCGCTCTTAAAAATCACCTGATTGAAGTACGCCCGTGATATTTGGCAGTTTTAACCTTTGATTTATTTACAACATGTTATAATTTTTGAAAATCGGAGTGGACTTGGGCGTTAACTAAGAATGGCAGGGATACTGTTGGCTACATCCCGCCACAATACCGACAGCACAACTTTTTTGAAGGTCCATCCGACCAATATTGTCGAATTCTCATACTGTCGGCCTCGTGGGCTATAGGTCTGCTTGGATGCCCGTTCTGTTTAGCGTAGAAAATGTGATAATGGAAGACAAGATCGGAATTTAATCATAAATAATAATCATCAAATTATTAGTAGACCTTATGGACGGTAGACGAAATAGGCGATAGACAAACTGGGAATTAGACTAACTGGTTATTAGAATAAATGAACAGTAGACTAAATGGGTAGTAGTAGCCTAATTGGAGATTAGACCATATGGAAATTAGACCCAATGACTATCAGCCTAAATTGTCATTATACAGAATGATAAGTAGACGAAATGATAATGAGACCATGTGGATAGAAAATGGGCTTGGTGTAGATCATATGGGAATAGACTAAAATATAGTAGTAGGCGAACTAGTTGTAGATCAAACGACAATTCACCATGCCTGTTACACACAAGCATCAATTTATTGACGTATGACAGCGTCAGGGATCGATGTGGTTGTTGACGCGCCGTGTAAGAGTGATGGTATGCAAGTGACTGCCAAATGAATAGCGCAAGTATTTGGTTGAATGATTGACTTGCACACGAGGCGTCACTGACCGACTGACGTAGAACAGCGTCAGTAACTGGCGTGGTATTTGACGCGCTGTGTGAGAGTCACATCGTATACAAGTGAATGTCAAATGAATAGTGCTAATATTGCATGAATCATTGACTGGCGCGTCCATCGCCTTCACTGACTTGATTAGCGCAGGTAACAACGCAATCGAAAAGACACCTCGTGTGTAAACAGGTATAAAAGGAGCGGATCACATGAGACGTCAGTACTTATTAATGTAAGACTGTGTAAGCGGCTGATGCGGTCTTTGATGCGCCATGAGAGAGTTACATCGTACAAAAAGTGACTGCAAAAGCGAATAGTGCAAATATTGCATACAGTCACTAATTAGTCACAGTTTTAATTAGCGCAGGTAATAACGCAATCAAAATGACATATCTTGTGAAAGCAGGCATAAAAGATGATCATTTTTTGTAGGAAAAAATATGATGGCAACTACTTTCGAAAATCAATCTAAGGCAATTCCAGTAGCCTTGTGCGTCACCTTTTTGAAATGTACAAACATTACAATGAGTTATAACGTAATCCGAACAAAAATTCTTTGGGACATACAATAGGGTATTGGAATTGCCCTTAATTTGATTTTTCGAAAATAGTTCCGATCGTGTTAAAAGTGAATTTGATTGACCGACTGATCGATAGCTTGATGAATGCTGACAGATTGGGTGATTTACCATGTATGCTGACAGACGGATTGAATAACCATTTGAAACAATTTTACAAACTGATTTATTGAGTAGCTGACTGATTAAGTGCTTAACTGACTGAATGATTTTATGACCATGGTGCAATTTAATATTGATAGCCTAACTGACTGAGCTATTTAGTCATAGATTCGCATGACTAATCGACGGACTAACTGACTGACTGACTGATTAATTGACTACATGATCGACTAACTGACTGATTACTTCATAATTGCAAATATTAACTCACTTATTGATCTGCGACTGATCGAACGATTAATTTGACCTGGCCCTTCATACTCGTTTTATGACAAAATATAACAGTTTACTATTTTACGTGCAGGATAAGCTTATATACTTTAAAATGCCGTACCCTGATAGTTTACTACTAGGAAGATGTAAGCCATTTATGTACAACACTTGCTCTTGCGACTTTTGTTCCGCGTGAATTTTCTACACCAACCGAGGTCATAACTTCAACCCTGAACCTAACTCTCTACCCAAACCTATCCCTAACCCTAACCCTAAACATAGCCTTAGTAAAACGCAATTGCGACCCTAACACCAACCCTATATGCCTTTGACTATAAAATATAGCCAGGAGCCATTGTCATAGGAACAGTGATGTGGGGTCACCGCCGTCGATGTATAGTGTAGTCTCTAAAGTCAAGATCTTTCTTATAAGAATGGGGTTTGCACCCTCAAACTAGCAAGCGTTATCTCCCCAAATTGCAAACGCCTGAATAAATAGTTGTTGGTCGTGGCAAACCAGGGGATGTAATAATTGACATATTACTCTACTTTTCACATCCAGTTTATTCCCTTGAAAGCGATAGCGTGACTCTTTACAATCGAATCAAATTAGAGAAGAAAGTAGACAAGAGAGATGCGATGGGAGGTCAAGTGTATACCCCCATGGGAGGTCAAATATATGCCCCCATCAAATCCAAGAGAAGAGAGGAGGGTGCCCCCCATTAGATACAAGGTAAGAGCGGGAGGGAGGGTGTCCCCCATTAGATACAATAGAAGAGGGGGAAGAGGCAAGGGTGCCCCATTAGATATAAGAGAAAGATAGGAGGGGGGCATGGGTACCCTCAGATTCAAGAAAAGAGGTGGATGGGGCAAGAGTGCCCCATCAGATACAAGAGAGAAGGGGAGGTGGCAAGAGTGCCCCCATCACGTAAAATAGAAAAAGAGGGGGGGGGGAGTGCGCGAGTGCCCTAATCAGATATAAGAGGGGGAGGGGGAAAGAGTGCCCCCATCAGATACAAGAGAAGAGGGAGGGAAAGAGCGCCCCTTGAGATACAAGTGAAATTCAAATTCAAATTCAAGAGATACAAGTGAAATTCAAATTCAAATTCAAATAATGTTATTTCCATGACTCAATAAAAACACATGAAATAGAGAGCACAATGGAGGGCAAGAGGATCCCCATTAGATATGAGAGGGGAGGGAAGGCAGGTTGCCACCCCCAATCAAATCGAAGAGAATGATGAGGGAGGGAGAGTGCCCCCATCAGATCGAAAAGAGGCGAAGGAAGGGCAAGAATGTATCCCCCATTAGATTCACGGGAAGAGGGGAGGGAGGGGTAAGTGTACCCTCATCAGATCGAAGACATACGACAAGAGGACAAGATTGCCCCCAACAGTTCCAAAAGAGATACGAAAGGAAAAAAATACCCTTATCCTTTGCAAGAAATGCAAAGGGAAGGCCATATTCTCCCTCCCTCCCCCTCTCTCTCTCTCTCTCTCTCTCTCTCCTCCCTCTCTCTCCTCTCTCCTCTCCCTCTCTCTCTCTCTCTCTCTCTCTCTCTCTCTCTAGCTCTATCCCTTCTAGCTCTATCCCTCTAATTCTACTCTCTTTCTATCATACATTTCTGTTTGCTTCCTTTCCCCCTCTTACTTTCGATCTATCATTCCCGTTTATCTACCTCCCCTCTATCTCTCGCTACCCCTTATCTCGCACTTTCTTGCTCTTGCTCTTTACTCTTCCATCATCTAAATTCAAGCTCATGTAATTTAGTAGCTTCTAGGAATAAATCTGGCGACATTAAGAATCAAATTGCTCTCACGAAATTGCATAAAAGAGGTCGTTTGGAGTGCATTTTCTTGATTCCCGGAGGTGTCAGAAGAGAGTATTATCACGCAAACTCCTCCCGCTTTTATGTCAGCACTTTACAATCAATGTCAAGTCTGTCTATTGTGTCGTCTGCGGAGCTAGACAAAATTAATGTTCATTCGATTGATTTTTTCTTTTTAACTTCCTTTTTGTTTATTTATCGCATTAAGAGTGGTTTTAACGGTGAACTGATACGAACCCGTTATTCACTGTCTTGTTCGTAGTTCTTTGGAATTTGATACGGGGGTGTTGACTTTGAATTGATCCACGTCTGAAAATGTGACCGCAAATGTAAAATAAAATGAATGAAATTAAGGTAGATTTGTTCAGCCCTTTTGGCCTAATACTTTATGCTTTACCCCTGATGTAAATACTTACGTCTTTATAAAGGACTATATAGTGTGTCATTCGTAGACGTAAATGCCCTATGTTGCCAAACACAGAAGCTGCTGGGCAAAAAATATTAACCTTCCTGTTTCTGAATTTTGAGAAGGAGAGCAGAGCGAGAGAAAATTTAAACAGCTTTTATTTTCTCACCACAACAGTAAGATACAAATCAGAAATAGAACCAACTCACAGCCCGAATATTATCTTAGGGTACTGTTATGAAATTGCACCTTCCAGAATATGAAATTTAAACTTCTCGGGGGGGGGGGGCAAAACACCAAAGATTCAAATTATATGAATGATATTACAACAATGCATGCATGGTTACTATAGTGATGACACCAAAGCTTCCCACGGGCTTGTCCGACATAGCAACAACTGAAGTATGCAAAGTGCGTACTAACTTTTCAAGTACAAAACCCATTAACAGGTGAGTGACTCTTGGCTCTCGGGGAAGAAGCGCTATTAGTATGAATACATGGTATGCATTATAGTTTAAACACACTTTGAGGTTCAGCCTTTTACAAAATAAAAGCCATTTTCGTAAAATGTAACAGTTGAGTGAAATAATTTGTATCGAGGCACTTCACAAAGACATTAAAATGGCCTATTTGTCAGCATCGGTTCTGAAAAGAGACATCCGTAAATTTGAATACATTTACTGTAGTAAACCGACTTTGGTCTAAGAGGATCGGTGCAATGAGATGCGGTTCTCCGACACCGCCGACGATCATTGTCCCGCGTAGAATTCTAAGACTAACCAAAAGGTCTGCATACATATCTTGTTGCTATGTCGAACAAGCCTCGGGCAAGCTTTCGGTTGTCAAGAACAACCTTTTTTTCAATAATAAGTATGCATACATTTGAATATGTTAGTAAACCGGTCTATTGCAATCCTAACCCTAACCCTATATCGTTGTCGGACTAAACATCGGGGAACATGACTGTGCCTGTGCATACAAAACAAAAATCGGACCATCAGAGTCTGAGATACAGGACAGTCCTCCCCATGGGTCGATCCGACCAACGCACTTGTCCAGCACCCATCCTCTCACTAATCCTAATCAACTGCTAAAATTAAGAAGCGCTTCTTGGAATCATTATCCTCCTCTTCAACGGTGATATCTTAATAACGTCTTGATTGGATGGAACCTCCAGATTGGGATGGCGGGAGTGAAAGTGAGGTCCGGACCGGAGAAAGAGGAGAAAGAACATGGCGTGTGACCTGAAAGAGGTAAGTTCAAGATGAAACTATGTTATTCATGGTCAAGACACTGGTAATAGCACCATGACTGCTTGTATACTGCAGGCAGAGTCTACCCAGAAGCGTTTAAAGGTAAAGACCAGTTTTGGAAACGCCCCTCTCTCAAAAAATGAAATGGAAGCTCTCATTACCAATCATGTGAAAGAATATGTTTTGACTAATACGTGATGATACAAATTTTGCCGGGAAACCGTCTACGAATTGATGTATTTGGTAAATTTTTATATCTATTGGGACCAAATAGATATCGCGCACGTGGTCGCGTAGTCCCATATACATCTTTCTGTGTACAGTGCTTGTAACTTTACAAAGACTGGGCGAAATTTCTTATCATTTTGATGATTCCAGAACCTTGCAGTACAGAACACCAATACTTATATGCTAGATGATCAACCTTTTCTGATCGATTCCACAACGTTTCTTTCACAATGCAATCGAAGCATGACCAGAACTGGTCTTTCTCTTTAAAAGAGGGCGATTTTTTCCCCCTAACATTGATTTTCAAGAGCCATTAAGTTGGGAATTCCCCCGGCCCTTATCAGGCCTGCTGTTTCTGCGAAGATAGTGCATAAATGTATCATTGCATATCAGATGAAAATAATGTGTTTCGTGAATCAGAGTATAGGAATTAAGAATTAATCATTTCAAAATAATCTGATATAGAAGGTTCCTTTGAAAACAGTAGGACTTGCTGAAAAGCTAGACTTGCAGCTTGCTTATTACATTTCCAAAAACGTAAGGTTAATATGTGAGTTGGTCATCAAATAATTAATCGATAATACATCATTTCAAAAATAATCATGAAACGTTGAAAAAAACGAGTGTGAAGTGTAGGTTTACAATTATTATCACCACTCTCTTAGGAAAGGTAGAGCGTGAACTTCAAGGGGGATAAGGAGAGAAGGATAGATGATGAAAGAAAGGGGAGAGAGGAAAGTGAGTGTGAGCGTCTGGGAGTGTGTAATGTGAAAATCGCCTCACATGATTGTAAGGAATAAAGAAAGCCCTTTCACATTTCCCCTCTATTTTGTATTTATTATATTGTGTATCGTCATTTAATTTTCACTGAACCACGCATGTGAATCATGCATGATTTTTTTGGTCTCTGAAGGTCACGGTGTCTCAAGGTCGGCTCCAAGCATGCAATTAACTCTCTTCATGACCATTCAAGGGCAGCCATAAAACCGAAAATAGGGCTCTTAAAAAAAGAACCGAGATTATACCTTATAGAATCACATTACTTCCGATAATTTCATATGCAACATATTTCCCGTAAGAGCCCGTATAATGCCATCGTCAAATATGTCTTAAAGCATTATAGCATATTAATGGTGTACCTTTCCCGAAAATCAGAGCAATTTTTGTCAGATTTCTTTGATTTTATTCAATAAAAAAGCCTACCGAGATAATTTTAGACCGCTGCATAATATTTCCACCTAATGTCTAATGATAGTGATCACGAATGGTGAATAAATCGCGATGGCTCAGTGGTAGAGCAATGGTTTCATAACCGGCAGGTCCAGGTTCGAACTAAGTTGATGAGCTAGTGCCCTTTGGTAAGCCATTCATCATCATTACCAAGTCCACCGGAGAGAAATGAAAGCCGTTGGTCGCCAGGTTGCTTATTTACAAACATACACATGCTTTCTTAGGAGTCAGGTAAAAAACAACCATCATCATAATTATATTTGTTAGATTCTTGGTTATAATCCAAACTACCCTTTGTTCATTGTTTTCATTGTTTTAATATTCCGTGCCACACACTGTCTTATGCAGCTATAGGGCAATCCAAGTAAATGACTCTTCAGGAAGGGTGGATTCAGACATTGATAAAGGAAGGGGTCGGCTACCAAAGGCTACGTACCCAACGTGCTCCGCCTTCACGAGTCCGTCCAATACATTCTCTACCAGAAGATTAGCTTTATATAACATGGGTCAGATAATAATAATAATTTGGTTTTATTTTTCTTTCGATGCACTTTCTTTTATATAAAAGAGAGCAACATAAAACAACCGGTAGTGGCAATAATTACGAAGGGATAATTAGTACAAAAAGGAAGACACTGTGCCGTTCACATAGGACCATCCGAGGTTTGGAATGCGTTTCCAAACTAGCTTATGTTAAAACCTGTCTGCACTAGTTTGGCCAGGAGGGATTAGACCTCCTGCGTGGTCACTGACAGGTGGTTATCTCATCAAATCAGCTCTCAACTAACATAAGAAAAAGGGGATCATGGGGACCAACGGGTACCGCTTAGGCATTGTTGCTATATAGGGCGCAAGTAGCTACAAGTAGTGCAGTCCCGCTTAATAATACTTTGTACCACGAGAGTGCTGGATTTTGAGCCCGTGCCCCACATTGTAAGATACCCTAAGCACCCAAAAGCAAACAAACAAAAGTCCCCTGACTCTCGTATTGTGCATGCCCCCTGGCAGATTCTGATTCCCTCCTTGATTTTAAAATGTATTGGTTACCAAAAAAACAAAAACAAAACAAAACAAAAATCAGAATTGTGCCTTCAACTTAGTATATTAATCCCTGATCTGCATCTGCTTCATACATCGCGACGCCAATTATATTCAAGCACATACTAGTAAAAGTTCGATAAAGGGCTCACAATGCTCCAAGTCTTCATGGAATATAATTCCTAGAGTTCATAGATTATTCTCCTAGAACAAGTAATAATTATTAATCTAAACCTATTTGAGAGCCCGTTGTTCTGGGTAAACGTAAAAGAAATTTGTCGTGATTTGGGCTTAATAATAATGATCGGAAGGGATAATGGCAGGAAGGGATGTGTAACTAGACAAAATAACCGCAGTCCTTTCGTTTTTGGATAGCAACTCGTCGGATACAGTCTTAAAGGCACTACTCAATATATTTTGTTTAAATAGGGTCATATCCAGACATTTAGGGCTGAATGGATATGGCTGAGTAGCCCTGTATGTTGGTATTTCGAATGGGGAGGGGCGATGGGGGGGGGGCATTAATCGGAGTAAGATGAGCAACTGAGAATACTCAGTTAATTCCTATATAGGCCTACTATATTATCAGAAATAAATTAATTATATGAAGGTAATCAATTATTTAAAAAAAGGCATAAAATAAAATGCGTTAAGTGTAAATGTGTGTATTATTTAAGTGTATGTCTTTTGTGAAACGTGTTATTTAAGTTCTTATTAATGTATGTGCATGTGCAAGTGAATGTGCCGAGTGCTTGCGTTTGGAGCGCTTATTAAAATAATTATGACTTGAATGCTGATAATAATTTACGCTTCATCGCAGCCTTGAAAGAATATCGTATCGTAGTTCTAGAATGATGTATTTTATGAATCATGCTATAGATCAATAATTGCCATTAATACGCATTACGATCAGAGTGAAAGGCTGTCGAAAACAATGATATCACTGAACTATATAAGTACGTAGTGTGGAGTTCAGTGATCGGTATTAAGCGCAGATTACAATTTTTCATATTCACCGTGGAGGGCGTATGAAATATAATATTGCCTATATTAGCTATAATTGCACATTTTTCTGCACCATTTCTCATTAAATCATTTCCAAAAATATTTCTATGCAAGAATTACGAATAAATATCACTATTGTCGTTGGAATATTTGAAAAAAATACATAATTAAAATTCATAAACAGACCAAAATTGCTATTTAAAAATGCCCCAAAAGTAACTTTAGACCCAGTTTAGAATTTGGAAACAGCGTTCATAGTTTAGTTTTATATATGACATTCTCTTTTTTTTCAATGTCTGTTTCTAAATATCCTCACAAAATTTCCCATAATTGACAAATTGACAACGGCCTAAAACAGGAAAAAATACAATTTACGAAGTCGAAACAGGAAATGCTCAACCACCTCCAATCCGTATCCGCATAGCCGCCGGGAGGGGTGGTTGGTCAATTAACTTCCTACTAATTATGCGTTTTGGGAGTTTTGTCGGTAGCAAGTTGCAATAGAAATATATATAGAATATGCACCATGTACACAACAATAAGAGGAAGATATTGTAAAGATTATTATCTACATGTTCGCTTTCTTCGCGCCAACAAAATATAAAGAAAAAACAACCAAAATAAACAAATAAACAAAGAAACGGAGGGCCATTTATATGAAATTCCGTGTCATTTCGATTTCCATGTAGCCAACAGAATTATTGACATTCTACAAAAGGTATTACTTACCGATGGGACCGAGACGATATTAATTGAAGAGAGATGCAGCATAATTTCGAAAACTGTTAAAATTTTGTCAAAACATTTCATTATCATTCACAATGTATGTTTTCATATGTGCTTGAAACAAGTAAACAAACCGAGAGCTGAAACCGAAACTAAAACTGAAATGTTTGTTTGCATGATAATCTTTGACATTCGACGCATCCGTTGTCTTGTATGGTAATGGTGCAGACAGTGGCGAAGCCATGTATAAGGAGAGGCACGTCCCCCTCCAATCGAAAGACGATTGCAGACAGACGTACGAAGAAGAAGAAGAAGAAGAAGAAGAAGAAGAAGAAGAAGAAGAAGAAGAAGAAGAAGAAGAAGAAGAAGAAGAAGAAGAAGAAGAAATGAAGAAGAAGAAGAAGTAGAAGAAGGAGAAGAAGGAGAAGAAGGAGAAGAAGAAGGAGAAGAAGAAGGAGAAGAAGAAGGAGAAGAAGAAGGAGAAGAAGAAGGAGAAGAAGAAGGAGAAGAAAAAGAAAAAGAAAAAGAAAAAGAAGAAGAAGAAGAAGAAGAAGTAAAAGAAAAAGGAAAGAGAAAAAAAGGGGAAAAAGAAAGAAGAAGAACTCGAGAGAGTGAAAGGCAGGTAGACAGACAGACAGAGACAAACAGACGTTTAGACACACACACACACAGTGGCGTATTTATGGAGGGGGGGGGGGCAAGTGCTCCTCCAATTGAATGACAACAAAAATATTTTTAAAAAGAATAAAGAGAGAGGGAGAAAGAGGGTAATACAGTCAACATGGAAAGGTGATAATAAGACCTCTCCCACACCCTTCCCTTACTCGATCGTCTTGTTCTCTTTTCATTTAGTCAGATCGGTGCGCCCCTCCTCCCCCGACACTAGGGCCCCCTCAAAGTCTGGACCGACGGTTACGCCACTAGATGTAGGAACTGTGAGAAACAAGCAACAAAACAATCTGACAAGCAATGACTACTATAGCGTGACCTCTACACATAAACAAAGAATAATAATGTTCATTCAGAAGTCCAAAAAGGCCGGATCTGTCGTGTTTCCTTTTTCCTCTGTTTTTATCTCCTTCTTCCGTATACACCTTCAGGCTTTGATCATCAATGAACTTGGTCAATATTTGTTCCACTTTGTAACAAATACTTCAATAAATCTATTTATATTTGGTTAAAGATAAAGTTGAGCTCTGGCAAAGGGAGCAAATAAGTTTTAAGCGCTGCTTTCTCCGTCACTCTGTATATCTCTTACCCTTCATAATATGCAAGGATATTAATCTGAAACGTCACACGCACAGGGCTCAGTGCTCTTGCGGTGCCCTTTTTTTCTTCAAATATGACAAGAAAAAGGACCAAATTCTGATGCGACGTTTTGTGTAGTCCGGGTCCCATGTACCCATATCTGTGTCCGCCAGTATTGTCATGATTATGTGATTACTTTGTTGTTAGTGTTTTGTCATTTTTTATGACAGGGATGATCCCAAATCTCATATTGTACATACTTTTTTCGTATTTACTATGCATGTACATGTATTATACACGACTATGGCCAACTAGTATGACTTCTAGACGTGCACCACTTATTTTCACAATGAAATTCCATGACCAGTAATCATAATTTTCTTTAAACGAGCCTGTATGATAATAACCCTGACTTTGATATGAATTGAAAGTTCAACGTATAATAAAGCAAACTTTTACGCGGTTTTCCATTGTGATTATATTTTTAGAACGGAAGTATTCATCGATGCAATGAAACGCACTCATTGGGAACAAACAAAAAGCCAAAATATGATGACATCATTTTCATCTATCATTACTAATTTTGATAACCGTTTTTGGCCTTGATGATCGGGGTCATTTAAGAATAGTACAATAAAGTGAAAAATATGTAATTTCATGGTAATAAAACAATTCGTCGGCTGCTTGCAAGAAGATCGTTACTGCCTTTGACAATACTTATAGCTCTCATGGCCCTCTTGTTGGTATAGCTGACGAATTCAAGTGTAGAGGCTATTTCCAAAGATAATAAACAAAATGTACTTTTGAAAAATGTTAAGGAAAGGAGAAGGAATTGAGAAGAGGAATTGTTTACTTTAGATAAGTTGAATAGAGAGAAAATTAGCAAATAAAAATAAAATAAAATAAACTTTGTTAAGGTTCAGGAGATGAAGAAATAGAATAATTAAGTATTATGGAGACAAGACGTATATAATATCAAGGTTGACGATAATGATACAGATTTTTTTTTCTTCGTTTACTATGTGCATATTTAAAAAAAATATGAATTAGAGGCCAATGAAAACTTACTGCGAATTATTATAAAGAAAACATAGAGAGAGAGAGAGAGAGGGGGGGGCAGAGAGAGAGAGAGAGAGAGAGGCAGAGAGAGATAGCATTTTGTATTTATTTAGTATTCATTTTATTGTGAAATGATTATAAAAATAGCTGAAGAAAATTTGAATTTCGGTAATTTCAATGGAAATGCTTAGTGTGCCTCCGTTGTATAAATATACTTTAGGCCTGTATGAAAAAAAAATGGATAGATAGATATAGATTATAGAGAGCTAGAAATTCAAAAAGGGAGAAAGGGAGAGAGAGAGAGAGAAAGAGAGAGAGAAAGGAGGAGAAGAAGCCATATACACGCAGTATCGTATCGTCTCTTTTCAAGGTTCGATAATATACAATCATGTACAGTGCGTCCCACAAAAAAAAACGAAACCCAAAACAAACGTATATTGTGAGCAAACTGTGAGCAGGTTAAATATATTAATTGCTTTTCATAAAGTAAAAGTACAACATGTACTATGTTTTCAGATGATACTTAGATTGCATCAATCCATATACGCTTCACAGAGCAACATTGTTTTGAAATTGGCACGTCAAGATCCATTTGTGCCACATTTTGGTTAAACATTGAAAGCATTAGTATCACCCATTGCTCCCCTCCCGAGCGCCGCCTATGCAACAATCAAAGACGAATGAATGGTATCTCTTTGAAGGCGATCTTCGAGGACCATTTTCCCTATTAAAAAGTGAGAATAAGACTCTGATTATAAGATATATCGATTCCTTGTTTATTCTTCTTTCTAGTGAGATCAACTTCATGGGAGAAAAAATTATCAAACTGTAGAAAACGCCAAATAACCAGACCCTTGCAAAACTCATTACGTATTTATGATCCGGACAACCACGAATTCATTCGAGCTTAATAAATACGTGCGAATTATCTCGCGTGTGGCGCTCTGACTGGTCGTCTATACCTACGTTTTATAAATTCAATAAAAATAGATAATGATGAGGTTTCTTACTCACGAAATACATGTACGTGACCAGATGAGTCTTTCCAACATCATATAGCCTCGTATTCAGGTGAAACAGATTCATTCCTTTACATTAAATAATGATAATAATATTTGTATAAATCTAGAATTCTAGACTAATGTAGTCAGTCCACACTCGTATCGGATGTATCGTCCATTAGTGTAGATTATGTCCGTGTTTACATATTGTTTCTTATTCTTCAATCGTCTTTGTCCTCCTCCCTATATCTCACATGCACAGAGCGCGGTGTCTCCACTGATCGCGCGATCCCCGAAAATACACACACGTCGAAAAACGAGGGTAAAAATTGAAGGACTGTCTCCGTTTTAGCGTTGAGGGTGTGTTCTTTATCTGCTGATTGGGCGCGCGACACGGAAACAGTCCAGGCAGTGGACTCAATCGTCAATGGGATATGATAAATTCATTGGTAAAAAAAAAGAAAAAAAGAAGAAAAGAAATCATTGGTAATAGGCTCCAGACCCGATTGCACACACTTTGATTGATAGTAATAAGAAAATGAATTATGCTTTTATAAATACAGAAGTGTCTGTATAAGCTTTAAAGATGATAATAAAGAAAGTAAATTCATAAACTGTCAAAGAACCATAAACTAGTTCAAGTAAAGGGAATGGCATAATAAAAGGAAATGAAATGCATGTGGTATATCTTTTATACAAACAGAAGTTTATACATTATTTCCTTTGCAACGGAAGTATTAACTAAGAGAATTAGTATTACTAATTCGTAAAAAACTTGTCTTATACTCATAATTATGCTCCAAATTATAGTGAAAACGTTTTATTTATTTACACAAAAATAAGGAGGAAACATAAACTTATTAAGCCCGGAACACAGGCTATATATATTATGGACAGTGAGGTCAGTGAAACGAAGACATTTCTCGAGCAATAATTTTAATTTTGTGTAAGAACTAACTCAAGTGGGATGCCATTGAGTCAGTGACATTTCAAATCAATTACAAGTGTTCCTTATGACCTCTTACATTCTCAAGATAGTCGGATATTCCTTGTGCAACGCAAATAATACAATTACCCAGGTCGAAATTCCAGTTGATACCAGTTGAAACCACTAAGGATTTCCAACTGGTATCTACTGGTTTGAACTGGTCTCAACTGGTCTCAACTGGTACCAGTTAATACCAGTTGATACAATTTGGAAACCAGTAGAAATACCAGTTGACATCTGAGACCAGTTGATTATTACCAGTTGATTTAGCAGTTGATTTACCAGTTGAAAACCAGTAGATGATTACCAGTTGATTTACCAGTTGAAAACCAGTAGAAATACCAGTTGACATCTGAGACCAGTTGATATTACCAGTTGATTTACCAGTTGAAAACCAGTAGATGATTACCAGTTGAAAACCAGTTGAAATACCAGTTGACATCTGAGACCAGTTGATATTACCAGTTGATTTACCAGTTGATATTACCAGTTGATTTACCAGTAGATGATTACCGGTTGATTTACCAGTTGAAAACCAGTAGAAATACCAGTTGACATCTGAGACCAGTTGATATTACCAGTTGATTTACCAGTTGAAAACCAGTAGAAATACCAGTTGACATCTGAGACCAGTTGATATTACCAGTTGATTTACCAGTTGATTTACCAGTTGATTTACCAGTTGATTTACCAGTTGATTTACCAGTTGAAAACCAGTAGATGATTACCAGTTGAAAACCAGTTGATTTACCAATTGAAAACCATGAGATGATTACCAGTTGATTTACCAGTTGAAACTGTTAGATGATATACCAGTTGATTTACCAGTTGAAAACCAGTAGATGATTACCAGTTGATTTACCAGTTGACCAGTAGAATACCAGTTGCTTTACCAGTTCAAAAACCAGTTCATTGTATCTTGTGCATATTCATGATTAATTTGCATATTTTCACAGAAAATATAATTATCATGATCTATCAAGCTAATGTGACAATGCCCATCAATTTTGTGATTGTTATTTTCTTAGTCAATCATTGACAAATATATTATATATAGTTGATCATGTTTTTCATCTAATTTAAGACGTAAAAATAGATATATTGATACATGTAATTACTAACCAGGAAACAAAATGTATAATTTTGTATATATCTATGGTACGAGCTCAAAATTTCTAAAGTGGTATGAGACTTATCTGTAATCGACCTCAAATGATCTCTGTGATGGGGTAATTGCAAGAGTTAATATATTATGGTCCTGTTGGTGGCCAGATGCCAATATTGATTATTGATTATCACAATATCTGTTGATTACTGGTCTCAACTGGTAAATCAACTGGAAATATCAACTGGTATATTAACTGGTAAATCTACTGGTTTTCAACTGGTAAATCAACTGGAAATATCAACTGGTATATCAACTGGTAAATCTACTGGTTTTTCAACTGGTTTGTCAACTGGTCTCAGATAGCGTTGTCTCAATTTCCATATTAAAAACCAGTTGAATATACTGGTTTGAACTGGTACCAGTTGACCAGTTGCCTACTGGTTTCAACTGGTTTTTCGACCTGGGTATAAATAAAAGATTTTGAGCCCCCATACAAAGAGCACTTTAGAATCATTGAAGAAACCATGGAGATTCACAAAAGGAAATTAAAATTAAATATTAACATGGATAAAAAAAGGAGTATGTCTGGAAGTGTGTTACGTGTTTCTATGTTTACATGACTGTACATCATTTTTCCTACCCGTACTCTCAAAAACGTAATGGTAGGATCTCAAGTGTATTCCATTAGAACTGGAAATCTGAAGGAAAAGAAAGTGATTAAAATGCTATTTTGTTAGCGTCAGAGGATTATGATTAGGCGTACATTCTTCATTAGGCTCAATAAGTCATCTTTTCAGGAAATGCTTTATTTATAAAATAATAGTCCTTCAGATAAATGTTTCCAGTGGCTTCTAAACCCTTCTAAAAGCTTCACGTAATTTGGTATGTTATGCAAACCATCTAAAATGAGGGGCGTCACTCGGGGGAGACTTTGAACATTCAAAAACTTTGTTGGCAATCGAAAAAAACGAGACGGTTTCATTTTCTTTTTCAATACTTGTAATTGTTATTATTAATCGTTAATGTTATATTCCATTGATTTATTCATTAATTTTTGCTAACTCATTTGTTGATTAATTCAATGTTGTTTATTCATTCACACATGACATTGTGTTTATTTATTCCATTTATGTATTTCCTTGTATATTTATTTATTTTATTCAATTATTCATACATTAATTTATTTTATATATGTATTTTTTTTTTTATCTATTCTATTATTTCTTAATTTATAATATTAATTTGTTTATTGACTAATTTATTTGTTTATTTGTGTATCCATTCATTAATTCAATAATTAATTCATTAATTAATTTACTTGTTTTCTATTTTATCTTTTTATTTATTTTCTATTACCTTTTTTGTTTTGCTTATTAAAGGAAGAATTTGTTGCAGAATTAAATGTAAATGTGGTCCACCTTGGCCCCATGCATTAAATATTGTTTGGCGACGCAATAGGCGTAGAATTGTTTCTTAACACAGTTTCGAAAAGTAGCTAGACACACAATGGGAATGTTGAAGTGATTGAATTAAATTAGTCTGTAAGCGGCCCTCGAACTTTGTTTCAGTATTTCGTTTTAAAAGGATAGTTGAGTTCTTGTTTAAGACCGCAAATGCCTTCAAAGTGCATGGTTATTGCTCTTATTCTTATTTATGACATTTCTAGTGCTCTTTTAGGACCTAAAATTGCTATGGAGGTAATTTTAGACCTAAAATCGTGTGAAATTTAGCCAATACGATCATACCAATTCAGCTCCACTTAAAAAACAAGACGGTGACCGTTAATTAATTAATTAATAAATAATAACAATTCACGGGCCGGCTGGTTTTGCGTATTATAACCAACACGAAAAAGCAAACAAAAAGCCAGCATCGGCATTGGCGGGAATAAAACGTATACGGCGCTATCTCGTTTTTTCAACGGCTGGTTCAAATAATTTATCGAATATTTGTGTACCACCACAAATATTAGAAGTCGTTATATTTATGTATATTTCAGCCGTCTCTGAACCAAGTTTGATCAACCAAAGATGATTTTGCCATTTAAATTGTATGTTCTTTCAAATTTGACACTCAGTTTTTCATTATCTCACTAAAAAAATAATTTTGTGTAGCACCCTCTGCAACAAAACTCAACTATCCCTTTAAAATGCTTATTAAGACAAATGATCTGCTCATTCGCATGCTCAGCCCCCCCCCCCAACCCCAATTATGCTCAGCGACCCCTGCTAAATAGAAAAGTTTTACGTGGCGTTTATCAATCGTAATGTCACTTTGCAGCGCGTAATTCATTACCCATTCACAAATTTATTTTGGAGGAAAATTACAGTTGAAGCTGTTTATTTTTGGCAATTCTAATATTGGAGAGACTTTGCGTCACAAAATATTTAGCGAAATCGAATAGTTCCCCATGAGCTTACAATGTGTTTTCAAGACAATTTTCATACTAAATTTATCAGCATGAATTTTCGCCTTTCTTGACCCACAATCGCCTTTCTATGTCTGTCTCTCTTTCTCATTTATTTTTATCCTTTCAACTTCCTTTCCCCTAAAATTCTAATAAATAAAATCATAAGCTAATAGTTAGAATCGATGATGTAAGTCCTCAATTACAATGTTTATTTTATGTAGTGAATTAAAAGAAATCGAAAAGAAAATAGTTTTTGACGAAAATTACAGAGAACAAAATTATTATAATTTTAAGAAAATTTCTCACTCTCACTAATAATCGAATGAAGTGCTGACTCAAGAAACCAATTAATGAATAAAAGCTAGACAAGGGAACTCCCTGGTGAAAAATAAAGAACAAAATGTTATTAATGGGCGTCGCTAGAGGAGAAAAGGGAATATTACACCTTTTCATTATTTGTTAGAATTTTCTAAATAATAATAAAACGGTGCTTATAAAGCGCTTTCCACCGAAGTCTATAAGCGCTATAACAAACAAAATGCAATGAAAAACTATTATATATTAAACAAAAAATTACAAATAAACCTACAAATTACAATACATATGAAATATACATCAACGTGAACAGAGTAAGTTAATCATCATAAGCAATTTTTAATAAATGTTTCTTAAGACAAGTTTTGAATTGGTTGACAGTCTGACAGTTTTTGACATGTAAAGGTAGTTTGTTCCAAAGTTCAGCAGAAGCTTTGCAAAAAGAGCGATGACCATAAGAAAGAGTTGACACCAAAGTAGACACGAGGTTTAATTGTGGAGATGACCGTAGATTGCGTGAGGGTTTGTATTCCTGGATTAGTAAATTGGTGCCAATTCATAAATACATTATAACTCTTGCTGGCATTTTTTTTTTTTTGGGGAGTCTCATGGTTTTTATTAACCTATTCGGAAAATTCCCAAATCCAGGGACCCTTTGTTCACTAGTTGAACAAAATATAAGTTTTCCACACACACCTACGCCCACTCACACATTTAACTGTTGTATTGACGCATTTGGTAATTGGGCTCAGGGGGAATAAATACACCAAGGGAGTAATCACTTGATGCACATGTGACGGGTATATAGACTCTACTGCTTAGTGCAGTTCTGCCAGGATGATGATGGTGGTCGTGTAGTCCAGTCAAAATAGCGAATTTTAGGGGGTCACCCCCCCAAAAAAAAAAAGCCAAAGAATTTATTCCACTGCAATGATCTTAGGGATAATCCTTTAAACAACATACTACATACTTAAAGTTTAGGAGAATCTAAGTAGTGGAAATCAGTTAAAATTTAATGTGCATGATACGCACATTAGTTATTGTCTTATTAGGAAATTTATATTTTCGCTACAAAGTTGCATTGAAGTAGTAAACTTAAACGGTCTTAATGCTTAAAGTTATGTTTATAAGGTCAGCGAACACAATTAACATTTTTTTCAGATTCATTTCATGACAATAATTTGCATAATATGCAAATTGACATCATCCATGACAATTTTTTTTTTTTTTTTTTTTGGGGGCATCTAACTACCAGATTGAAATACATTAAATTCCACACATTACGCTCTTAATGTTACTAAACATGGTAGACACATTTTGATGTCCAAATTGTGAACCAAAATAATGTGCATAATATTCAACATCCTTCATAAAGAAATCAAAATTCATATTTTCTCATAAAATTGCATCTTTATATCCAATGAAACAAATAGAGTATTCAATCCGATGTTTTCAAGGGCAGTGAAAATGATGGAAATATTTCCAACATAATGCATAATGCGCAAATAATGTTCAACAATAAAGACATTAAAATTCATATTTTCATCTTAATATCGTTGTAAATAACCAATTTGAACACAAATCAAGTGTTCAATCTAATTTTCGAGGTCAGTGAAAAAGGTTGACACATTCTCTAATCAATATTATGGTTAATGTTTGCAAAATATGCACATGAGTTTCCATAAAAATAAAAAATAAAATAAATAAATAAAAATCATATTTCATTATAATTTGCCATCTAAGATCCCACTTGAATCAATTCAAGTAATGTAATTGATGTTAACATTGTCACTAAACATGATGAATACATTTTAAGATTACTATAACAAGTAAATGTTTACATGATATGCATCGACCATAAAAAAATATCATGGAATAAATCTGAAAATGTTGTCATTGTGTTCTTTGACCTTGTAAACCTCACTTTAACCAGTAAGACCATTTAAATTTAGAACTTAAGTGCAAATTTAATAATAATAATCTAAGCCATAATGTTTGTCCTACAATTAATGTATGCGATTCGCATTCTGACTATTGAAAACTTGAAATACAAAAATCTGTAACAGGTGAATGAACTAATTTGTAAGATGGTACTTAACAAAGATTTTTGCATTAAATTTGATTACATTACGAAAAGGGTCTATTCCGCCAATTCGGCTCATTGGCAATATGCGAGTGGTGCTTTGGCTGTGACAATCGAAAGTACTTGACAATCAATTACATCCTGTAAACCCGATTCGTTTAATTAACCTTGCTTATTGCTACATGTCATATACCCATCGCAGATTCAGGTGTGCAATGCGCATCCGGCTAGTGCTCTACCTTTGAATTCCAATCTTGCACAACATACGAATGTAAAAAAGTGCCCCTTTCAAATATTAGAGATAAAATGCACCCCAAAATAAATAATTAAAACAATAAACAATAGACCCCCTTGTCAGAGAGTTCGTGAGTGAATTAGCATATACCAACCAACCCTTCCTATGGGATAATAGTTTATGGAGTATAGTAATCAGCATCTATCACCCCCTAACCCTTTAAAAATGTATTTCATTATTATTAATTTTGTTGTGTCATAAATTTTGTAAATATGAAAACTTTCCCTTCCTTCTTTAGAGGAGGTTAGGGTTGGAGGGGGTGGGAGGGGGAGGGTGTAGCATAAAAGCATAATTTCTTCATCTTAAATACACAGCATAATAATTATTATGATTGGGATATACTCGTATACTTGGGCATAAATCATTTCAGATTTTTTGTTGTCATTGGAAAAGACATAACTTTGACCTAAGCTCCCTGAAAAGGGGGTATCTAACCAAAAAAACAAAGAGAGGTGGAGAAAGGGAGAGTGAGAGAGAGAGAGAGAGAGAGAGAGAGAGAGAAGGATGGAGGGAGGTGGAGAGAAATAAAAAATACAGAGGAAGAGGCTGTGGGATAGGGAGCTAGAGGGAGAACACTCTATGAGGAGACGGGAGGATGAAAGAAAATTAGAAAATTAATGAAAGAGAGACAGAGAGCATGGGAGTGAGAGCGGGAGAGAGAGAGAAAGATAGAGAGAGTGAAGAGAGAGATGTTCATTAATTCATACCTTTGAGATGGCGAATGCTTTCTTGCATGCATGTGCTGAATACCACCGTTGCGTGAATGTGAGAGACGTGCGGAATTGTATTTAATATTCTGCATCATATCCGAGCGAGCGACCGAAAATAGTCGCTGACTTACGTCGATACTTCGTGACGTTTTTCATATATCAATATGATGATGATGATGATGAAAAGGGATTGGGCGAGTATGTAAGACCCGTCACCGGGAGCTTTTATGCTGTGGTTTTATTGCACGAAGCATTCGAGTTTGCCCTTTTCATGCCACAATCGACTTCGCTGATCATTTGGGGTTGATGACGTAATTTGACGAGATGCGCGAATTTTTTACTATTGTGACGGAGGAAATATAAAATTGAACTTCGAAATGACTGACTGATTATATCCTGCCGCCTTGCAATAAAGTCGGCCAATGCGTAATTATGATCGGTGTATTTCTGCTTGATCAAAGCTAGGTCAATAAATTAAGAAATTTGTGGTCCTTTTATTTTGTTTATTTTGTTCATTTATCTATATTTTTGCCTATCATACCCCAGCCAAGTTTTGTAGTATTTTAAGTATGTGAAGAAAAAATGATTTGTCTCGTTTTGCGTTTCTTGAGGATGTGACATATTAAAGCTTATATCTATCTACTTCATTGAGAAGATAAAGAAATCAGCCCTTCGTACATTGTATACAATTGTCATGTATTTCATAATTTGTTCATATTTATTTTTTAGAAGGAAACGAATTTTTATTGAATTGACAGTGAATAGAATCTTTCAGAGTATGATAACGATGGTAAAATGATAGTGTTTGAACATTTGAAAATTTGTGACGTCCACATAGAGAGTTTGAAAATACGACACAACCTTGAAATAGACAGAGAGATACGAAATACGACTGTATCCAGCACATCCCCTTGTGTGAAACAAGAAATGTATTTCATACATGATAATGATCTTACACAAGACGATGCGGAGGGGCGAAAATAGTTTGAAATACTTTAAGTTTAACATCGAGGTAAGTCAAGATATAATATGGGCCTACAGGTAATATTGCAACCTTATGAAGGTTAATCTATCATACTTTATGTGACGGGCAGCGCCAGAGAATTTCACAAGTTTCATTTTTCACAATAATGCTTTTATTCGTCTTGTATTGAAGGAATAAAGCCTGAAGAAGGTTGCCGCTCTTACCAAATGTTATCTTTTTATTTTTGTTCTTCGAAATATTCCCCCTAGAGTGCCTAGACTTTAATTATTATCATCTTGCAGCCCACACTACTTACTTCGCACCACATGTAATGTATTCTTTAAGAATCTTCGTGCATAACGATCCGAAAGCACAGATTACTGTATTTCATTATGTATCACACATAATGCTTCAGAGATTCCTCCCTCACATCTTCCATCTCAACAACCTGCCCCTATTCTCCCGGGCCCTCAAATCTAGCCCCCCCCCCACATGAGGATGGTTAAGGGCGATACACAGGTCTTCATTTTCAAAATTCTGTTTTGTACATTTCGTATTGTCATTTTTGTGAATGCACGTTAGAGAGAGAGAGAGAGAGAGAGAGAAGGGGATGCTTGGTAAAAGTATCATAAGATTTCATCTATATTATTATCTTTTCGTGAGAAATATTCCCCCTTGACTGTAATTTGTATTATCTTGCAGCCCACAACACCCAATACTCACTTCGCACCACATATTATATTTGTTCTTAAAGAATCTTCGTGCCTAAAACTCCACAGGCACACTTTATTCTATTCCATTACGTATCACGCATAATGCTTCAGAATATACCCCTTCACCCATCTCAACCCCTTGCCCTCATACTCCTGGGTCCCCTAATCTCCCCCTCATC
Organism: Mesocentrotus franciscanus; assembly: GCA_037976565.1. NCBI lineage: Eukaryota > Metazoa > Echinodermata > Echinoidea > Camarodonta > Strongylocentrotidae > Mesocentrotus > Mesocentrotus franciscanus. The sequence continues at coordinate 8,771,873 of CP137671.1, forward strand.
AATCCGTAACCTAAGGCTAGTATAGGGATGTTCCCTGAAACAGATAAGCTTCGATCAATCAGTCCGTTACAAGATCGCGCGTTCCTGCGGCGCCCGGTTATATCCGCCTGTGTATTTCCTCACAACTTGCTCGCCTTTTTATCCATTTCATATTTTGACCTCAATCTGTGAGGGGGTTCTGTATCTTCTGGCATCATTTTTTTTCCGAGGGTCGTGCGGTAAAAAGGGATAATGGCTTGCCCTACTTGTGCGCGCAGTCATATCGATCTTTGTTCTCAATTCGAGTTCACTTTGATCTTCCCTTTTTCCCCTCCCTCTCACTCCGTCCCTCCCACTCCTATCTTTCTCTCTTACACCTTTCTCTCTTACGTCTTTATATCTTACGTGTCTTACTATCTTACGTCTTACTATCTTTCTATCTTATGTGAGAGAGAAAGATATGAGAATATCTTTTTCTCACACATTTTTCTCTCAGCCACCAGGCCTCGCCCCATTTTGGCTCGCTTGTGAAATTTATAAACAGGATAGTTGATATTCACCCACCAGGCCTCAGCCCCCCCCCCCCACCCCCGAAGAAAACATGCCTATGATTTCAGCGCTCCCATGCACATTTTCATTATGTGTAAATGCATAAGAAATTTCATTTTTGTAGGGTTAAAAATGCATCAAAAAAAGAAAAGAAAAAGGAATTTCATCGTATCTCCCGGTTGCCATAATAACTAGATACGAATAATCGAGTGTGGTGTTATTGTGAGACAATATTGAAAATGAAAACTCATTTTCTGTTAAAAAAGTTGTAAACAATAAAAGTCCACTCCAAAACTAACTCACTTTCAATAGAAGCAGAAAAATCAGACAAACCAATTAAAAAAAGTTTGAGCAAAATCTGATAGCTAATAAGAAAGTTATGAATTTTTAATGACATGAAAAACTTTGAAAATCACTAGACAAATTGGCAACTCACCCATGAGTCTGTGACGTCATGTCCTCACTATCCGATTTTGCTCAAACTTTTTTTGATTGGTTTGTCTGATTTTTCTGCTTCTATTGAAAGTAAGTTATTTTTGGAGTGGACTTGCCCTTTAAAAACGTTTTATCCCTCCTTTAAAAAATATAAAAATCACAACCCTGCACAGAATACATACTCTCTCTGTCTCTTTTCATGGACGTCTTCTATCTTTCACTCCTATCTCCATTTCTTTTTCTTCTCTTCTGTACGCTACATGAAGGACGAAGATTGGATCACCTCAAAGCATTTTTTCTTACAACTAATTTATTTTCATATAAGACTTTTCATGTTCATAATAATAATAATAATGGTGGCTTCTTATATAGCGCACATGTCCGTCACGTAACTTGTGACGCTCCTGGCGCTGCCCCGATTACTGATTCGCATATAATCTTTGAAGAGCGTTTGCGAGCAATCTATCTCATAATAGTATCTCACGTTCTTTTATTTTCTTTCCTTCATCTCTCCCCTCGCTCTCACGTCTCTTTTTTGTCCCGTTTAATTGTGGAGTGGGGGTGGGCACGTGCCCATCCTCGTAGCTACGCCACGGATAACCTCAAACCATTTTACACAAAGCGAATCCAGTTCCAGGAAGAAGGTGGAAAGTACTCAAGTGGCCCAATCAGAGTCCCTGTTGAACCCTATTGGGGGCCTTTGGGATGAGATGGGGTATTAGTAGGCAGTACATCAGAATAAGGGGCAGGGTCAAAAGTGAAAAGTTGCAAAATGAAATGGTAAGCACTGGTTTTGTTATATGCAGAGTACTCTTCATTCATTCTAAGATTTTTTTTAAATAAATGACGGGGGAGGGGGGTATTGTTCACAACTGATCATCCATGAATGCTAAATTTTAAAGAATCTGAAATTGAAATTCATGCATTATGGTGACAGGTCAGGCAAGGTTCGCTACTGTTTGGTCATGTGAAGCAGCATGCCTAAGTTAACAAATGTAGGAAAGGCCAAAATAATATGCTACAGTTGAATAGGCAATAGGGCAAATTGAATGCACAGTCGAACAAGAGTAGAGCAGTTTGCAACTTTCCACTGTCGACACTGCCCCTTATTTTGATTTACTGCACAATCCATGACTGAAAAATCATAACAAATAGGGTATCGCTAAATATATTACTCATTGCGGATGTAGTATCGAAAATAATATCGCTAGTGATATTCGTTTGTCTCGCAATGTGGTCAATAAGGAATTTAAAACACCCTTGCTTACATTAGTTTTTATCACCTGACGAAGTGTTGCAGCGGCGCACGAAACGTCGAGATCTTTTAGATTCCTTATTGACCACATTGCGAGACAAACGAATATCACTAGCGATATTATTTTCGATAAATAGGGTATCGTTTAAAAAAAAGAATAAACCTACTTTCTAATGATACTAAACAAAGCAAATGTGCATGACAAGAAAGATAAATTATAATTGATAATACTTGAGTTTCCAAACTTTTTTAAAGGGTTTATATAATGTATATATTTAAGTTTTAATAACATTTTTGTTACTGAGGATTATAGAGGAACAATTACCCAGAGATTTTTAATGAATTTTCAAGTATTTACTATGAATGGTTTGTTTTCTATGGCATTAATGCCTGGTTGCCATCGTTTGTGGGCTGCATAGTGTGTATGGACTTCTAGGTGAGTTGGCATCATTCAACGGTTTTTTTTAACGTGCATGGAGCATGACTTTCAATGCACAAGATTGATAGCTCCTCTATAACTAGCCAATAAGAACAAAGTGTCTTAGGGCACTCCTACCGTGTCAGAGATTCGAAAATGGAACCTCCAAAATTGAAATTGGTCATTATTTAGTTAAAATGTTTTACTGTGGTTTTAAACGAATTCAAAGTTTAAAACGATTTTTGGCCATTTCTTCATATGGCCTATACTGTGTGGATTTAGAGCTCCGCTATGCCGATTTGAGCCCTAAGTTCAGTAAGATTCAGACAAAAGCTTTCGGCATGTGACATAATATATGAGAGAGTAATAATCAACAATTCAGCTTTCATTTGACAAAAGTTGAAAACGCATTTTGGCCATTTTATGTGCATTGTGCGAATAAGCCCTCCGATATGACGGTTTGAGCTCCAACTTTAATCTGAAACAGTAAGACTCACCAAAAAATATCGTCATTTCACATATATGAAAGTAAAAAGCAAGTTTTCTGCTTTAAAATATTGTTGGCCAATATTGAGTTAAATGTCATACGTTAGTTTTAAAAGCCTTCAAATTTAAAAACGCATTTTGGCTATTAATTTTGTATGTGCATCGTGTGAATAAGCGCTCCGCTATGCCGGTTTAAGCCTCAACTTCAATCTGAAACAGTAAGACCCAGACAAAAACTTTCGGCATGTCACATATGAGAGTAAAGACCAACTATTCAGATTGTATCTCATATAGATCATTATTTAGTTAAAATGTCATACGATAGTTTTAAACTGCTTCAAGTTTAAAAGCGAATTTTGTCAATTTCGTAGTGAAGTGTGCGGATTAGAAGAGTTCCCCTGGTTAGGCCGGTTTGAAACAGTGAGACCCATGCAAACAAAAATATTCGACATATATGAGAGCAACTTCTGAGCTTTAAAATGATGCACTTCGTTATTTAGATACAATGTCATACGATTGCTTTAAAAGCGTTCAAATCTAGTCTCTTATACTCCAGTTGCCTAATTTACCGTTAACCGGAGATGTGCACAATTTTCTTTTCCTTTTCGATTGGTTGTTTTGGAGACACCTTAAACTATGGTGGCTCCTAAGGGACACGCAAACGCAAAAATTTGACGTATACGTATGCAACAAATTTCTTGTCTTTTACGTCCAAGACGTGAAAATCAAAAAAATTGACGTATACCTATGCAACAAATTTCTTGTCTTTTACGTCCAAGACGTGAAAATCAAAAAATTGACGTATACCTATGCAACCACTTTCTTGTCTTTTACGTCCAAGACGTGAAAATCAAAAAAATTGACGTATACCTATGCAACCAATTTCTTGTCTTTTACGTCCAAGACGTGAAAATCAAAAAATTGACGTATACCTTTGTTTGGTAATTTTTCATTTTCTGTACTCAATGGCCCTGAAGGGACACGCAGACGTGAAAATCGGCTGGAAAATCTGCGTCAAATATTCACGTCTGCGCCTCCAGAAAGGGACACGCAGACGTGAATATTGGACGCAGATTTTTTTTGGCTGGAAAATCTGCGTCCAATATTCACGTCTGCGTCTCACACGCAGACGTGAATATTTGACGTGAATTTTTTTTCAGTAAGCTGAGCACCATGCAGGAAGATAAGTGTATCTTGGTTTGTTTTGCTATGTTTTTAAACAGCTTTATCTCGACATTAATTGTACCAGGAATACAGCTTCCTGATTGTACACCACTTCATTATATTTTATGGTCTAAAATTGACATAGATACATAGGCCTAGATACATTACGCTTTGATATTTGTAAACATATTTTGCCTGTACCAAGCAATTACTTCTTTTGTGCATCTTGTTGCCATTTGCCCCCTCCTATCACACCCTTTTCCTCTATTTCTTTCTTTCTCTCTCTCCCCTTTCTCTTAATGTCTCACCACTCTCTCTCTCTCCTTTCTCTCGATCTTTTCTAGCTCCTTTCTCCCCTCTCTCTCCTCTTTCTATCCCAATTCTGTCTCCCCTCTGTATTTCTCTCTCCCAATGTCCCCATTTCTCTCTCCTCTTTCTCCTAATCTGCCTCCCCCTCTCCCTTTCTCTTCTCCTTTCTCCCAATCTGCCTCCCCCTCTCCCTTTCTCTCTCCTCTTTCTCCTTTCTCTCTCCCAATCTGTCTCTCCCCTCTCTTCTTTTCTCTCTCTCTCCTATCCTCCCTCCCTTCCCCTTCTCTCTGTACTATGTGTATTCGAAATTTCTCGGCATTTACCACAATAAATCCATTTCCAAGCATGCAAGTCATGACACAACGGAAAAATTATTATTACCATTTGTTTTCACGAAATGTAAAGAATTGTTTATAATTTATTAATGTTTACTTTCTTCAATTGCTACTGAAATACATCTCAAGTTGACTTATGAAATTACATACATGTAGTTAAATATTTATAAACCGTTTTCATGAAGATTATGTTATACATTTTTAATTTTTAATTAATACTATACAGTGAAAAGAAAAATGATATTGATTCTCTGATTGTTTAACACAATTTCATACATCACTTTGGAACAAAACAACAACAAAAATGCATTTAGTTCAGCTCATTGAAGACCACTTTACAGTTGTGTTACTATAAACAAATGTTGAATATCACATGAAATAATTAACAAAATGTTGTCCTTTTTCAAACACTAGTCGAGATCTAAACAGTAATATCACTATACATCATAATTCCAGTACATGTATACAGGTAAATTGTCAGCATAATTTGAAGAATTGGAAAACTAAACAAAACAGTTGAATTAACATATAGTATAGTTCTACTTTCAGGGTTTCATACAGGTGTAAAGGAACATCACAACACAAATTAATTACTTTCTTAACTTTTCTTAGTGTCCAAATGAAATGGAATAAAATATAATTTTGTTTCTCTCACATTGAGTAGACAATATCTTGCATTTAGATTTCATGCAAACCAATAAATATGTAAAATGTATTGTAAAATGTAATGTACCAGCCCAGTGGCGGATCTACGGGGGTTTAGGCGGTTTAAACCCTTGGGCTCCCAAGTGAAAATGTGATGTGCATAGAAGAATGCCATGTGTCCAGACCCACACAGTATCCGCATCGTCATTGGGTCAACCCCCCCCCCTGGTAACTTAACCATATAACTCTGGATATAACTGTGTATTAAACTGTTACTTGATTTAAAAGACGTTATCATGCAATGCTTTTTATGGTCTCCATTGTGTTAGTAGATGCCAGGAAAACATCAGCCGCTACGTTGCTCGGACTCGTGGACGGTTTAAACCCTTGGGCTGCCAAGTGAAAATGTGATGTGCATAGAAAACGCCATCATGTGTTCAGACCCACACAGTATCCGCATCGTCATTGGGTCAACCCCTGGTAACTTAACCAAACACATGATAACTCTGGATATAACTGTGTATTAAACTGTTACTTGATTTAAAAAGACGCTATCATGCACTGCTTTTATGGTCTCCATTGTGTTAGTAGATGCCGGAAAACATCTCCGCATCGTCATTGGGTCAAACCCCCTTAGCAAAAATCTAGATCCGCCCCTGTGAGCCATGAGGAGTGGTGGAGTTGTTGATGTGCTAGGAAGACTAGTCATGTCTTCACTGCTTCTAGGCTTTGTTGGAGGCTTGCGTTTCTTAACAGTCTATAAGGGACAAAGATGAAAATAGTTTGGAAAAAGAAATGGTTAATTCTCCGAAAATTCACAGATTTCACTAATCATTGTCCTTAAAATATAACAGCCATTATATTGGCATTTCTATAGTAACTCAGGTTATATTTTCATTTCAGATAGATTTTTAAATATAAACAAAGATGTTCATTTATGTGCAAATGGACAACATAAACCTGCATACTACTTGACAGAAGTAAAGCAAATGATATTCATAAAGACATATTTCTTTTTTTAATGTTCTGTTCCCTTCTCATGGATATGCCGATATACAGCAGAAACATCATGCCTTCAAATGTTGTCTTACATTTATGAAATTGAAATTGCATTTTTAAATTGGTGTTACTGGTTTCTTTTGGAAAGGGATACATACTTTGGACCAGATCAGTTTACATTCCCACAATATATGAGTAAAATATGCATTTAAGATTTGAAATGCAAACTCTTTTAGAAGAACTTTTCTATGATTCAAACCACTCATCTGGAAATGAATTGAAAGTTGAATTGAACTGAAATTAATTAACTACTGGAACAATTATAATCATCTGTTGAGAGCCAGAAGGGAATTAACTCTGTGTTAAAATATATGATTTAACACCCTTCTAGCTCTCACCATACAATATTTTCTTAAATAAAGGAAACATTCAAATAATCTATCAAATTTCACAAGTTTCATCTTTAATCATTACCACAAGAGAATTTAGCATTCATTTGGTGTTTACCTTCTGCAGATGATCAGGGAAGAGGAAAATGGTTGGAATAGCACCTTGGCGAAGTCTGGTTGTCTGGCCAATGCGGTCAAAACACTCTGCTTCAAAGTGGTCCGAGCACACGGTGGACTACTGGCTTGGTGTCCACTTGTCCCTCCTCATCTTGACAAGCCATTCTTTCAAAAGGGCTGGACCAGCTTTGGGAAACCTGGAAATTAATAGAAAACAAGATAATGGAGGATAAGTGGGATGCTGAGAACATCTTCATTTCATTTGCCTTTTATATTGCATTTGCCTTTGTCCTATTTGTATGCATGATAGCATGGGGATGTGTGTCCAGACAATGATAACAAAAATTAACTGGTCAATTTTTGCTGTTTGATTTTATTTCAAAAATAAACACGTACCCCATCAAGCATTCTTTTAATATTTGCAATACATAATCTTGTTAACATCACAGCATAGTGACAGTTTGCATGAACCTGTCCAGATCAATTTTACAAAGCAAAGCATTTCAAAAGCAAAAGCCAAAGCTACATGTCATTCACTCCAGCAAAGCATAGTAGTCAATGCTAATGGATGCGTATGCATGTCACTCACATCATGACATGTATTGTATGCAACTAATGCAAGGTTATTTGCAGCATGCAGATAGGCTAGTCGATGCAGATGTCCAAAAATATGGCAAAGATCTGGGGCGCGGAGGGCCAAAGTCAGAAAAGAGGGGTTTGCCTGCCACTACCGCATAAAATAAGCACACCTTGTTTATTTGAAAGATTTTATCATAATACACAATATTTCAGAGGTGTTTTTTTAAATTTGTTGCGAACAATCCTAAATCGGAGGGCGTCCAAAAAGCGGCCCTTTTGACGAAAAATAGTATTTTGTGAATTATATTTTAAGGGAACCTTAAACCACCATGAGTTTGGTGTCATATGAAAGAGAATTAAATCATCTAAATTTTGATACCAATTTCAATGAAATTGGGATTAATTAACATTGCAAATTTAAGTAAAAAACATGATTTTTGTGATTTTTTCCAAATATTGAATTTTATCAATAATCGTTATTTTACATATATCAAAATTGGAGAAATGCATTTTTGTAACTTTCCAGGAATTTGCCCTTATACAATGAAAATATACTGTGAAAAGGAAAGCTTTATATCTCTTTTCAATAAAAAGTTATAGCAACCCAAAATTATTGATTCGATTTCCACAAAAACAACATTTTTGCCCACATGTGTATTAACTGTATGCATATACCTGTATTAGTGTATTGAGAACCTGTTTGGTGTGTTTACATCGAGTTTTAAAGATAACTTTGAGTAAACCTTTAATCACCATGGATTTGGTGTCAAAAGATGAATAATTGAAATACCTTCAAGTTGATATCAATTTCATTGAATTATGTAGAGTGTGAAATGTAAATTTTGAGCCAAAAGGTGCTTTTTGTAGATATTTTTTTCCCCTCTAATTTTGGCCAGTATCTTGGTATAGTAACTGGACAAATGTGACTGGAAATTTAGTATTGCAGAAAGTTCAAGTGATTTGGAGTGCTGACTGCAAATGATAAGTATTTCTTCTGTACTCTGAGATGTTTCAGGAAATGTGGGCATTGACAGTTGCTCCCCCACCCCGCCCCTTCCAGCCTCTTTTCATAATCTTGCCCATGACCAAGACAAGTTAGTCCATGAACACGAACAAAGTAATGCAGACAGTCCAGACAGTTAAAAGGATTAGGCCAGGAGAGTGCTTAGTGCAATTGATAAGTATTTCTATACTCTGTGATGTTTTAGAAAATGGGGGCATGGGCAGGTGCCTCATCCCCTCCCCACACACAATTAACTATTATTTGACACCACCCCTTCCATCTGTCATCTGACCGCTTAGTACAATCTTGTCATGGTAAAGACAAATATTTGAACATAATCAAAGACAGATCATTTAAAAAAATCATGCTTGTGATTTAGCTGGGATTATATAAACAGCCACGAGACCAACAATGTAGGTCTCTTGAACCCTCAGAAAAATTGTTGGGATGCCCATAAAACTGACATGGCGGTCTTGTGAATCCTCAAGTAATTTTCAGAAGACCATGCATAAAGCCGAAGCGTTAATGTGCTGTAAATTCTTTTCAATACATGTGGATATCAAGTCTGAGCCAAACATTTTTTTATTTTTATTATTGAAGAAAACACATATAAATACTTTTATTTGCGTTAATATAGAAAACATTACTTAATTTACAAGCATTAGAATACAGTTTATTGCATTGATATTTATTTGCTTCATAAATATACATGTATGTACAAAAAGCAATGTGTATATAGATTTTCTGGCCTAAGGTACTCTTATTTAAAAAGGTCCATTTTGGAGGGTAAATGTTTATGAACGCCCAAACCTCTTATACATTTTAATGAAAAATTTAATGAAGACTTATAACTAAGGCTTAGGGTATTGCTCGAAGGGGTGGGCGTGGGAATGAATTTCCTATTTTCATTTCTGAATATTTCCCGCACGGGAGTCACTCAGGCCTTCTTGTGGTTCTGAAAAGGAAGGGTTCGCACATCAGTGTTTTACCCTAAATTGTTTTAATATATATTTCATTATTCACCTTGGATTCGCCTAAGCAGAAAGGAGCGACATTATGAAATTGCCTTAACTCGCCTTTCTTTCTAAATTTGGACGTCTTCCGATCACACTAGCACAACTTCACTATCAACATGAATTTAATATATCTTTGGATGCTGTTTCAATGTGGTAAAATTAATTATTTGTTTTAAAATTCCTATCCACTATATGTCCTTAAGCAACTAAAACTTTTACAGCTTTGTCGAAAGATCGAATAACCAGATAACAACAGGACTACAACATTTAGACAGGCCTTTTTATTTTCTACATCATGTCTTTGACACAAAACTTATTTGATGTTTCCAGGGGCAGACTGGGACTGAACATTGGTTTTTAAAGTGTTATGCGACCTGCCCACTGAATATGTAAGATGCATATATATCAAGTGGCCCTCAGACCACAAATCGACTGGACCTTGATCCAACCAAAAATAAAGAGCTGCTCGTGGGAAAAATTCCCAAACTCCCCACGGCCAATCTGTCTCTGGATCTTTCCTTATAGGATACGTGTATCTTTTATCTACCCAAAATGACAAATTTGTCACTGGCAGTTGTCAGCGGAAGCCCCTTGTAAAAAGTAAAGCACATGCGTCGATTGAGAGAGAGAGAAAAGAGAGGGGGTGAGGGTTGACACCACGTCAACTCAATAGTTTGATAAACATTGTATCCTTGCATATAACGAAAAATCTTTAAAATCTAATGAGCCATTTTTTCTTGAATATTCTTCAATCTGGTCAGGAAATTCTAATTCTAGGGATTTGTTTGTATGAATAACTATGTCATTTTCTTATTTACATAAATGCATTTTTATTATTTACCATACATGGTGATTCAATTCTCAAACATTCATCCCACACCCATTTCCATTATAAACATTGTCTTCATGTCTTATGCCTTAATTTATTTCTAAATTCAGAACTAGTTTGCATTCTAAACACATCTTGGTAGTTTTAAATCTCATTACTATTTCAAATTGGGGTGGCGGGGTTGGTGAAACGTTCTTAAACCCATCTCCAGGATGTTCCAGGATGTACACGTTACCAAAACTAAGGAATTAATAATTCCAAGATTTCTTCCAAACTCACCCCCATAATACATGCATAATGCTGCATTTATCCATCATTTTCTTCAAAATTAAGAACTTCTTTGCATTATAATCATGTCTTGGTGATTAAAATCTCAGACTTTTATGATGTGGGAAAGGACTCTTTTCCTAACCTACATGTATTTTTGATATATCCAACATTTTTTTCAAAAGGAAAATGCATCATTATTTGCCTGGATAAAAAAAAATCCCCGTTCCCATTGTCACGATAGGCCTGTAAGCTGGGCCTTCTTTCCATTTTCTTCAAAATTTTATTTAGGTCATTGGCTGATTTAAATGAGAATTGGATTTTCTGAATAAAAATTTAAAAAACAATGTTCTCAGCATCCCCTTCATTCTCTGAGTATCCTTCTAATTACTCTTAACGTTATAACATGGTGTGCATCATAGCAAGTCTAGATAAGGTAGATAATTAAACAGAATCTATCCATGTACCAGCCTCGACTCCTTTTTGGCTGGCGTTCTGGACAGCCAGGATAATGCCAATATCTTGTCAGGACATAGAACATAGGATCAATCACAATGCCAGGAGGTTTGTTCAGGAGTGAGGAGGCGACACCATGTGAAGTGGATTCACTACTCGCTAGTGCCCTTTGGCAAGGCATTATTCCAAAATTCCTCAGAGAGGACTTACGAATGTGGGTACCCTAGTTTCTTACAAGCATACACATGTTTTCTTAGTAGTCAGGCAAAATAAACCATCAAACCAAACATGGCGATACTATATTATATTCATGTTGATAGATGCACTAACTTGTCTAGGTCATGGGCAAGATTATGTCAAGCGGCTGGAAGGGGCGGGGTGGGAGGGGACTGCTAATGCCCACATTTTCTGAAACATCCCAGAGTAAACAAGAAGTACTTATCAATTGCAGTCAGCACTCCAAATCCCTTGAACTTTCTGCACCACTAAATGTTCAATCACTGTTGTCCAGTTAATATACCGAAATACTGGCCAAAATTAGAGGGAAAAATATCTACAAAAAACAATTTTTGGCTCAAAATTTACATTTCACACACTACATAATTCAATGAAATTGTTATCAACTTGAAGATATTTCAATTATCCATCTTTTGACACCAAATCCATGGTGATTAGAGGTTTTACTCAAAAGTTATCTTTAAAACTCAATGTAAACACGCCAAACAGGTCCTCAATACACTAATACACGTACATGCATACAGTTAATACACATGTGGGCAAAAATGTTGTTTTTGTGGAAATCGAATCAATAATTTTGGGTTGCTATAACTTTTTATTGAAGAGACATATACACTTTTCCTTTTCACAGAATATTATCCTTGTATATGGGTAAATTCCTGGAAAGTTACAAAAATGCATTTCTCCAATTTTGATATATGTAAAATAACGATTATTGATAAAATTCAATATTTGGAAAAAATCACAAAAATCATGTTTTTTACTTAAATTTGCAATGTTAATTAATCCCAATTTCATTGAAATTGGTATCAAAATTTAGATCATTTAATTCTCTTTCATATGACACCAAACTCATGGTGGTTTAAGGTTCCCTTAAAATATAATTCACAAAATACTATTTTTCGTCAAAGGGCCGCTTTTGGACGCCCCTCCGATTTAGGATTGTTCGCAACAAATTAAAAAAACACCTCTGAAATATTGTGTATTATGATAAAATCTTTCAAATAAACAAGGTGTGCTTAGTTTATGCGGTAGTGGCAGGCAACTCAAAAACCGAGCATGATATTTGACTTTGGCCCTCCGCTTATTAGTGAAAGGTAGATCTATATTAATTGTCAAAACAAATTGAAATTGCGTGTAATAAGATCTAGAGTCTAGACCTCTAGAATCTATATCAAAATATCTCTCTTAAAAATTAAAAGTAGGGGTCTATACAATTACAACTACAAGTATAGCACACACAACGTCGCTATGCCTATGCTATGGCTATGCGCAGACATATAACCAATGACTTCTTGTTATTTAGATTTGTTATGACTGAATTATTAGACCCTAACTCAGTACTTGTTTCACTTTCAGTTTCAGGCTTCACCAACATACTGACTGACATAGAGAGCAAGCTGTCAGTGTCAACAAACTAGTCTAACAACATGGTTTTTACTAATAGTAATACTAGGGCTAGGCTCTCGAGCTAGAAGTAGCACTAAAATGACTAAATATTTATGTGTTTGCCTATGTTTTCTTCTTTTCACACCTAACCAAGTACCAACACATATCCCCACTTGATTGGATTCAGTTTATGACTTTATGACTTATGTTTTGTGGCTTTCCCCTTCCCCAGGCCAGGCCAGGCCCAGCCAAGTTACAAATATTCACACATAGTCATAAAAACAAGCAGATGGGACTACAAGCGAAAACTAGACTACAAATAGTACAATGTCGCGACGATTAGATTATCATATGAAACCAGTCTTTAAACGCTAATTTTTGTAATATCTAAATGAAATGATCACTTACTTGTGAAATGTTTTCAAGGAGCCTTTCACGAGTCGATTTGTGCATTTGATGGCTGCACAAAAAGGCATTTTGTTGACATTTAGAAAATCTTCGTTCGCATCACATCTGCGGCGGCAGGCGAGAAATGTTAGTACAGAAATGTTAGGCACTATATATGCATGTAGCTAGTAGGTGCTCAGCTTACTGAAAAAAAATTCACGTCAAATATTCACGTCTGCGTGTGAGACGCAGACGTGAATATTGACGCAGATTTTCCAGCCGATTTTCACGTCTGCGTGTCCCTTCAGGGCCATTGAGTACAGAAAAATGAAAAATTACCAAACAAAGGTATACGTCAATTTTTTGATTTTCACGTCTTGGACGTAAATGACAAGAAATTTGTTGCATAGGTATACGTCAATTTTTTTGATTTTCACGTCTTGGACGTAAAAGACAAGAAATTGGTTGCATAGGTATACGTCAATTTTTTTGATTTTCACGTCTTGGACGTAAAAGACAAGAAATTTGTTGCATAGGTATACGTCAATTTTTTTGATTTTCACGTCTTGGACGTAAAAGACAAGAAATTTGTTGCATACGTATACGTCAAATTTTTGCGTTTGCGTGTCCCTTAGGAGCCACCATATTAAACCCCTTATTGGTCGGGTGAACGTGAATAGGTCGGTCGCCAGTTTCATGGAGAGTTTTCAGAATCTGTAATTTCGCCAATCTGATGGATTGACTATGAATAAATCATCCAAAATCAACGTCAATGCTTCATCCGTAAGTTTTATGACTTTTTCATTCATCCTTATTTCAATTTAGTGATGTTGTAACTCAGGAAATACGTGCAATGAAAGACGAACAATTTCATCACAGTCCCATGCATGAGTTTCGGTGTACTGTAAACCATAGTTTAAATTTAGGTTATCCGTCTTGTGAGGGTGTGTGTGTGTGTGTGTGTGTTATTCTTAATTGGGTTTTTACAGATGTGTATCAATCAGATATGATTATTTACGTCTGGGGAACGACCTTTAATGTCACCATCCTGAAGACATCTCCATCTACAGTCTAGTCTAGACTTAAACTAAAGCTTACCGGTATGTCTGTGATAACTGATATATCAACGGTTCATGTTGTTCAGGCTCAGGCTCAGCTGAGACTATGTCTCCATCGTACGGGATAGTGATGGCACTCCTACAATGCATGAGGTTTACCTTAACACGTAGAACTATTGCCGTTGAGCCATGTACAGTGGAGTTACGCGCTCTGATTGGCCGATACGCTCCAGCTGTTTCGAATTTAAGTGAAAGAGGGCCTACTTAACTTAAGCGCGACTTAAGTGCGTCTTAAGTTCAATGGCAAAGTCGATACGAAATATTACGTCACACCACAGAGATTTTGACATGACGTGCTTTAAACAGTTTGTACCTTAAATATGACGAAAATGAGAATTTTTCAAACTTAAGACTTACTTAAGTAAGTCTTAAACTTAAGTGAAATACTTAACTTTTCAAGATGCTGAAAAAATCGTAACAAATAGAAGATTTGACTGGAATATCATAATTTTGGTATCGGCAAAACGGAAAATCGCAAGCTAGCTCCTCGCACTAATGTCTTATAACATAGAGCCTATGGGAGCCAGCGATAGCCAATCTAAAGGGCCCATGTCGGCTCGGCTAGGCGCCAAATTACGAAAATAAGGCTGAGACGGGAAGAACGTAATGCGCATGCGCTGGCTGTAAGCTAAAGTTTTACGTGCTTAACAGTATATGACTAGACTATATGCACTCCAGCAAAGCATAGTAATCAATGCTAATGTGTAACGACCTCTAACTCCAGGGAGCTCTGCCGCCGAAGGCGTCGCAGCTCCAGAGTCTGCATAGGAATACGATTCAAACAGCAGGTTGGGTCACATTTTTTCGAAATGTAAAGAAGTAGTAATTATAATTTTGACTTACAATGTTTTTCGACTCCTCTGGGCATCCGTTCAACCACTTGAAATTATAATTTGAAGAAGTCTTTGATGGGAAAAAGGTTGATTCCTCGTCCTAACCCAATTCATCCCACGTTATATATCGTTGATTCAACATGGCGAAGAGAAAGTATGCATGCGCAGCACATACCATGCATGTTGAATGTTGAATTGACGATATACAACTTTTTTTTTTGGAGGGGGGGGGGGATTATTTTTTTGTTAAAGGAATGGAAATTGTCTCTAATTTTGTTTACATTATTTATAGTTGGTTGGCTTGAAGGCTGAGCTTTTCAAGAAGCAGGAACAGCTAAAGAGAGATCGTCTTCAACCTGGAGGCAGCACTTCATCCAATAAAAACAGACATGGAGAATCTAAGGTAAATTTGGATGCCTTTCCAGTTTCCAATATGTAAAGACTTTTAAACGTATTTAAAGCATAAAACTAAAGACCTGTGTCTTTGTAATTAGTGAATAATTACCTTATTACCGGATGTAGTACTGGAAATATGCAGAGATCAATTTTCATCTCCCTTCTCCATTGGTTTAATCTGATGACTTTGCAATGTGGCAGTTTCAGTGTGTGATGTGCACATTGCTTCAATACCAAACTGACTTAATCTTCTTAAGGGTGTGAATATATTACATCACACCAAAATTTGTCAAGCCTGGCTTTTAAAAGAGTTCACAGATAATAATGGAGACTTTAAGAGTAAGAGTAAAAATAAAAACAAGCTGAAAATGCACTGACAATTCTGTCATAAACCTTTATTAAAGGGACTTCATGGCATGATAAGGGAACATCCTAAAGACCTAAACCATCTAAAACTAAAATAACATGAATTGTTGTTAGGATGCTAAAGTGATGCTGTGAATGCAAGGACTATGGTTCAGATATATAAATAATTGTTTTGTAATGTGATTGTTATTTTATGACGTCTGTTTTATTTTCTTGTCTGTATCATAATTCCTATTCTGAATCTGAATTCTGAAATAATACTCCTGATGGACTTAAACGAGTCAGATTTGTTCAGTGATGTGTCTCATACAATGAATATTGTCAATATTATTTTGTCCAAATCAGAAGCCCTCCATCTGGAACAAGAAGAATTCTGGAGTTCAAGGAAGAGCTGAGAAGGATATAGAGCAGCTGGCTGAGGAGAGAGATGAGCTTGATAATGCAAGGTATGATACTCTCATACAGAAGGGACAGAGACTAAACATAGGGGACAAGTTTTAATATGCAGTAACTACTGAATGCATTATTGACAGTTATGATTTACGCCATCTTTTGCAAAGATTACTCACTGCTGCCTGAATACTAGCTTCCAGTTTTCTTGTTTTTAGTTTGATATATGTGACTATGTCTAAATTTGCTCACAGATTATTTTCTTACAACAGTGAAATACTGCTAAAATTGAAAAAACATTAAATCCCAATAATGGGTCTGAGCAATTTAGTTATAAAAGAAAAAGACTCATTGATGTTGTTACAGTGAGATACACACATTAGTTTTGTATACATATACTTTCCTTATTTTACTGAAGGTATTGATATCAATTTGATCTGATTGCTATGAAGGTTATTATGAACTTTATACCCTTTGGTCCTATCTTATGTAGGAATAAGTTGGAGGCCAAGGCCACGTTTTATGAGAAGATGACAAAGGAAGGTTACATCCCAGGTAGGTGTTTTTTAAAATAATTTGAATGGTTCCTGATTTATTTTAAGTCTAACAATTTCATTTCAGTAAATGTGAAGTTTGTAAAAGTATATGAACATAGTTATACGTGTATTAAGCAAATTAAATGTCTGATGCTTGGTTTCCTCAGAAACAATGATATTGATAAGTTGATTCTTTCATAAAGTATTGTTTAAATTGTTGATTTACTCTCTTTCTTCCTATTTGACTCAATATGGCTGTCATTTTACAAGCCTTTCTGTCTCTTTTTTTTCCTTTCTCTTCTGTCAGCTTCTTTGCTCTCTTTCTGTCACTCCTTTTCTCTTTTATTATTTTGTCATTGTCTATTCCTTATAAAGAGTTGGAATTTTTATATTTTGTTGACTCTTGCCATCTGTAACTGCTGTCTTAATTTCACAGATTATCTGTTGGTTGTTTTTTTCTTTTCTTTCTCCTTTGCCGACTCCTCTCTCTCTCTCTCTCTCTGTCTCTTTGTGTCTCTCTCCCTCTCCATTTCTCTCTCCTTGCCTCATTTTGTCTTCCGACTTATCCTTGCATATATATGTGTAAATCCATCTCTCTCTATCATTATATTTTGATATCACAATGTTTTGATTATCAATCTACCAAGCAGATGGTGATTCAGAGGAGAAGTTTCTGGTTGATTTTGAGAGGAAGGCCTTAGATAAAAAGGAAGCATTCAAGCACAGAGTTGAAGAACTTGAAAAAGAAGAGGACATTCCACCTCCTGCTAATCCAGATGAAGTATGGTGAGTAATTATGCTAGGAGTAGGAAAGACTACTCAGTGAACTGCCAGTGGTTTATTGCCGTTTGGTCTACAACCAATTCGTCCACTACCCAATTGGTTACACCCAGCCTGTCTACTATCCACATGGTCTAATAATCATGTCATCTACTTATCATTTGGTCTAATGACCATTTTGGCTAATAGTTATTTGGTCTAATTTCCATATAGTCTACTACCTATTTGGTCTATTGCTCATTTAGTCTCATAACCGGTTAGTCTAATTCCCAGTTTGTCTAATGCCCATTTTGTGTACTCAAATATATGGTCTAATAATCATTTAATCATAAATAATAATACTTTTGCAATGAATATTAGACCTTATAGATGGTAGATGAAATGGGCATTAGACAAACTGGGAATTAGACCGACCGGTTATTAGAGTAAATGAGCAATAGACCAAATGGGTGGTAGACAAACTGGTTGAAGACCAAACAGCAATTCACCACTGCCACTTGACCTACTGAACTATCCTCTGGAAAGGCACTCCCTAGGTTATCACATTCAAATCCAAGATTTGTCTCAAAACTCTCTGTAAAGTTTGCAGATTTAGCCAATGAGGGGCACACAGATTTGTCTGGGGAGGAGGGGGCAGCACGTGTTCTCTGTAGCCTCCCCTAAGATTTGCCAAGTGCTGATATCTACAATGTACATGTAGCCATATTTTTTTCCACAGTGCAAAGCTTCACATTCCATCTTTATCTTGCTACAGGGTGGACTACACAGACACTCTTGGGCGGTCAAGACGCTGCATGAGAAAAGACCTTCCTAATCTTATCTCTATGGACAAGAAACTCAACCCTCAAGTCTATGAGTAAGTTTACAACTACTATTTTACTATCAACCACTTTTTGTCTTTTTTCCTTTTATATTTCTATTCCTTCATCTTTTTCTTCTTTTCTTCTTTATATTTCATTTATCATATCAATTTTACTAGTGAATGTCTTTTATATTTTATATTTGCCTATTTTACATTGAACTATTTGCATGTACCGGTATGTTATATGTTGCAGTTTTATTTGTAAGTTCAAGATATGTTGTATTTTAACTGTGACATTGAATTTTCGTCAATAAACCTTGTCAATTCAATTGAATTCAAAAATTGTATTACTGATATGGTTGTATGACATATGCTACTGCGACAGTTGCTCGGGGGTCGGTTTCTAGTGTTAGACAAATTCCCAACTCCACCCAACCCTGGGCTGAAAACAATACCTATAAACCCCAAACCTAATATATAGCTAAACCTCAATTTCAACTCTAACCCTAACCCTCACCTTAACCCTAACCCTAAACCAGAACCTAAACCTAACCTTAAAGGCATTCTTATTATTCTTATGCATGTTCAGATTTGTTGTTTTGAATAAGAGGATCTTTCAAAATTGTTCTTTTTGCATTTTTTTTTGGCCTAATATTTTTGTAGATACATCACTCTGTCCCTTGTAAATGGGCGTAAAAATGTAAAGGAAAAAGTATGATCTATTCCAAACTTTGACCATTCTTTGACTCCAGCTACTCAACAAGTTGTAGCTTTTGCATTATCCAAATTTATAGTAACAATTTGATGATGATTGATGATGATGATAATGATTGTTTTACCTGACTACTAAGAAAGCATACATATGCTTGTAAGTAAACAACTAGGGGACCGATGGCTTTAAGTCCTCTCTGAGGGACTTGGTAATGAGGATTAATGCCATACCAAAGGGCATGGGCTCATTATCTTGGTTTTGAACCAGGGACCTCCCGGTTACGAGACCACTGCTCTACACTGAACCATCGTGCCTCTTCTAAACAACGATATGCTTATACCTTCAGTAGTTTAGAAATTTGACCCTCACCAGATATTTCTGTTTTCTATGGTCACATCTCTAGCAAACCAGAGAAGAAAAATGTTAAGAAGAAAGATGATCTACCGGATCTGATGTCTAACGACATGTACCGCGAGATGCTACGCAAGAAATGGGAAGAGGAGGAAGAAGAAGCAGCGAAGGGACCACTCGTCTCCACCCACTTTCAAAATGTCAAATACGATGGTGAGCAGGATGTGCACTATCTTGTTTCAAACACTTTAAAGGGGGAAGTCCACCCTGATATTAAGTTGGTTTTAATGAAAGCAGAAAGTGGGAGAAACAAATTAGTGAAAATTTGACCGATATCCGATTAAAAATAGGAAAGTTACGAATGTTTGAAGTCGTCATCAGTGAAACACAAATTGGCAACACTGTGACGTATCTTGCGAGTTCCTCTCCTACCGTCAAAAATTCATAACTGTCTTATTTTTAATCGGTTTTTGCTCAAACTTTCACTGACCTATTTCTCTCATATTTCTGCTTCTATTAAAAAATTAATATCAGGGTGGAGTTCCCCTTTAATCGTCCACACGAGTGTGTGAAATTAGTTTGCAGCAATTTTGTAAGACAACTTGTTGATTATTGTGCATTTTCATAGTTCGTTTGATAGAAACATTCCTTGATATCTATCATTATATTATATGAACCCCATTTGAAATTTAGTAAACACTTGCCTTTTTGTCCAATGATAATTGGATGGTTCAAACTGGCTATGGCACTGAAATGGTTGCATTTTTTTCTGGAGAAGTACTGGTAATGAATGTTGAAAATGGAAATATCCCATTTAATAAGCATCTAAATATTTGCGACTTATTTTCTTACTTGACATGTTGAGTATCAAGTCTGAAATTGTTGTTAATTTCAGAGGAATATGGTACTTGTTTTGTATTTTCATGCCATTATATCATGGCAAATAATGGTAAAAAAGCAACAGAATCATGATAATAAATAAGGTTGACCAAACATCTAAAACAATGTCAATGAATAATTTTTATCAAAATTCAAACATAATAACTGGATGTTCGTAAATATATCAATTAAAAATGACTTCTAACTCATTGAATAAGGGCTGAATATAAGAAAGAAAGGATGCACAGATGAATCGGTCTCTTTATGATTGAGTTCAGATTTAAATGAATACAGTGAAGAACATTTCAATACATTATCTGGCAATGTGTGCCATGTATTGGGTCCTCTGACTCTTATAGATGTGGATGCTAACAAAGCTACAGGTATTATATCTCAAATATCATATGTAAATTTAAAGCCACATAGTAGTTGATGTCCATGTGTATTGCATCATAATTCGCAGACACTTACTTTGGTTGAATTACCAATTAATGTGCCTGTGTGTGCAAAGGTCTCTGAAGCAGCGACTGCAGCATAATCCCACCAGAGAATACTCCAAATTGCCTATATCTGGAGTTGAGGGAAATTTGATATATATGATGAGAATTCCATAAGGTGTTAGGCTAGGGCACAATGCATTACACAATACCTGTCTGTCATATAAGTGAAGTCCACTCTTGGTGACTGTCAACACCTGTTATTGGGTAAACACCAGAATGGTGTCAAATTACCCATGAAAACCCACTACTATGCATCTTTAAATCATGTCTACTATTTTTTGTTCTTGACGTTTCCCTCCTTGTTTGTTTTCAACCCTGTAGAGGTTCGTGACATGGGTGTAGGTTACTTTGATTTCTCTAAGGATAAGAATCAAAGGAACCAACAGATGGAGACATTACAACTCCTCAGAGATGAGGTAGGTCTCTTACAAATATAAATGTTGTTCATCACATTGAATTTCAATCCCTTCCATGCCACTGGGTGAATGTAAATTAGAAATTATCATTGATGATGCAAATTTGGGATTTTATCTCTTTACCTTGATATTATGGTCTTTCATGGAACAACCGTCAAATTTTATGTTACCTGTTTCTGTTTCAGAATAAAATAAATGCCTTATTCCACACATTTAAACATGGTTTTAAATTGGAATTTGAATAGTGATTAAATGTTTTTGGATTGCAATGATATATGGTACTCTCTCCATATTTTTTTGAATACTTTTTTTTTTTTTTAATGACAGGAAGAAAAAAAATATAACTGAAATGTTGTAATCAATTTCATTATAAACTGCTCACTTTATAGACATACAAACCCTAATTAATTCTGATGTTATATATATACAATCATTATGAAATATTGTACCCATGAGCTTACTTTAATTTATCTTATAATGTGTAATATAAGTTTGATTTTAGCACATTGTTATCCATATATTTATGTATCAGACTCGACAGTTTCTTTGACTTTGTGTACATTATTTCTACCATTGTTATCTATCTGTTTGTATTTTTATTTCTATTTGAAATCCAGCCACAAGTTTTGGTTGCAATAAAGAAATAATAATAATAATAATAATAATAATAATAATAATAATAACAATGAATTTAATGATTTCTTTTAGACTTTGGGTCAGAGGGAGAGGAGAGAGAAGTTAAAGCTGAAGAGAAAAGCAGCCATGAAAGCCAGACTTGAAAAGATCAAGGAGAGGAAGCGACAGAAGGGAGAAGTGATTGAAGATGAGGAAGAAGAAGAGGAGGAGGAGAAGAAGAAGGAAGATGACAGATTGACTGAAGCAGCAGAGGAGACGAAGCCAGCCAAGGAAAGCAAAGTCAGAGAGTGGGATGTTGGAAAAGGTAACCTGAACAATCAATCAAACCATTTTGTTGGATTCAAATAATTGCCATAAGTATTAGAATTTTATACACCGTTGGAGTTCACATAATGTCTTACATTCTGGCTAAAGTGTGTGAAGAAGACTCTGCATGTCAGATATAGAGTGGAAGTTATTTTCCTGCAGGTTATTTTCTAGTATAAACAGTGTAGTTATGATCACCCAATAGACTGGTTTACTAACATATTCAAATGTTATACATACTGTTTAATAACCCATAAGCTTGCCCAGGTTTTTCCTGACATAGCAACAAATGATGTATGTAGACTGGATTCCAAGTATTGCAGTTAATTCATTAATAACAGGTTTAAATACCCTGTCACTAGGTCCCCAGGAAAGAATCATCCATTAATTTGAATAATTATGTTAGTAAACTGGTCTATTGAGGCAGTTTTTTTGTTTGTTGTTGTTGTTGTTGCTTTAATACTGAATACTTTTAAAGCTGAATTATAGAATTTTTCTTTTCTTCCTATGTTTCATATTATGGGAAGATATTGTACTTGATAGCACATACCTTTGTTGGGATGGCGAAAAGCATACATCAAAATTCAAAGCTAAGTATCATATAACATTTTTTTTAAATCCTAAAAATGATCTATGTTATTAAATGATAAATGATATGTGGCTAGCAATTTACAGGATACACATTTCGGGCTTCATATATCCTACTATGTGATACATGTATATAAACTTGTATAATACCAAGAGAGTATTTTTTTGGTCACTTTATAGAACCGGTGTCTGCCTGGGAACAGAAGCTAACCAACATCAGAGAGGAGAGGCCGTCAGAGTTTGCTCCTCCATCCATCTACTCAGAGTCTGGCCGTAAGAGAGGTCAAAATCAAGCACCTAGATACCCTCCACCAAAGGATTACAACTCGCCCTTCACAAATCCTACCAAAGAAAAGACTGTTAACAAGCCTAGCAGTGCAACATCGTCTGAATTTGCCCCGCCAGAGTTTACCCCGCCAGAGTTTACCCCGTCCGGGCTTGCCCCGCCCGATAGCTACAAGGATCCATCTCTTGAAACACGGCATCGAAGCAAAATTAATTTGCCGCCACCAAGGGACTATTCATCCATGTATGGAAGGGCCAAAGAAAAGACTGGGCAGAAGTCTAGCACTGCCACATTGTCACATTGGAACAAACAGAGTGGGTGGTCAGATTCGAATCCACCATTCACTGCTGGAGGGGGGTTTGGTTTTACCGGCAGTGGAGGGACTGCAGGAAGGACTGAAACAGGGGGTGTATCCACAGCTACAATGCAGGCAGTTGCTAGTGATGATAAAGGGATGGAGGACGGTGAGAGCGCCATAGCCTCAGCCTTGTCATTTTTCAGGAAAAATGCAGGGAAGTAAAAGAAGTATTTTTCTTGAACAATATGGAGTGGGTTCAATAATATACGCAATAATATTGGTCAAATGATGCCACATGATCATACTTTATCTTTCCTACCCTGCAGAATAATTACTTCAAAGAGTGATAAAACACGGCCAAGATGCAAATATTCATCTGGCACCATAAAGCAAGGATGTATTAAAAATGCACATTGGTTAATAATAATAATAATATGTCTTGTTTACCCAGGGTAGCCTCATCAGTATTAATACTGTTCTCCCTCAAAGCCCTGCAATCATATCATTACCCCGGCTTTAGCCGAGCTACCGGGTACCCATTTACCTCACCTGGGTTGAGTAAGGCACATGTAGACTAATATCTTGCTAAAAGACATTAGTGCCAATGTGCTGAACCGTGAACCATGCAATCTAAAGATAAATTGCTAGCAAAGATACACACATATTATATACTTTTTTAAAACCAATATACCTTCCCTGTGAAAAAAGATACTGAGTGCTATGTCAAGATGATTATCATTTAATTTATTTGATGTATCTATGATTTGTCAGTCTTCAGATGGGAGTTTTAAGGTAAAATCAAATCGGGGACATGCTGTACGGAGGCATAGTCTGCCTTTGCAATATGGAAAGAAAGTGACCGACAAATATTGTAACTCTGTCGATCAGAAGTAGTTTTCTGTCTACCTACATTGTATTTTGATCATAATCTTTTTTGAAGGGGAGGGGAGGGGCTGGGGCATAGAAAAAAATATTATTTATTATACTTAATATTACTAATGACACAATGTATTTCCAGCTTTTGCAATTCAAGGGAGGAAATGTATTCCATGAATAAAGTGCATAATTGGACCTCTATCTGAGAACAAAGTGTCTTCTTTCTTAAAAAATGTATTTGTTTACTTTTAAAGTACCAGTTTTTCTCATTTTTCTGCTTGTATTCAAATAACATCAATACCAGGTTGGAATGCCCCTAGAGCAGACAATTAGAATTTAATAGCAAGATACTTTTTGAGTAATACAAGTAAAACAACACAATAGACGGATTAGTGGGAATTCGACCAGGGATTTTTTATGGTCACTGTTTTGTGTTATTGTGACAGTTTCTTTCTTCCCCTCTAATACATCACAGATATCTTGATAAGAACAACCGAAAAGAAGAAAGAAAAAGAGGGTTACACATCAGTTGTTTTATTACCAACAAAGTGTATTTATTTACTCTTAACAAAACTCATCATAAACTTGGCACTTTTTTCTAAAAAGATGGAAAACGTATTTTTCAACTATTTACTTTCAATAGAACAACTCTGTAAGAAAAGCACAAACAGTAACAACATTGGTTGAAACCTTCTTTTTACACAATCAATATGAATTTTATTGTACCGTTAGTGAGTAGTTTTGAACGCTAACGGCATTCTTCGTCAGGACTGAGGCCGTCGTAGATGGCATTCAGACGATGGCCTCGGTCTGACGAAGAACGCTGTTAGCATTTGAAAGTACTCACTATTGTGTAAGAAGTTTTCAACCAGTAAACTATCAATCAGATGACCCTTTTTCAGGATCTTAGTAACAACATTGCACACAGAAAACATCTTAAACCAACATATTCATCCCTGCTAAAAATGCATCAACTAAATTTGTGAATTTTAAAGTGCAAAGATAAAATTTACAGTCAAACACTTTGCCCATGAATACATTTGCAGGCCTAAACATTTGAATACATTTAAATATTGTCTCTTAAAAGTCCATGCATTTTCATATATTTTTCAACTGAGAATGAGACCCTTTATTTAAATTTGAAAAAAAAATTACAATTACAATTATTGGAATGCAAAACTTCAGCCATCTTGACATATTACATTATACATATCGGAAGAGACTTCTAATTAGAAAATTTCACATTTTATTTTGTTATGCTAATCAATACATGAACTGTATTTTCAATAAAACAAAAAATTGTTACTTAAAATTGGATGACAAAACAAGTCTCTAAACTTAAAAAAGAAAGTTTAAATAGCTTACAATGCCAAAATTAGGGATTAAAACAGGAAGGGAAGTCTTACTTCCAACAATAGCCCTATGCTATGTATTCCAGATGCAATGAAAACACATGCTCATCTGCAATAAATTTAAATTGCATTTTTTTTTTTTCCTGCTCATACCGGTATACTTAAATAAGTTGTAAAAGCTATCTGAAAACATTAATCATAACAGTAATGTGGCTACAAATTTACAAAAAATGGACAGGATTATACTGTTCAAACAACTCGTATTTCAGTATTAAAAAACCCCTTTTAATAACTTTTAAAAACACGAGAAAAGCCTTTAATATCAAAAGTTCAGTGCATTATCAATACCAACATAAATCTGATATAAACACATCCAAGGCAAGGTGATGGGTTTACACCTTGAAATACAAAGATATGAAAAATACAAACTCAGAATAACTTAAACCTAAACTAGTTTATAGAATATTGCAAAAATCAAGAATACAAGGACATACCCTGTATATTTGCACTCAACAACACCAACAATAGCACAATAGACATTTCAGAAGAGGATCATTAAAACAGAACAAATTAGAACAGGAACGTTATATAACAAATAAATATAGAATCTATACAAACTTAGCAATAATATTCATTAAATATTTTTCTGATATTCATATCATAACCAATTTGTATACACTTACTTTAGAAATGCTCGGCTATTAAATAAATCACATATTTAATTTTGTTATCTTAGGATTTACTCAGCAATAACAGATTTCTTAATATATGGCTGAATCACTCAACTCTGAATATCTCGCAAATCAAATAGGCCATTTTTGTAAGTGCCTTGTTACAAATTATTTCATTCACCTGTTACGAATAGTTGTATTTCAATAGTCAGAATGCCCACAGCTAATACTATATACGCCTGATGCTCAATAGATGTTGATACATTTTAAAATAATGAAAAACAGGGAACAACCAATGGAGAGTAGAACAGCGTTTCAAAGGAGGAAAACAAATTTGTTTACCTGGACAGATAACCTTGATCTATATATCGTCTGTTTGAAGCCAAATGTACATGAATTCATACAGAGTTAATGCCTTTCTGGCTCCAAACAGACCTCTTACCTAACTTTCAAATCTTGTTGAAGAAAGTGATGGTGGTTATCTAACATGTCTTAGATTAAAACATTCCAACATAATCAATCACCTTTACTTGACCAGCAATGTGTAAATATTTCAACAATAAATAAACCAACAAAATGAAATAATGTACAATGTAATTCAAGAATTTTCAAATCTAGTTGAAGAAAGTGATGGTGATTATGTAATCGGTCTTAGACTTAGATTTAAATATTTCAACCAAATCAAATCACCTTGACTTGACCAGCAATGTGTAAATACTTCAACAATAAATAAACAACAACAAAATGAAATACAATGTACAGTGGAACTCGTTATAACAAGGTCCTTGGTACTGTGGAAATTACCTTGTTATATCAGGACAGGAATCTTGTTATATCGGGGTAAAAAAACATAAGAATATAAGAGCAGGGACCAGCAAAATCACCTTCTTATAACAGATACCTTGCTATATCAGAGCTCTTTATACTGAGGCTCCCCTGTAATTCATACTCAATCTGCACAAGAAATTTCAATGTCAATTTGCTAACAATGAACATCTACATAACAATCAAATGCTTTGAATTAGAACGCATTTAAATGTTAATGTTTAGGAGGTGAAAGTGTTTTCAGTGTACAGGATTTAATGCCCTCTGTATTTCCCACTGACAACAGTACCAATTTTTAGAAACATTCATATTTTCTAAACCTGTCCTCACCAAACTCTCATTTTCACAGGATAACATTTATAAACACAGAAATATTTGAATAACAATGAAAACCGTAATATGATATAGAAAGAAAATTCATTACATAGTTTTTCCAAAGAGATATCTCTTTGGTTTTTCCCTCTGTTTGCAAAACTTAACTGATGCAAGAATACTTTGGTTTACTAGAATTTCTCTTTAAATAAATGCAGAGAAGAATTTTTGATATCTATCTCAATTTATTTGGTTTTTATTTTGGCACTTTGATATGCTGTCTGTAAATTGATAGTTTCTAAATTTAAAATATACAAATAATTTAATTGTATAATAATAATAAATATTGAGAGAATTCATTATATATTCTTACAGTAAAAAGAATGTCATTCATTGTTTTCAAACAAGTACCATAAAACTCTTCTTAATACACTTAAATATAAGCACACAGATTGTAAGAGAATCTAAGAATTAGTAAGATAAACAATTCTTCACGGATAATTCAAACACCAAGGATTATTAAGCATTGTTTTGCATAGTAACAAAGAAAACAACTACAATACATACCACCACGCTCATGGTGTAATGATGCATAGTTTTTCTTTCTTTCAATAAATAATAGCAACTTGAAAAGACTAGAAGAAACCAGACTTGATGTATCATTCACCCCCCCCCCCCTTCTATTTGGGGCTCAAACCAACTGGAAATTAATGTTTTATGACAACCAAGCTGTCTCATTACCAGCCTAATGATGGATATAAAAAAAAAGACAAGAAGAAATTTATTAATAAATATTACTAAGGGAAGAAGAATTCAGACTCTTGTATCACCCCTCCAACTGGGGTTTAAAGACGAATAGTAGTTGGGCTCCGTGAGGAATTCGACACCATTCGGGTGTTGTCAATTACCAGGATTAGCCTTCAGTTTTATGACCAACAGGCCTAATGTAATGCTTTGCATTTTCCACCCATTCCCCAATCTCGCCCAAAGACTCTCCAAGAGACTAGGGGGGTATTTCTTGATGAGACTACAGGTTTGCTGTGTGCAGACTTGTACATCCATTCATGGCATTTCCACAAAGTCTGGTGAATTATGGCCTTCTGCACATGGAAACTGATGACCCTCTCCCTTTAAACTGAATGACAGAAATTTGTTGTCTATTCATAGCATAGTGATGTATAGAATAAAAACAAATACACAATAGATCAATAAATAATAGTACCAGCAACAGGGTTCCTGTAATTGGTGTAATGATAAAAAAGTTGTTCAATATTATGAGCATAAAAGATATACTTATAATTTATCTGGTATGTATAGAAAATTTGTTACTAAGTGGCAGTTAATTCAATTTTTATTTGTATAAATAAATGAGAGAACCACCTCGTAACCAAGTGAGTGAAACATATGTAACCCTATATGTATTTCTTTGTTATTTTGACTTTATCCAATAAAGTAGCATGTGGAGGGCTAAATATTATTTTTTAAATAGTAAAATGAGAAGAAATCCGACTTGGTGTATCAGCCTCCTTGACCTTGTGCTAGGACCTGATAAACTCTGAAGGTCCTGTTCTGAAAGGCCATCTTGAACAGTCGGATGAAATCCTGGCTGCCGCTCTGGATGGCATCGCAGAAGCGCCTGGTGGTGACAATCTTCAGGTCTGGTTCCAGGGCTGGGTTGGCCTCACTGTACAACTGGACAAAGATAGGCAGGATATACAGGGCAAGATTATGAACTTTCAAGTGGTTGAATTGTGTATGAATCAATACTGCAATACTTTTCCATGTATGAACAGGAGATCTTCACTCAAAGATTTTTGCCCGATTCTTTTCTCTTGCCAAAACATACCGTAAGCACTTATGCTGATCAGTGATCACAGCATACAGTATAATTGAATGTACATATATGATTCACTTGCCATATCAGTGTAAAAAGTAAGAAAGAAGAAAAAGAAAAGGAAAGAGAAAAACCCTGTTTCATAAAACATCTATCAATACCAAATGCTAAAATTCTATGCAAAACTTGCTTTAAGCCAATCAAATGCAATGATTTCATTAGTTTATAACAGTTACTGCAACTGAAAGTCACAATAACAGGAACAGTGGAAGACAGGTGAAGGAAGAGGCAGACTTGCTATCTCCTGGTTGAAAGATATCCACATATGGAAAGGGAAAAAGCTGTCAGAGGCAACAAGAGCAACAGCAAACGGAGAAGGATGACATAAACTTGTCATGGCCACAGCAGCACAGCTAGCGCCACCTGACTGAAAGAAGAAGATTGCAAATTGTAACAAGTTTTATGAAACATTGCCCTGGTTTACTATATAACTCACATGTCCATTCATGATATCCAGTATATCAGGGAGTCGGCAGCCTACTTCAGAAGACCTTGCATAGCAGATACTTTCTTCCAAGATGATATAATCTGTCCCTGTCGCTTTGTGGATGTCGTAGACATCTTTAGCACTCCGCCGGGCATAATACTGATACAGCTGTCAATGAAAAGGATAATTGATATTGTTGTAAGATATTTAGTAGGAAATCTGAGAGAGATGAGATGGATAACAAAATATTATAATAATGATAAAGTAATAATAACAACAATAAATCTGATTTCATTATGCCCTATAAAGATGAGGCATGTTATCTGAGCATTGTTTTTTTTTTTATATCCAATGTTTATCAAATATGCATCGGTAGGAAGAGATTCCTGCAAAGATGATGTAATGATAACGCTTAAATACAAGGAACTCACGCCTACCATTATTACCAATTATTTCACCACCATCATTTCTACATCTACATTAAACAACTAAATTATTCATACCCCTTGTGAATTTGATGATTTGTTTGTGTTTTTCGTAACTCAAGAATGAATGGTGGACTGGTTGAATTAGGGCCTTTGTTGAATACTTTTACATGTAAGCTTTAATATGTCACATTCTCAAAAAACATAAATCGGGACAAATAAATTGTTCACATACGGTACATAAAAAGTTATGAAAACTGGTAAGGGTGTGAATAATTTAGATGTTAACTGTATTTCCATGGTGACCAACCTCCAATGTCTTGTCTCTGAGCTGTTTATCCTCATAGTGTGGATGATTTGTCAATCTCCTGCCTGTACACAGCTTGACTCCAGCTAGAAGCTGCATGCTACCGCTGAATACAGCTGTCTTTGGTGTCTGCTGACTGTCAACAAGTCAAGAATAATTCTGATTCATTCACATACTTTTATCATTTAATAATAATAATAATAATAATAATTAAATGTTTTTGTATAGGCATAATTGATTGCCCTTTACAGAAGGAGTGGAAATGAAGCACTGGGTTCATAGTTGTGAGATTTTACAAAGTGCTAAATAAGTATGTTTTCAAATTACATCTGAACGTTTCGTATGTTTCGATATGTCTAAGGTATTCCGGCAAGTTATGTCATTTACAATGACCATTTTAGACCCTGTGAATGCAAACATAACACTGAGTTCATCATAGGTAAATTACATTAAAATCTAGCTTTTAACTTATTTACAAGCTATCCCAAAACTTAATGGCACGTAACATATATGAACAAACTAATATAGTGTGAAATTCTAAGATCAAGGACCCTTTTGAAGTACGTTTACGCAAAGAATACATAACAGCAATATTCTTCCGAGTCAATTCATAGCACACTAATGACATAACATGTGTCAATGGACCACTTAATTCTTTTTAAGACTTGACTCCTAGAACAGAATCATTATGTGTTTCCTGGGTGCTCTGACACTTGCTCTAGTAACAATTGCTCCAGACATCATTTCATTTATTTTAAGAATCAGGTTTGGGTTAGGATTGTAATTGGGTTTTAAGGTTAGGTTTAAGGTTACTGTGAGGGTTAGGTATTGAGTTGGGTCCATCATTGAAGTTTGAAGTTTAACCTATTGTCAACAGGAACCTGGTGATCCCTGTGTTAAGTCCCTGCGTTAAGTCTATGGGAATAAGAAAATGCAGTAGTCAACGGGTTACTATGAATGTGCTTATTGGAGCAAATTGTTCGTGGAGCAATTGTCACAGGAGCATGTGTCGTACAGCTGTTTCCAGACCTTCTCTTTGCGGCAATACCTCATTCCATTACCAATATACAACCATGCTCATCATTCGCTTTCATTTTGGATGACATACCTGATCCAGTTCATAAGCTCTACTGTATCCGGATCATAGAATTCCCTGAGGATGTTCAGCTCAGCTGACATCTTTGGATAACACTGAGTCAAATCAACACACAATATTAAGAGAGTTAAGGTCAATTCCAAGTGTTATGTAATGACATTTCCAGAGAATTTACAATTTTGAAAAAAGAATATTATGGACATTTTAATACAAAATCTATGAATCAATGGTATGATAAATATATGAGGTATTTTCATAACATATAGTTTTCCTATCAACCATTCATCAAATATATGAAATATTGAATTTTATATTATGTGTGTTATGGAATGATATAGAAGGTCATTTTTGGTCATTGGGTGACAAAGCTATTCAAATTCAATATTTTATGAATGAGATGAATGGCTGATAGGAAACTCAATGGTTGTGAAAATACCTCATATATTTATCATACCATTGATTCATAGATTTTGTATCAAAATGTCAATAATATTCTTTTTTCAAAATTGTAAATTCTCTGGAAATGTCATTCCGTAACATTTGGCATTGACCTTAAGACAAGATTAGGTAAGCGAAAGTGAAAAAATACTCTCTCAAATTTCGTAGATAATCATGTTCTTAATGAAAACAAGCATACTAATCTTAAAATTTACACTGTCGAATTTTTAAACATTAATTCATGAAAATTGTGGGAAGGAGGAGTAGGGGAAGAAGAAGGATGGACAGTCTGCAGAAATTGTTAGAAGAGAGAGGAGAAAAAGAACTGGGAGTGGTGCTAATAGAGAAGGCTAGGAGCTGAGGGTTGTGGTACAGCATGATCACCAAAGTCAATCGATATGGCACTTAGAGAGAGAGAATTCATGAATGATTTATTATTCATACAGGTTCACTTGATGCCCTTTGTTTTGTCACAAGAATGTACGAGTGAACGAATTAAAGAAAAGACAGTGAAGCCAATTTAAGGATACTAAGTTGATTCATTCAGAGCTTCAGAAATTTTGTTCTTTTAAGAACTTACCAAATAGATGGCAACTGCAACGATAAATACACCAACACCATGACGTACACATTGCACCTGAAGAAGAAGGAAAAAAAGAAAATATATCGGTTTAAAAAAGTGACTGTCATTTTTTTGGGAAGAAATAATTCACTTAGTGTTTAATTGTTGGGGTGTTTAGATACTGACAAAGGTTGGTACCATTTGGTTGGATGTGGTGGTGGTTATTTTACCTGACTGCTAAGAAAGCATAAATGCTTGTTAGTGAGCAACCAGAGGACCGACGGCTTTAGGTCCTCTCCGAGGGACCTGGCAATGAGGATTAATGCCTTATCAAAGGGCACTAGCGCATCCATTTGGTTTCGAACCAGGTTCGCCTAATTACGAGACCACTGCTCTACCAACTGAGCTTCCGCGCCTCCTACATATATGACTGTTAACAATAACGATTCCCGAATATTAAACACTCTTGATGTTTATATGGGAAAGGCATTGCATATTGGTGTGGAAGGTCTAGTCTCGATTTAGGCTAATAAACCTTCAACACTGCTTTTTTCATATCGGTGGCATTGCAATGTCGCTATTATGTAGGGGCGGCGATCCTGGGGGAGACGGGGGGACATATCCCGCCCCTCAATTTTTGTAGGGGGGGATCATCCCCCCCAGAAAATTTTAAAAATGCAAAAGAAATGTATAGCAAATACTAACTACACACTTTTAGGCTCTGGAGAGCCCAAGAGTGCAGCGTTTAGACAAATAAAAATGAGAAAATCTTCTCACTCGGCTCGCATAATATCCTTCAAAACATACAAGTAAATATTGTAAAAAAGTGAAGTGTGAAAAAAGTATATTGCTTATTTTTATACTATAGTTTTGCCAAGGAATGTAATTTTTTAATACAACAAAACTTCAAAAACCAGTGAGGGGGTAGTCACTTTGCCCACCTGCACCCCTCTCGTTCACTATGCTCCCTCGCACTGGCGTACTGTGGGGGGGGGGGCTGGGCAGTTCCCCCCACAATAAAATTCAAACATGGTTTAATTCTAATTCGGTACCAGTGATTAACAAATGTTGCTGCAATGGCATGATTTTTTTCTGAGCTTCCAGGGGCTCTGCCCCCTGGACCCCACCAACGGCCCTAAGGCGGCCCCTGGATGCTCATCTGATCGTAATTTAATGCCTAAAACCACTGAACTTATGGGGGCTCTGCGCCCTGGATCCCACTCCAATTAGTGACCTGCATGCCAGTGTCACAAATAAGGTATCAAAATATGTTCATCTGACCGTAATTAAATGCCTAAAACCCCTGAGCTTCTGGGGGCTCCGCCCCTGGACCCCACCAGGGGCCCTAAGGCGGGCCCCTGGATGCTCATCTGACCGTAATCAAATGCCTAAAACCCCTGAGCTTCATGGGGCTCATCCCCTTGACCCCCACCGGGGCTTTGCCCCTGGACCCCACGCCAATTTACGCTCCACTTGCTTTGCTCGCTTTGCTCTACCTGATCGCAAATACTTTAGCCCCCCTCCTACTTTGAACCAGAACGTCAATGACGTAGCGCTCATCCGCATCTCGCAACAACAAATATCGTAAATTTTATGTGGTACACTTTTGAACTGGTCAAAAAATAAAAATTTGATGCCCTGGAAGGGACATAATTTCATTTAGCTGTACAAGATTAAATAGAAACTAAAGGAAATGGAATGAAAATTGGTTGATAAAGCAATTTTTGTTATTTTTGGAATAAATTTGCATAAATTACAATTCATTAATGGAGAACAATTTTAAAATTCTGTGTATAAGTTTACTGTACCAAAGTAAGCTCTACCAGATAAAGCAAACCAAATCAAAATCGGTCGAGAAATGAAGGAGAAGCATTTTTTGTGATTTCGAATAAATTTGCATAAATTAGCATAGATAATTAATGGAGAACAATTTTAAAATTCTGTGTATAAGTTTAGTGTACCAAAGTAAGCTCTACCAGATAAAGCAAACCAAATCAAAATCGGTCAAGAAATGAGGGAGAAGAAGCAATTTTTGTTATTTTTGGAATAAATTTGCATAAATTACCATAATTAATTAATGGAGACCAATTTTAAAATTCTGTGTAGAAGTTTAGTGTACCAAAGTAAGCTCTACCAGATAAAGCAAACCAAATCAAAATCGGTCGAAATGAAGGAGAAGAAGCTTTTTTTGTGATTTCGAATAAATTTGCATAAATTAGCATAGATAATTAATGGAGAACAATTTTAAAATTCTGTGTAGAAGTTTAATGTACCAAAGTTAGCTCTACCAGATAAAGCAAACCAAATCAAAATCGGTCAAGAAATGAAGGAGAAGCATTTTTTGTGATTTCGAATAAATTTGCATAAATTAGCATAGATAATTAATGGAGAACAATTTTAAAATTCTGTGTATAAGTTTAGTGTACCAAAGTAAGCTCTACCAGATAAAGCAAACCAAATCAAAATCGGTCAAAAAATGAGGGAGAAGAAGCAATTTTTGTTATTTTTGGAATAAATTTGCATAAATTACCATAATTAATTAATGGAGACCAATTTTAAAATTCTGTGTAGAAGTTTAGTGTACCAAAGTAAGCTCTACCAGATAAAGCAAACCAAATCAAAATCGGTCGAGAAATGAAGGAGAAGAAGCATTTTTGTGATTTCGAATAAATTTGCATAAATTAGCATAGATAATGAATTTCACGATTCTGTGTAGAAGTTTTAAATCCCCCTTCTAGCCCTATCATATGAAACAATCAGAATCAAAATCGGTTGAAAAATAACGAAGAAGAAGCATTTTGAATACTGTGGACGGACGGACGGACGGACGGACGGACGGACGGACGGACGCGGGACGCCACGCCATGGCATAAGCTCATCGGGCCCTTCGGGCCGGATGAGCTAAAAAACGTTCCGCGGGGCCTGCTTGTAACATGTGAGAGTGGTGGTGATTCAGATTTTTTCTGCCCCCCAAACGTTTTTGCTCATTGCGCCACTGCTCCCTCATCCCTCGCATTTCGTCCCCCCTCCCGTCATGAAAAGAAATCGCCGCCCCTGCTACTATGCATTTTCCAAATAAACTTCAAGATTAAGAGTTATCATTATCAGCCACACTGACTAGGCCTCGGCACTTTGGATATAATCTGTGCTGTATAATGTTTGCTCTAAATTCACAAAAATAGATACACCTAGAGATTTTTTACTTCTTCCAAATGACATCCCTTGGCTTTAACTTATAATCATTCCAACAAATAAGGTCAGATTCTCACCATTGTTTCTGACTTGCATCCAGCCTTCCCTAGCAACAATCTCCATAGCGATGCGTTGCCGACACCGAACGCTGCCAGGACGCACATCTGCGGGGTCCAGACAAACTTCATGCGGACCACCATAAAGGCCATGAGACCGAAGAGGATCGTCTGAAGGGTGTGGAAAGCAAGGTCTGGTCTATAGAGGATGG
This sequence comes from Mesocentrotus franciscanus, assembly GCA_037976565.1. Classification (NCBI taxonomy): domain Eukaryota; kingdom Metazoa; phylum Echinodermata; class Echinoidea; order Camarodonta; family Strongylocentrotidae; genus Mesocentrotus; species Mesocentrotus franciscanus. The sequence continues at coordinate 8,807,954 of CP137671.1, forward strand.
TACTATCGGATGAAGGAGGAGGTGTGGAGGAGGTGGTAGGTCTGTGGATGTCATCATCTTTCTTGCTAGCCGACATCTCGGATTCAAGGCTGAAATATGACAGAAAAGAATATGAAAAGATGATAAGAGTTGCAAAATAATAACAAGATATTTTGATTTAATTTGAACATATCATATAAGAATTAATAGTAATATTGAAGAAGATGAAATAGGAGAAGGAGGGGGAGTAGAAAGAGGAGGGGGAAGATGGAGGGGAGGAGAAGACAAAAAAGAAGAAGAAGAAGAAGAAGAAGAAGAAAAGGAAGAATAAAGAGAAGTCAAAGGAGATGGAGGAGGAGGAGAAGAAGGAGGAGGAGGGGGAGGAGGAGGAGGTGATACTTTTGGCACTCTGTGATGGCTATTCCCATGAGCATCTAATCTTCTTAGGTTTCTCAATTCAGTATATATATGTAAATGATAGGAATAATAATCAGCTGATGGATATATACATCCCTGTAGGATCCCATGCAATGAGGGTGACTGCACGATTAGTCATACTCATATAAGCCCTAATGAAATACCTTGGATACCTCTAAATGATGCATTGGCATTGCTTCAGTCTGAAGAAAATGTATTATTTTACATCTGTGATATCTTTCAAAAACTAAAAACAAAATACAACCTTGTACTCAATACCAAAAATATATATATATATACATGTATATATAAATATGAATAATTGAATAATTGAATAATTGAACAGATTTATATGTAAAATATACAAAACTTTTTTTCCTGAATAAGGCACACATGTGATGGATTATGATTAGTAAGGGTCATTCTTGTAAAACCACTACACTTATAACACACCACTATAAAATGCATACAGTTTTTCATACCATAAGAATCATCTATAAGTATTCCCAGTATGCAAACACAACAATCTTGCATAATTTTCACATCAGTATCACAAAAATATGCAAAGGATAGTACTGTTAGGATTTGACTTCAAGTGATCCCGGGGTCGGGCCAGACGCCTTGGAATAGTTTTCATTATTTCCCCCAGCTAGGGCAAGACATTAATGCATGGGGATGTGTCTCTCTGACCAATCTGGTCATCTACTACAGTGAAACCTGTATATAAAGACCGCTCAAGGGAAGCATGAAAAGTACCGGTAGTCTTTATAGGCAGGTGGTCTTTATGTATAGGTTCCTTTAATACAGGTTTCAACGAGAAACCATATTCAAGGGGAACAAAAATGTAGTCTTTATAGACAGGTTTTCTTTCTATACAGGTGGTTGCTAAAGCAGATTTGACTGTATTGTGTAAATTTATCAATACTATATGCAAGCCTCTATGACTATTAAACACTACTCACTCAGGTCATTCAACTCTCTTTATAATCTTCACTTCTGTCATACACAGTCTCTCCTTTCCTAGCCCCCTCCCCCAAACTGAATAAGGAATAGCAAAATATTCACATATGCAGCCAGGGCTTTAATCTAGACCCCTCAAGGGTACAGTACACACATATCTCATATCTTCAAATGTGGACCCCCGATATAGCACTTCATGGTAACATCTCTATGTGCTTTATAGATATATCGTTACCCCTAACATAAAAACTGTGCTTTAAAAGTACATCATCTCCACTCCATACAAAATTATATTATATTATAATACTACCAAACGAACGCTAAATGTACACTACAGGTTCATTGACCATAATGTACATGTGTCATTACATAGATACACGTATGTTATGTACTGGAGCAGAACAAATTCTTCTTGCTCGATGAGCAATACCCATTAACTTTAAGCGTGCCTCCATCGTGGCACCAGTTATCTGACCCTGTGCATGAATCATACAAAGCTATCATCCCAATGAGACTTGGGTGGTTATTGATGCATTTATATCAAGCATCTTTCATTAAATACAAGTCATGTAGCACCCGTTGGAAAACCTAGTGTGAAAATTTTAAAAGCATTTACGGTAACGAGACATTGAATTATTCATGGATTGATCTTCTCATAAACTTTGCAGAAGACACCCGCTATCTCTGGATACATGAAGGGCATTCGCAAGTCCCAAGTAGACTGGAAATACATGTAGTTGGTCAGGAAGGAAGGATTGAGGGTACGTCCAAGGTACACATATACAGACAGGGTGTCTACGTATATGGGTACTTCGTGTATCCTATGCACTACCAAGTATGAGAAGAATGAATATCAGCAATATCAAAAGAAACTCAAAACCTAACTCTTCCCATCATAATTAAGTCATGTTCATATTGGTGCTAGTCAGAGAGGTATTAAGTCTATGTTAAATATTATTAACACCTTTTTGGCTCACAACAGGACAGGTAATATACATGTCTGATGCCATTGCTATCATTATTTCCTATCTTTTAGAATATTGTTATGAATATCATGCCAGATCTTTGCCTATTGATAATTACTATGTTTACTGCGAAGTGTTATTCCAAATATATTTTTTGTTTTTGTTGTATCAACGCTCTGATCAGTATTCTGTAAAAGTGCTTAATAAGAAAAAATTATTATCATTTCCTTAATATTGACTCACATCCAAGCTGTATGTGTAATGTTCTTTCAAGCATGCCTCAATCATGGCACCAATTTTCTGACTCTGTTCATGAGAGCTATCATGATAATGAGATTGGAGGTGGTTATTGATGCATTGAGATAATGCATATTTCATTACAGCACCCCTTGGAAAACGCAGTGTGAAAATTATAAAAGCCTAGGAGATTGCATGTAACACATTGAATTATTCATGAATTGATCTTCCCATTACTCTGCATGAGAGGCTCCAAAGTATCCTGGTACATGCAAGGTACAGGCAGCCGGTAAGAAAATATAATTTCTCGTACCATATGTTATGAACAAGTATAGTGAACATGTAAGTCTTAAGTGACATCAAAAGTATTGTTTCTTTGATACCAAGTTTAATAAAAGCTAGATGTATATGTGTGTGTCTATATTTCTCTCTTTACACCCCGTCTCTCTCTCTCTCTCATTCTTTTTTTACTCAATATCTTTATCTCAATTCATCCGAATATCTTCTTTTCATGATCACCTCCCCCCTCTCTCTCTTTCTGACTCTCTCTCTTTCTCTCTCTCTCTCTTTCTAACACACACACACTTTCTATTTCTCTTATCTGTACTCTGTCTCTCGATCTATCCCTCTGTGTCTCCTTTCTACTCTTCTTCTCTTTACTTTATTATCCACAATCTAATCTAATCTAATCTATCCTAAAGGATGAACTACTCATAGTCTCTATCAGTATGTGCTAATCTAATCTAATCTATCCTAAAGAATGAACTGCTCATAGTCTCTATCAGTATGTGCTAATCTAATCTAATCTATCCTAAAGAATGAACTACTCATAGTCTCTATCAGTATGTGTCCAATACATTAAAGAGTATTATGGAATACTGAACATCATTCTTCTTGATGCTTGGTCTGATATAATCTACAATTATATAATAAAAATATAATAGAACCCTCAGGTACATGCAAATTTTTACTCTAGATTAACATATGTGCCAAAATAAATTGCAACTGCCATTAATTTATTTTATAAAATTATAAATCAACTCTTAAATTTCATATTCTTAACCTGAACAGGCAAACAAACAATAAACTTACTTCCAGTTTTGTACAACTGCTAGGATGAGGACCGAGAGCAAGCCGAAGACTACGGCCGTGTAGAGCGGGAAGAGAAGGGTCGTTGTCATGTCTCTTATTACATGTACGGGCAAGAAAGCAAAGGCACTGTGGCACTTGTACAGCAAAACATCAAAATCTCTGTTGGGGGACGAGGAGAAAGCGTGGATTAGCAAGGGATTGTGAGATCCAAAGTTCTGTATGGATACTGAATTTGAAAAGGGAAGGCCTCAAAGAGTTATTCAGATTTGTTGAGCTTCTTGTATAAATCTTCATACATCTCAGGATATATCTTCTACAACTTTTAGTTATGTAAAAGTGTACATCCATTTCTCAGAAAATTTTCTCATTAGAATAAGCCTGCATTGAACAAAGGAATTTCTCCATGATCACAAAAAACATTTCATACTTATCAAGACATAAAATTTACTGATGGTACATCGCAAAATGATACAGTTAACAACTAAATTATTCATACCCCTTGTAAATTTGATGTTTTTTTTTGTTTTTTGTAACTAAAGAATGAAAGGTGGACTGGTTGAATTAGGGCCTTTGTTGAATACATTTAGATGTAAGCTTTAAAATGTCTAACATGGCACATTCTCAAGAAACATTAATTGGGACAAATCAATTTTTCACACACTTTAAAATTTACAAAACTTGGTGAGGGTATGAATAATTTAGTGGTTAATTGTATGTGTGTACCTACCTTGCATTAGCAAGTCCAAATTTGGCAATGATGAACTTGAAAATGTGCTGATCTGCTTCTAGTCCAATTAAGATCTGAAGAAAAAAAATCAATTTCATTGATATGATGATTGACAATGAATTGCACATGGAAATTGAAGTAAATTTTATTTTACAATAATGATGAGACAAAGCATGATAACATTTCCAGTGCAATAAAATGTGTGAAAAGGCTTAATACATCTTCCAAAAACATTCTCTAACTTCTAACGAACTTCTAAAGTTAGTTTGCATGTCTGGTACTTGCATAATCATACTAATTTGTACAGACAAGTAAGATTATGTGAGTATGATCTCGGTTGACATACATGTACATTGTATAGTATTGAATTTCCACACTTTTTCTGTTTTGACTCGATTCTAAATCCCATCTAACATCAATGTGGATGATCTGAAACAAATAAATTGAATACACATACAATTGGTTAATCACATATAACATAAAATCAATGACAAATGTCAAGGTCAAAAAAAAATGGCAAGATAGATATTAAATGAAGGGTGCCATAGAATTCAAAGATAATCATACTTCTTATTTTGTGTATGTATATTTTCCAAAGGGACATAAATACAACTTAAGGAAAAATAAAGAGGCCAATTTCTCTTTTACACAGTACTTAATAATCATTTTGCTGAAACTGTATATATATTTGTGTATTTCAACAACAGATTGAAGCATATAGCCATACTTCACTGTGTAGAGGTAATAAAGGAGAGGCATTGGGATTGTAAAGTAGTTCCTTTAAAGCAAAGTCCAATGCCCTTGTAGCAATTGCATGAGCTAAATGAAATTGACTAGTAGCAGACCCAGATTAATTTCCCTAGATAGTGAGAAGGTCCCATAGGGACCCTACTGTGGGTAAATCTAATTTGTAACTGGTGCTGGGTGCCCCATACAGGTTGAACTGGATGGGCAAGACCTTGTTCTCACTCGTCAAATAAGAGTGCTATTACTATGACCCCTTTAACATAATGCTCTTATATGGGTATGAACACACTTAAAAAGGTTGCTCTTATAGAAGTTTGAAGGCAAAACTTTGTTAGATAGTACCATAACAGAGTACTACTGCTTAATAAATATGCAGTGAATGGATGAACAGCATACATGTATGTAAATTTTAAAGGAAAAATAATCAAGTTATGACCTATCTTTTACATCTTCATGACACATTTCATTCTGTACATCACTTTAAATGTGATCTATGATGGGTTACTGATTTTTTCTTCTGCTATTTCATTACACAACCAGCAAAATTAATTTGTAATCACACCCAACTGTAGGACTAAAAAAGGGTGCAGTCCAGCAAAACAGCAGGATAATAAAGAGTGCTTGAACATGGAGCATGAAATAATATAAAACAAACAAAAGCACAGAAAAAACATGCTCCATTTAAGTGTGAAGCATACCTAAGAATAATAACAGTGTCCTACTAAAGCATTCATATCACTTCTTCTTATTTATAAGAACCCTCTGAAATCATTGGTGTACGAGTCTATATCAATTGTGAACATGTCACCCATATGCCATAAATCTTGGTCAATAAACTCTGCAATATGGGCTCGAAAAGGGTCATTGAATAAAAAGGTAAAGAAACCGGTAATTTAGTTGTCTTGGGATTACACGAATCAGAGAAGAAAAGACTTCAAGCAATTTTCATACCGACTAAAGATAAACTAAGTGTATAATGCGTAGCAGTAGTAGAGCACTAGAGGACTAGAAGTGTTTCCTTATGATTCGTGAAATTTTATTTAGGAGTGCATAGAAACATTTGAGAAGTGAACAAGATTGTTCATTTACGCAACATTTATAGAAAAAGAACCAGAACGTCAATGACGTAGCGCTCATCCGCATCTCGCAATAACAAATATCGTAAATTTTATGTGGTACACTTTTGAACTGGTCAAAAAATAAAATTTGATGCCCTGGAAGGGACATAATTTCATTTATGTGTGTGTGATTGGGTTTTTCACAGACGTGTATCAATCAGATATGATTATTTACGTCTGGGGACCGACCTTTAACGTCACCATCCGAAAGATACATGTACAAGATTGAATAGAAACTAAAGGAAATGGAATGAAAATTGGTTGAAAAAGCAATTTTTGTTATTTTTGGAATAAATTTGCATAAATTACCACAATTAATTAATGGAGACCAATTTTAAAATTCTGTGTAGAAGTTTAGTGTACCAAAGTGAGCTCTACCAGATAAAGCAAACCAAATCAAAATCGGTCAAGAAATGAGGGAGAAGAAGCAATTTTTGTTATTTTTGGAATAAATTTGCATAAATTACCATAATTATTTAATGGAGAACAATTTTAAAATTCTGTGTAGAAGTTTAGTGTACCAAAGTGAGCTCTACCAGATAAAGCAAACCAAATCAAAATCGGTCGAGAAATGAAGGAGAAGAAGCATTTTTGGTGATAGATAATGAATTTCACGATTCTGTGTAGAAGTTTTAAATCCCCCTCCTAGCCCTATCATATGAAACAATCAGAATCAAAATCGGTTGAAAAATAACGAAGAAGAAGCATTTTGAATACTGTGGACGGACGGACGGAGGGACGGACGCCGGACGCCACGCCATGGCATAAGCTCATCGGGCCCTTCGGGCCGGATGAGCTAAAAATCGTAGGGTTCATTTAATTTGTTCTGCTAATGAATGAAGCTCTGTGGTTTTACTGTGGAGTACTGGAGTTGACTTCATGTTACAGTAGTTAAAAGATGATGCTTCTCCAATCTAAATATGCAACATTCTTCTAAAAAAGCAAAACTTGTGTGCTTCTTCTCTTATACATATCTTTCTTTATCCATGTATTCCTCTTTCTTTCTATATTTCTTACTCTTTCATCTATTGTTCCGTTACCCCTGACAACCATTAACTGCCCTCAATCCTTCTCTCTCTTTATGATAAACACTCCCAAAACAAAAGAGAAAAACAAAAAGGATTGAAAATAGACAATAGGGTCATTTTGTTGTCCCTATGCACCAAGCAGTCATATATCCATGATCGCATAAGTGGTATTTGTCTCCCTCAATACGTCATACCACACAAGTTTAATTACTGCCATGGGCACTTTTACTTCAAGCCCTGATTGATGTTTCCACTTTTTATGCTCAGTTATGCGCACTTGTGGTAGTTTATTATACTTTATGGTCTACTTATTTTACAATCAAATTCTCATTATACTGGGTTCAAATATTTGTCATATGACCTCCAGATCAATCCGTCTGAGTAATATTTCACTTTATACTTTCTCAAATAAATACTTTTGAAGCTTTAAATTGACTGAGTTATCAGGTCCAAACTATTTGATAATATTGTGTACCACTCATTGTCAAGTTTTATGGAACATAATAAAAACTTTTAAAAAAACACAATATTTTCCTTGTCATTTTTTTATGTCCCAGCTATAATATGCAGAGCTGCCAACCCAGTTGTGCGAACAAAAAAAAGCAACCATGATGGCAAAAAAAAAGGAATTTCAGGCAAAAAAAGGTATTCATTAAAACGAAACTTATAACCACGCGCGACACACTTCCAATGCAGAAATGTCCATTCCCTCATGCTGTTTTTTCCTTATTAATAATAAATAATAATAACGTTTTTTTTTATTAGGACCTATAGTTTATTTACAAGTATTTTTTTGTTGTTATTTTGGTATTATCGGCATTTCATTCTTTTTTGAGAATATTGTTCTCTTTAAGTATGTTTCCAAGTATGTTTTAGCCTTAGTTTTATATTGAATTTGTGATCAAATCAACATTTTAGGGCAGTTGATTGATGTGCGGTATGTAAAAAAACCGTAATTTGGAGTAAAAAACAGAATAATTCCAGGAAAAGAGTAATGGTTTGCAGCTCTGAATGTGGCTATCAACTTCATACAAATGTCAGGTAATAATAATAATAATACAATATTTATAAAGCACATAATAAACAGTCTGTTTCTCTATGCGCTGTACAAGCATGAATGGCAATACGAGAAATATAATCACAAAAGAAATCAACAAAGAGAATATACAAATCTTATAACTACTAAAATGACTAACTTAACATTATAACTAACATAATTATTAGAAAGATAGATAACATGGTCAAAACAAATAACGTAAGTAAGGACTAAAATACAGTTTAAGATAACTAATTGAGGCTAAAGAGGTGCGTTTTAAGTACACATTTGAACGTTGCAGAAGTGGGTGCCTGTCGTATGAAATTGGGAAGATTGTTCCAAAGGTTTGGTTCAGCAACTGCAAAAGATCTCCCCCCATAGAATAATGTATTGGTTTTGGGTACACAAAGTAATGCTTGATTGCTTGAACGGAGGGTTAGGGGTGGGTGGTATTGTCTGATCAAATCAGCCAGGTATGAAGGAGAAGAACTGTTTTGAGCTTTATATGTAATTAATAAAAGTTTGAACATGATGCGCTTATCTACGGGAAGCCAGTGTAGTTTCTTAAGAGTACTAGTTATACTTTGTTGGTGTGGAGTGCGAGTGACCAGTCTCGCTGGTATACTAAAAATCTTTGATGTGATCAGTGACCTTTGGGACAAAGTTACTTGGAGGTGTCCAGGTATTTTGAATTCCAATGAGAGAACAAAGCTGTATATTTAGTTCTGAAGTTAATCATGCATGTCATATTCAAGTCTGAATACCATATATACATATACGAAAATTAGATCACTATTTCAATAAGAAATGGGTTATATTACCTTAATTGCAAAGTTGAGGATAAACATTCCTGCACATGTGAAGACCAATCTTGCAATCAATTTGAGGAGTTGCCCTGAGATGCTAGTTACCACTGGTCTCCCAGCCTGAATGTAAGTACAGGGATAAAAAGGAAACATATATTATGTAATTGATACAGATGCACTAAATATTAAATTAATGTTTAGGGCAGAGAGACCAAGAGACCGAGAGAGAGAGAGAGAGAGAGAGAGAGAGAGGGAGAGGGAGAGGGGAGAAAGAGAGCGAGAGAATGAGAGAGAGAGAGAGAGAGAGAGAGAGGGAGGGAGGGAGAGGGAGAAAGAGAGAGAGAGAGAGAGAGAGAGAGAGGAGAGAGAAAAAGGAGTGAAAAAGGAGTGAAAAGGAGTAAAAAGTGAGATGGGGGAAGAGTAAGAAAGAAATGAAGGGGAGAGGGGAACAAGAGGTTGAGAGTGGTGATAAGAAAAGGAGAGATGAAATAGATAAAAAGCCTACAGAAAGGTAAAGAGAAGAAGAAGAGAAGAAGAAGAAAAAAAAAAAAAAAGAGGGGGTCTGCCAAAGAAATAAAGAAATCAAAATTTCTTTGTGCCTTGAATACACCACTGCATCAATACTGTTCTTGAATATAAATCCTAATTTATCAAAATTAATGTCTCTCTCTCTGTCAATTTATCAGAATGAAGCCTTTTGACTGATATAATCAATCTTTGCCATTCTGAATACTAACAATAGTATTCTCCAAGGTTACATGTAATGGTACCAATTAATCACATAACTACATGTAAAATAACAAACGAAAGAAAGAATTAACAAAGAAATACACGAATAGAAAAACAATAACAAGTATAAATCACTTAGAGACATACATGTAAGTAGTCATGAAAGAGCTCAAGAAGTCTAGTTTATTGACTTCATCATTATTCAAGCAAGTTTGTACAGCTAATATGGATTTAGATTTTGAAGTGCAGTCTAACTTAATAAATAGTTTATGATTATTTTGAGTAATTACTATTAAATAGGAATGCAACATTATGAATACATTCATGTTTTGTTACATACCATTTAATAAGAACAGCAATGAGCAAAATATTTATGTTTGTCCAGATTTCTTTTATCGAAGTTTGAGCTCATATGAAACCAACATTTTCTAGAGTGCTAAATAACCAAGACTCTTTCCCTATGAGTACACAATTTTCTCTTTACACACATCTAACTGGTTTGTCCTTCGATACAGTATAATGTAAAAGTGTAATGCCCATGACAAATAAATGCTAGGATTACTTACCTGCAACCTGAAGTCTATGAGTGCAATAATCACAAAGCTGAGTGCAAGAGAACCTAGTAACATCTTGTTGAAGAACTGCAAGATAAATACTGCTAGGATGGATGCCACACAAATATTGAAGAGGTATTTGACCTAAGAGAAGAAAAGAAAAGAATTATAAAAAAAAACTATGCTAAAAGACAAGGGATGACGGTAGAGGTAAATGACCCCTGAATGCTCCAGTCACACTGACAAGTCTGCCAACCCCTCCCCCTCCCCTCCCCCTTCCCCTGTAAAATAATCCATTGATCCGCCACTGAACGAATGCACATGAACTTCATGGAATTCTGGTCTTACCTTTTTGATGGGTATGACTCCAGTAATTGCTCCTAGATACAGAGACATGGCTTGCAGTAGCAGGATGAACTGAGCAAACTGCCATGTCAGCACAAACAGGAACGTGGTAGCAGCAATCAAGCCAAGACATACCATCTGAAACACAAAATGGAAAAAATAATAGTCAAGGCATCATTTTTTCGATGAAAATTTAATTTGATTCGTAAAGACTTTCGAAAAATAATCCTAAAGCATCTCCAATAGCCTTGTCCATCACCTTTTGACATGTGTGAACACGACAATAATTACATCATCAAAACGTTATTTCTACGGGATATACAATAGAGCACTGAAATTGGCCTTGAGTTGATTTCTCAAAATTCATTGCGATTGTTTTAAGGGTAAACATGACTTTTGTAAAGGAAATTTAAGATTCAACTGTAATACGCATGAAATGCTAGCAAATCGCGCAAGTGGTAAAGCATAGGAATAGTTGAATGACGTAAAATGACAGAATCGCAACTGATAAATATCACAAAACACTAATTTGTTTGTGATTCGCGAAAGTTTTTTGCTCTGAAAATTGCTGCTCTTAACAAATTTGTGAAAATTTCTGGTTTTAGAGGATAAATATAACATTGTGTCAATACAGTATAGACAGTGGATATACATTACATGTATATCTGCTATTAAACCAATCTATTCTATTGACAGATTCTAATGAGCACAGATTTTATTGGATCCAGTTCCTTTTCTACATGTACAGAGACCAATTTGATAGAAACAGTTATTGTAATTCGTCAGCGGTTTTATGAACCGGCAAATCCATCATATATACCAATGTAAGGATTCGTCAGTTCATAATAATGACTAGGAATCATTAACATTATCGGTGATACAAGTCCTGACCTTTAATGAATGGCCATGGATGCTTAATTTTCTACCACTAGATGAATGCTGTAGGCTTATGTTAACATTTAATGCACTGTGACAGTCGAGCCATCCCATCAAAATCATTGCTTTCTATTTCTGCCGAGTGAGCTCATCTGTTTAATGGGCTTGTGTAGGCCATTAGACATTCATTGAGTCATACTTCCAAATGGGATCTGGGGTGGGCTTTCACAGTAATTAACTGTTATTATGACTGCAGGCAAACACAATCAGATTCGGCAGTTTCAGACTTCTCTATCTGATAAAAAATGAAAAGTGTTTCTGTACAAAATAAGTTGTAAATCTTCTTGATTTTCTGTCAATCTTGTGAGACAGTTTTAGAAGCAAGATTTAGATTTTTACTCTTTGAAGAGTTTACTTTCTTATAAAACAAAACTCTCATGAGCATGTTTGAGTCAATATGCACCAGCATGCTTGGGTCAACACATACACTTTATCATATCAAATTCATAGATTTTTCTATACTAAAAATCTGTGTTGACAAAATAAGCATTATCCAATTTCCTCAGTTTTTCCTTGCAACCCAATTTCAAATCCCGCCCGACCACGAAATAAACGTGCTTAGTTTAATAAAGTTTGAAGATATCAAATGTACGAGACAAGTGGCTTTGAATGATCTGTGAACATAATGCATTCTCTCAACACTGTGTGTTATGTTGAATTTATCCTGGGCTGTGTGAAAGCATTTTTGAAAGCTAGATATGGGAGCATAAACAAAAAAGATGAAATCACCAATATGAAAAACATGCTAATAGGTCTAGATTCGTTTTTTTTTTTGGGGGAGGAACAGAAACCATATTCAAATTTACAACTGGAAAAAAAAGTATAAATGCAACAGTCAACTAAACATCTTTCGAAACTGATGCAGCTCAGGTCTTTTTATAAATCACTAGTATAATTATACAGAGGTTGCAAGAGTGAAAATATGTATTTGCTGCCAATTTGAGGAGGCAACGCCGATTCGTACAACCTCTGGATAATTCCTGTCCCTCTATGGGACAGACACACAACTGCAGATCCTCCACTACCTCCAGTATTTCAAATTGATTTGTTGAAGATGCTTTGATTGAGTCATCCGCCTGTCAAAACTATCTCTGTGTATAAGCTCAATGGGCCATGTAACGGGCCGCATCATAAAAAGAACTGGAATTGAACTTTTAACTCATTCATGACATGTATCATAGGGCCTGTTCACACAATAATAAATTTATACAAAACAGCTGGCTAATCGTTAGTGAACACTCAGATATGCCCCACCCATTTATACAGTTTTCACATGATATGATGTTCACATCAAAGTGGGTCCTGATTTTTTTAATCAAATTCTTGTTTGAAGTGATACTCAAAGTTATATGATATCATGTTCAGACACAAAAAACATTATTTGTTGTATAGCTACATGTATCTGTATATGGTTTTCATATAGCTTTATAAATAATTTTGCCAGTCTGAACAGGGTATAGATTCATCATTTGCTGAGTCAGTGCCAGAAGGGAGTTAACTCAATGTAAATATATAAAATGAGTTAATAGTAAATGCCCTTCTGGCTCTCAGCAGACTATATTAATGTTGATGTTTTCATAGAATGTCTGATGACTACATGGATATGTAAATTGGCTGAGTCATCATCTAGCTACCGGTAGATAAATTGTATACAAATGAGAATATATGAGCCATATACAATATGTATGAAAAATGGGAGGCCAGATTTTGCTTTATACATGTACAATGCTTACAATGCAACAAAGTTTGAACTTGTGCGCTGGCGTTGGCTAGAAAGATAATACAATGTGTTTTGTTTCTTCTTTAATCTCAACTTGGAAATAATGAGTAAACTAACAACAAAACATGAATAATTCAATAAGAAAGCTGAGGTCTTTATTAATGAAAAGGAAAATGAGTGACTGAAGAGTAAACTGATCAACTGGAAGAACTCCCCCACAAAGTGCTGGTATCAGATTTGATGAAAAGTAATCCAGTGAAAAAATCACAAAATGGGGGGCCTTAGTAAAACTACATCTGGCTTGAATGGAATCTGTCTTGAATACAAACGGTGCTTCAATGACCTTGAAAGATATGATTTCTCTATAAGTGTTGATCTTATGAAATCAGAGTAAAGGTCTTTGCTTGAGGTAGTAGATCTGTTTCACTTAATACAGGTGAGAATAAAAGATTTCCCATGCAGGTACCCCAGTATTTTGCTACTAATCTGATGAAAAGTTTAGGAGGCCTTAAAACAACTATAATGGGCTTCAACTTGAAGGGAATTGGTTTAAAATAATTCACGCAGCTTGAATGGCCTTGAAAGAGATCTATTAAGGTCACGACACTGGTATCAGATTTGGACTCGGTGTTGATCTTTTGAAATCAGAGTACAGGTCTTTGCTTGAGGTGGTAGATCTGTTTCACTTAATACAGGTGAGAATCAAAGCTTTCCCATACAGGTAAGGTATAGTCTGCAAGCACAGACAATAGTCTGACACTTCATCAAAATACAATACATTTCTAGTCAACCTAAACTACTTAAACAATGGTTGTGGCAAGGGCAGGGGCATTCATTACTTAACTCCTCCTGGGCCATGACATTTTTGTTAAAGATCATCATTCATGAGTTAAATTTGACTGAACATGCTTTATTTCATTGATAAAATAGACATGCAATGAAATGTAAAATAATAAAATGAAAATAAAACATTTCTTGACATGGATTAAGACTTTATGAAAGTTTCTATTTATGGAATAAAGTCGACTTTCTGAAGTCCACATGTATACCTTGTGTAACACTCAAATTCTTTAAGTCTCCAAAACTTTGATGGACACTTTGTTTTACAGGTAGCGTAATAATAAATAATATATATTTGTATGATGAAAAATATACAATGTAGTTTACTATCATTATTGTTATCGCTAATGGAGTAATTCATATATGATATGACCTTGATCTTTCATATGAAATTAAATCAGAATATCTGGGGTCAAGTGTGAAATTGAAACATTCCTGATTTAATTTGAATTATGTGGTAGTATAATACTCCTATTAATAAATAAAAGGTATATTCTGTAATTGAAGAATATCACATAAACTATTACTGAGGCTGTATAAAGCCCCAGCAACCATTGGGTGTAATTTGTCTACTTGCTGAATTCTATATTTTACACATGACATATATCAGAGAATTTAAAAAGCATTACCTATTAAATAGGCCTACAAAATACAATTTTTACTGATATGTGCGATGTATATGAGCGTCAAGTAACGCCTGGCTGGAATACTCCCCAGGGAGTGGAGATTGTGCACACAGTGTGTGCGAGCAAGCATTGAATCCAATGACCGGGGTAACAGTATATCTGTAAAGAGCTTAGAGACATCATAGATGTATTAAGCCCTTTATAAAAGCGGAATATTATTATTATTATATGTAGTCACAGAAAGATCCAAATTTTGAAATTTATATTTCTAGAAATGTTCTTCCCCTTGCTCCCTATTTGCACATAAAATACATGTATTTTGAGCAGCATATAAACAAGGAAAGGGAAACTCACCTGTTTATGAATGACTGTTGATCTCAGGTAATATGTAATGACTGTCATCTGCATGTAAAGGAATGGCAGAGCAAAGCTTTCTCTGAGAGGTATTGTGTAGTCGACTCTTGTTGCATTCCCCCTGGGGGGAAAATAAAGAAGATACAAATTAAAAATATATCAGCATATTGATGTGGCATATAATTTATGAGAGGAAATTTTGTAAAATACCTCAAAACACTCTAAAATGATTTAGGGGAGGGAGGGGGGTAAGTGAGAATAAAAAAGAGAGGGAGGAGATAGAGAGAGAGAATATAATCAGCATTTTGAAGTGAATATTGACTAAGAATCATCAGAAGAATTATTTACTATTATTTGTACCAAGATTGATAACTTTAATGAAATATGAACAAATAACAAAAATTGATTTATTAACTCTCATATTAAGTTGTGAAAACATAATCCAAGTCTACTGACCTAAAATGACCTTTGACCTTGACTTTGTGACCTGGAATTTGTGTCATATGATTTGTTATACTTGATAACCCTTAGGTACAAGTTTCATGGAATAGGAATGTATACTTTCAAAATTATGTTAAAAATTCAAAATCTTAACCTTTGGTTAAGTTTTTGATGTTGATGCCACAACATAGTCTAAGTTTGTTGACCTGAAATGACCTTTGACCTTAACTTAGTGACCTGAAATTCTACTCACATGATTGGGGATACTTGATAACCCTTTAGTCTAAGTTTCATTGAAAAAGAACTTATACTTTCAAAATTATATTAAAAATTTAAAAACTTAACCTAAGGTTAAGTTTTTTATGTTGACGCCGCCGCAGTCGCCGCTGCTGCCACCGCCGCCGTCACCGGAAAAGCGGCGCCTATGTCTCGCTTTTGCTATGCAGGCGAGACAAAAGGTACAAGAGCTGACGACAGGGTGATGGCGGCAATGGACCACAAAGGTTAAAGGGGCATATAAAATCAGCAAATTTTTAGCATTTTGTTATCATTTTGCAAGTTCAAACAATATCCCCCCAAAAGAAAAAAGACATATCCCTGATCAATAATTTAGAATGACTTAATAGATATTTTTCTCCTTCAAATGCATTACCAGAACTAACAATTTAAATATGATTATACTCACTTGTTAGCAATGAAGAAAGTACATGCCAGTAACCCAGAGAGCCAGGAGTTACTGAGAAGCCATGCCATGGCAAAGATGGTTGTGAAGTAGACTCCATGAAGAGCAAACACAGACTTGATGTAAAAAAAGATGGGTAAATATTGACTCTGAAAGAGATAAAAAACGAAAAAGACCAATATATTAAATCTATATAAATCATTATCATCATGTATGCCAAAGCAAATTTGGCAGAAAATGAACCAAGCATATGAACTGAGCCGTTATGCTTCTGTTATAAAGTAACAACATTAACATGAACATTATAGTCACTGAATAAAGTGAAATTATTCAAAAAGGCATTACAAAAATGGAAAGTTCATAAGTACTCCCACTAAAGATGATTTAAACATAATTTTTCTCCTTGGTTTCTATTGTTTCTGGAATAGCAAATAAAGGAAGAGGCAAAAACAGCAATCAACGTTATGCGAATAATATAATTTTTAGAGAAATATTTCACTCTGTATTTGGCTACTCTTGCCTTTCTTATTGTCCACAGTATTCTAAATGGTACCTAAGATCTTTAAAATTTCTGTTAACTGTGAAAGTTGGTCTTTCTATGAGTCTTCAAACTAATAATCAAATTTATGAACTTACCTGACTAAAAGGAAATATTCTGTACATCAGTGCAAGAAAAATCTCTTGATAAATGTTGAATCTTTGAAGTACATTGATGGTCCTCCAATTTTCTGTAGTGTTATCATTTGTGATTTCATAAAAACCTGCAAAAGACATGAACAAGAAAGAATTCTTTAAAAGTATTACATGTATATATCATGAATTAAACTAGAAAAAACACACATCAATAAAAACTTGATTAGGGTAGGGTGGGGAAGCTGTAAAAATGGAGCTGGAAAAAGAAGCCTACCCTTCAAAAGATATTTACAAGTGAGTGTACTAGGAGGTGATTATTGGAAACATTATCAGGATTTTAAAAAAATAGCCATCCCCAAAAATACAACTTGATTCTGAAATTGTTCTTGAATTTGAAAGGGGGAGGGGCAGGGGTATTGAAAAACCTTATTTAGAGATTAATAAATATTCTTTACAGAAATGTAAGTCTACTTTAAAGTTCTACTTGAGGTTCTTCTAGAATTTGAAAGCTATATGTCCCAGCTGAGCTCTGCAACCATGACCTTTCAAAGAGACCCATATTTGATTCCTTGACAGCATTCAAGCACAAATCAGATCACGACATTTCTTTTTATTGAAAATGACAATCTAATTCACACATGTGGAAAGAGCTCTCCAATTTCATCCATATTGTTCTTATAAGGAACACAAGATTATGACCTTGTGAACAATCTTTCAACTTTCCCCAATTGTTCAGGCTCACTCAGAAACTTTATCCCATGAAGTTAAAACTGCTTTCCATCTTATTCTTACTTTCCTCTCTTTCTTCAAAGAAGGGAAGAGAAGTACATCCATTTTAAATTGAATCAAATCATTTATTTCCACTTTAAAAACATATCAAATAGATCCTTGACAGTTCATTGTGATAGAGTGATATTGTGATAGCGTGTGATCATGAAAAAAAAAAGGGGCGGCTTCCTGAAAATAAAAGTACTTTTCTCATTTGTTTGTTGCTCTTTAAAATTATTTCTGATTCATGGTTATTTCTGATTAAACAGCCTGATCATGAATATAACATATTGTCTCTTTGGAGCCAGAAGGGCTTATTATTTCATTACAGAGTTAATGCCCTTCTGGCTTCAAACAGGCAATTTATTCCCTATGTTAGCAGATACTATGGCAATAGATCCCTGTAAATGAATCCTTAAATCAGACAAGGTATTTTCTCAAACTTTGGGTACTTTCTGCATTAAAGGATAATTATGGGAGAAACTGTGATCTTATATTAAGTTCAGCTGAGGAGACGTAGTGGGTGCCCTGTGCTATCTGCTTGGAAAGGCGATTAGGAGCAAACATGGGAATGGATATACTTTGGAATATCTTTGACTTCTAGTGGGTCGGAAGGGTGTGAATGTCCCAGATGATTATGACGGATGTCTTTCAGACTTGTCTGGATCCAATCTTGTACTAGAAAAACTACAAATACTCTTTCATTAAACCAGTAACTCTTGCAACATGAAATTTTCATGGACTATAAAAAAAAAAAACAGTCGTTTCCACAGAAAGAAACTTTCACAACATGCAAAAACTCCATATTTTTTTGTAATTCCATTATTTCACCACATGAAGCTTTCACGAATATAAACCACTCGTAAAGTTTGTAAAATGTTTTGGTTTTACAGTATAGAAGCACTCCAAACGAAACAAAAGAGCTCTGTTTCATACTTTTAACTCCCAGCTTTAAAATCAATAGACACATTCCAATCACGTGGGTGAAAGACTTTGCAGAGTGAACACTCCACTCTAGAGAAATCAAAGATACCTGACATGATACTCTACAAGGAATGCATGTCAATCTACAACAAGAATTCACTCAGATGACAAGAGATTCCAGCATTCCATGTGTGTGTATATATATATCCCTTCTCTTTTTACGCCAATTGACAGAGGTCCTTGGAGTATTTTTCTCATCATGGTCATGATCATATTGTCTTACGAGAGCCAGAAGGGTGTTATGTTTGTACAAAAGTGCATTACTTAGTGCCTTTCTGACTCTAAGCTGATGATACATGATAGCCATATCTTACGGATCAGTATTTTTCTCATCATGGTCATGATCATATTGTCTTATGAGAGTCAGAAGGGTGCTAGGTTTGTACAAAAGTGTATTACTTAATGCCTGAATCTAAGCTGATGATACATGATAGCCATATCTTATGAATCAGTATTTTTCTCATCATGGTCATGATCATATTGTCTTATGAGAGCCAGAAGGGTGTTAGGTTTGTACAAAAGTGTATTACTTAGTGCCTTTCTGACTCTAATGATACATGATAGCTATATCTTATGTATCAGTCAGTATACATACTAGGTAGAGAACAAAGGTATATATGAAAGAGGGAAAAGATTTCAATACTTCTTTCACTGGGGAAAGGATCCACCAATCCCTTAAAAACAAAACTGAATTCAGTCAAAGACAGACTAAAAATGTAGTAAATTTCATATAAAATTTGAAAATCCAAATAGATATGATTACGTGTACATGAACTTGAAACATATGGGTGTTTCTGTGCACATGAAAAGCATGAATTTTATACAAATATGTAATGTGTTCATCAGAGTACATTTCCTCATTTTTTCTTCTTCTAAAGCTCTCTACTGTATTGAATTTCATGCTATGTACACATAAGAACATCTCTTTATCCCTTTAAGATTTGTCTTGCCTAGACACCTATCATGCTTCAAAATGTTGAATTGAATTGAAATTGGACACCTTTACACTTCATGCTGATTGCACCTGTTCATGTTCATGCTAAGTGTGTGAAACATACCTGTGGGAGGCTACATAATACATCAGTGCACCAGAGTAAACAAAAGGTATGTCTTCATCAGCTCGAGATTGCCAAATAGCCCGCTATTTCTGATTCGGGAAATAAGCCCGAAGTTACAAATTGCGTCTTCATCAGCTCGAAACTCGAGCTTGAGATATTTTGCTCAGCATTCGCGCATAGTGCGAGTCTTTGGGCTGGTGAAGACGCACCGGACAAATAGCGGGATATTTTGCAAACTAGCCCAAGATATCTTGACCAAATATCCCGCTAATTGCAACTGCGGGCTGATGAAGGCGCAAATTAGGTGGATAAATTGCGATCGGGATAATTAAAATAGCGGGTTATTTGGCAATCTCGAGCTGATGAAGACAGGCCTATCGTGCCCTGTCCTAGTTGTCTTAGAAAATGTTCTGATAGATCTAAACCAAATACAAGTCATCAAATCAATTGCATAGTTACAACTGCTTATTGAATTTTATGCTTTGTACACAAAAGTACATCTCTTTATCCCTTTAGATTTGTCTTGCCTAGACACCTATCGTGCTTCAAAATGTTGAATTGAATTGAAATTGGACACCTTTGCACTTCATGCTGATTGCACCTGTTCATGTTCATGCTAAGTGTGTGGAACATATACCTGTGGGAGGCTACATAATACATCAGTGCACCAGAGTAAACAAAATGCCCTGTCCTATCTGTCTTAGAAAATGTTGTAATAGATCTAAATCAGATAAAAGTCCTCAAATCAATAGACCATTTTCGTAATGTAACCAAATTTAATGAATAGGTCTTTGTAAAGTGCCTGGTTACAAATCATTTCATTCACCTGTAATAACTAGTTGTATTTCAATAGTCAGAATGCAAATTGCATATATTACATGTTGTTACGTACGCAAGCCATAATGTTTTTCCTACCTGGTAACAACTTATGTATGCAGTTCACATTCTGACTATTGAAATACATTTATTTGTAACAGATGAATGAAATAATTCATATTGAGGCACTTCACAAAGACGTATGCATTCAATTTGGTTACTTTACGAAAATGGTCTATTGCAAAGTTACAACTGCTTGTAAATTCCTATGTGTATCGAGATGTGACAGATAGCAAACTCAAGTTCAAGTGTGATTGATTCCCACCAATAACAAGTTCTTCTTCATAATGTTATAAGACAGGACCATGTTCACAAATGTTTTTAAGTTCTTCCTAAGGTATCTCTAGCATAAAGTCACAATAGACCATTTTACAAATGCATTAATTTTATAAACTTGTTCTACAATGTACAATAGTAAATAGTGATGACCTTTAAGCTTATCACAGGGTGATCACACATAGCAACAACTAATGTACACATTTCTGGCTATTGAAATACAATACCTTTGTAACAGGTGAATGTGAGAGTTGGGTCTTGGAGAAGTGTCCATGAAATTAAATTTGTGTTTCAGCTGACCCTAAACTTGCCCGACTTTGCAACAAATGATATAACATTTCACAGATACTGTATATTCCCATCTTAAAGATATGTGGGCCTTTTCTTCATTGGCTGCTCATGACTACCCATATAGTTAATGAGGTTTGACTGACATAGCAACAGTCAACAGACTTTTGGTTATTAATATCTTTAAATTAGCATGCTTATTCCCAGAATACATGCAAAGATACAGATGAAATCCACCTTCTACACACAGTTAAGAAATAAATTATTCATACCCCTTGTAAATTTGATGTTTTTTTTTTTTTTTTTTTGTAACTCAAGAATGAAAGGTGGGCTGGATGGATTGGGGCCTTTGATAAATACTATTAGATGTATGCTTTGATTTGTCACATTATCAAGAAACATAAATCGGACAAATCAATTTTGTCATACTTAAAAAACTACAAAACTGGTTAAGGGTATGAATAATTTCAAACTGTAAGTGCTACAAGAGGTGACCTTGAAGATTTGAAAATCTTCATGAGTAAGTTTATTGAAGAAGTATGAATATATCTTATTAATACGCAAGTAAACTCATGTAATATCTTGATATAATAAGTTAACTTAGCAGTCGAACTGGTGATCTGATATACCGAGTACATATAAATGTATTCCTGCAAACGGCCAAAACTGCATGGATATCACCCATATAAGAAAATAAATATGAAATAAAGGAAATGCTTCTATTCTTGTTAACTTTTGCATCATTATCTAAGATCAGAAGAGAAACATATACATGTAATATGATAATATTACATTCTTGTATAGTGCATGACACATTATAATATAACGTCCTTATGCGCTTCCAAAGAGCTTTGGAAATGATTGCCCTAGCTTTAGCTCCAGCAGCCGTTATCAGCATACGGTGCATTTCAAGGAATAGTCCTACCAGGTACCCATTTACCTCACCTGAGTACAAACATGCACAAACAAGTAAACAACATTGTTTGGATAATGACTGTGACAAGTACATGTAGTCAGCATCATGCACAAATATGACAATTTTCATGAATAATTGCAGACGGCTACAAAGAATATACATGTAGTTGGCCTTGATGGAGCACAGAAATAGAAAAGGAATTGTTTTTGCAATAAAAGGTATTCTCTCATTCTAAAACGAAAAAAAATCTTCAGACATCCTTGTGTGCGGAACCATGAAATACTGATGTAAAGATTGCATTGACCACATTCTTTTGCCTTTCAAGCTGACTGCTTTTTACTGTCCTAATTTGCCGCCTGACCTCTCTCGACCTCATTTTCTTACTTGAGGTTATCATATTTGAGGTTTTTTTTCATAAAATGAGATACTATCCATGCAATATCACACTATCAGTAGCTTCATCTAGACCTACATGTACACTAGACATATATTCCAATTTGTACAACTTTATGCATATATCGTCTGCTGACAGGCAGAAAGGCATAAACTCATATCATGTACATATAACACAGAGTTACCGCCCTTTTGGCTATCAACAGACAATATACATGTATGTGCCTATGATAGTTTATAATGCATTTAAATGGTGGATAGATATTTCTCCTTTATCATATAAACAATAAAAAGAACAATACTACATAATATTTGTTATGCACCAAAACTGCTTGAAATCAAATGCTCAAGGTGCATTAGTATACAAATAATACACAGCAGTGAGGGCATTAGTAAGAATTACCCACACAAGGTATCTTTGGAACAGTCTAACACGCCCGAGGCGATAGCCAAGGGTGTTTGGACTGTTTGAAGGTACCGAGTGTGGGTAATTTTACTAATATCCGAACAAAATGATGTGTATTATTTGTTTATGTTTTATTTGTTTTATAAAATGATGTTTTATTTGTTTTATAAAATGATGTTTTATTTGTTTTATAAAATGATGTTTTATAACATGATTTTACTAATGACCGGTCATTAGCATTTACTAATGACCGGTCATTAGTAAAGTTACGTGTTAGGCAAAATAAATACCTGGTCACGTGTACGCTCTCAACCAATCATTTGATTAGGATCCGCTTCATCATCTTATAATGCAAAATATGAAATCATGCAAAAGCACTGTACGCACTTTACACTAAACGTTATTGTTAATGGACTACAAGTATATTAAATGTATGTGAACATAACTAGTACATGTATACAAAACAAAAACAAAAACAAAAAAGCTTTTTTCCCCTTGCCCCTTGACATGCAAGCTTCCAATTTGTTGTTTAGAAATGATACATACCATCAGGTAGGTCCATACAAGAGGGATTTCATTTCTTTCACTGATATGCTTTTATCCCTTGATTCCCACCAGTTGTGACAATTTATACTCATAAATTCTGCTATGATTCAATCAAAACAATCTGGGGTATTTAGGACAGCACTAAAAAGCTTTGAGCTTTTACAACATAGACCCCGGTTACACAAAAATCTTGTAACGGGTTCATGAATTCTGACAGCTCTACCAAGCTTTGTACCTTTACAACATACATGTAGACCCCTGCTAAATACAAATCTCAGGACTGGCTCGTCATATCTGCCATGATTCAATCAAAACAATTTTGGGTATTTAGGACAGCAAAGCTTCATTTGCTTCATCACCACTCTCCTTCATTACTTTGTTTTGAGAATTGAGAGCCAAGCTTAGACATCTTAAACAAGAACTCATGTTGGGACTGGCAATTAATGCTTTGTGTAACAGGGGCTATGCATTACATGATCATGAACACGTACTGACTAGTCATCTCTAGAGACAGAGTATACAATGTTACTTCATGTGCTGATTTAAGACAGGTATGTTCATGTATATGGATATACTGTACATGTACATGTAGGTCAGACCTGTATCACATCCACATATTTATTTGTACACTGAAAGGAGGGCTTCCTCTATTTTACTTTCTGTTAGAGAGTAAGAATAGATCACTGTAAAATTGGAAAGAGACACAATGGCTCAGTGGTAGAGCAGTGGTCTCACAACTAGGAGGTTCGGGGTTAAAAACTAAGTCGATTCCTAATTGTGCCCTTTGGTAAGGCATGAATCCTCAATATTAAGTCCCTTGGAGCTATAGGACTTTAATTCGTCGGTCTCCTGGTTGCCTTCTTAGCAGTTAGGTAAAACAAGCAAACCAGCCATCAACCACATTTCACCATGCATGTACGATCTATGTACAATCTACAAAATCATGACAATAAACTGACATTCTTTTGAATAATTCATTCTTCAATTCTTTATGTTATATAGGAAATATTAAACATGAAGCATTTCCTCTCAACTACCTGGTAACACGATCGCAACTATTTTCGAAAAATCAACTCAAGGGCAATTTCAATACCCAATTGTACATACATTTACCGGTACCGGTATCTCATTGGTATAATGTTCGAATTATGTAATACGTCGTGGTCACGTTTGCACATTCCAATAGGTAACGCACAAGGCTCAGTATTGAAATTGCCTTAGGTTGATTTTGTTAAAGCAGTACGTTGCTGTCATGTTCTGGTATACTTAAATACACTCTACCTGAAGTTCAGGCATTTTTCCTGTAAACTAACAATATACTTGTGGGTTTCAAACACTCATCACCTACTGCACCCATGTACATGTACCGTATGTAAACCAAGAATTAGGTCGATTTGTCCTTTTGCTATTGATATGTCATTCCAGGGGTATGTCATTCCTATACAAGATGTGATTGAAAATGGACTAAATGCATGCATGTAAAGCCTCGGTCACAAATGCCATTACGAACTGCTACGAACGCCGTACGAACGATTTTCAGACAATGGAAATTCGGGAAGACAATGGAAAAACAGGGAGATTCGTACAAAATTATCGTTCGTACGAACCTTTGTGACCGAAGCATTAACAACAAATTGTGGAGATATGCCCTTCTTCCATGGAAATGTCTAGAAATGAGTGGGAAGAGACTGAGGAAAGTCCTTCTGCACTAAGGTAAACCACAAATTTTATACACCCTTGCAATGGACATCTCCTGACCTCGGGATAGTGCCAATTACATGATGGGCTGAGAAAGGACCAACGTGTTTGTACTGCATTGAAGGTAAACCACAAATTATAATGATATGACCTTCTGCCACAGAAATGACAAAGGTTCTCTACAAATGAGTAGGATGTTACCAATACGTCTATGACGGACTGGGATTCAACATATGAACCACAAATTATAAAGATACACCCTTCTGTCATTGATGTGGCAAAGGTTCAATTAAAATGAGCGGGATGATGCCAATACATGACGGGGCTGAGAAAAAGAGCATCTGTTCTCAGGAAATTGATTATGACAGGTTGATGAAGGGCTTATTTTCATGACTGGATACAGATGCAATATGACATTTACAATCATCAGTTTCTTCACCCGATAGAAAAGGTACATCACAGAGTTGCAATCTGAGTTTGCTCAATGATAAAAATAACACTAAAGAATTAATGACTCTCTTATACTTCAGAGGATTTTTCTCTAACTTTCACTGACCTGTCTCGTTCAATTCTGTTTTTGTTGTTGCTTTTATTAAACCAAAATTAATAACACAGTGGACTTTAAAGCACTGTTGGGAGAGATGTTACACCCATGTCGTATTGCCCATCTCCGACACTCTATCTACCTGATAACCTGATCTACATGTACATGTATATACTGTACTTAGACAATGGCCCAGACAGGGTTAATTATCTGAACAGGTGTATTAATGACGGTCCCCTTTAGATGAACTCAGATGATCTTCACATCTGATGGTGTTGGGACAGATAATAATAACACTGCGTGTATTATTTTGCAGAGACAAAGTGCAAAAGTGTTTATGACTCTATGATAAGAAGTGGCAAGCTTTATCATTACCCAATACGTATCAAACAGAAACCGCAGGTCTTCCAAAGAGTCTCTCCTTACTATCTCTCAAATAAATACACAATTTTATGGGTCATGCTCTCTTCAAGATCCACGAAAGAACTTTGGATTAAATTGCCAGGATATATCAAAACTTGTGATACTGTTGACAACTTTAAAACACCTCTCAAAACATTTCTTTTTAGAAACAAATTTGTGCCAATGTTAACTGATGATTTAAAGCGTTAAGGAAGCATGCTGAGCATATCTCATTCTTCTCATTCCCTTTCTTTTTCTTTCCTTCTCTACATTACAATGAACATGTATGTAGTATATAAGTATGATGTATCATCATGACTGATTAGTTTGATACATCATTGCTCTTTAGTGAAGAGTGTAGTGTGCACTTTTGCAGAGCTGAGAGCACTGTAAAGTTAGCATCAACACATGAAATATAATACCACTATTGTAGGATACATATCAGTTCTGTTTTGATTATCCACATTGCAATGCATGGCTTACATGTACATGTAGGTCTATACTGTACATACTGCATACTGGTACCTGGAAAGCAAATTGTTTACTTGCGAATCATATCGCTCCAGCCCATTCACATTAACCAAATCTGTTGCGTATCAAGTTTCTGTGTGAAAGGGGGGGGGGGCTAAATTCACAGAATGTTTCTGTTTTGATTTGGTCAATTTAATCTAATTCATTATCAGCCACACACTTTGTGATAACATTGATACATCACAAACTGAGGTTAGTATAGTACAAGCGTACATGGAACATCTCATTCAAATAAAAATATTCCATTGCAAATATCTGCTACATATTTATCGCTCAATGTTACATATCCATGTAGTTTCCATCTGAAGGGGGGCTAAATTTACAGAATGCTTTTGATAAGGTCATACATGTACATATATATTCAATCAGATTTATTATCAGCTACATACCATACTTCATATTATCCCTGGTGCACTGACAAACTTCATGTAGTAGGAGTAATACAACTGGTCGGAACGAACTATGTTCCTCAACCTCCAATTCACATACGCATTTTCTAGTGCTAAAATAAAAATGCTAGACTTAATACTCAATAAGTACAGCCTTTTCTTTTTTTAGTGTGAAAGGTCAGCTATATGAATAATGAAGTCATTTAGACCTTGCATTACCATCTGCGCAATGACACACTGTTTTGCTTAAAGAGTAGTACAAGTCTTTGCCAGGAGATATCTTCCTCAAACTCTTATTTAGATAGACAATTTCTAATTTTACCATCATATGGCTACAGAGTTACTTCTAAGTTAATATAATATACAATTTTCGTGTGCAGGTTGGAAGGGGGGGGGGGCTTATTTACAAAATGCTTAGGTTGATAAGGTGTATGATTTAATAAGTCTTATTCAATGTGATTTATTATTACTGATATACATGTACATTGTGACATTGATGATAAAAATATCTCTTGCTCAAGCTCCTATTCACATTGGACACATTCTATAGTTTCAATATGAAGGGAGGGGGGGGGGTACATTTACAAAAACATAACCTTGTGATATCGCCGCCAACAAGTTCTAGTGTAATACCTTCGGTAGGAAAGAGAAGGGTGCTTAAATTTATAAAAGACATACCTTGTGATATTGTAGGTGCATTGACAAACTGCTTGAAGTAGGAATAGTACAACCCGGACTCTGTTCTGAAGGAGATCTCTCGCTCCACCTCCTGTAAAAATGATTGAAAGAGACACGAGAATGCCAGATGATTGAGATACATGACATGATAGATTAGCACATTACTGGGTAAGAGTACACAAATAAAGATATATGTACAGTGTACTTTCGTAGACAAACCAAGAGCTAAAGGCACTTGTGTATCATACAGAAATGAAGATACAGTGCTTGTAGGTATACCTGTCAAGACTCGAGAGGGTACAAAAATGAATGAAAATACAGTACCTGCGTTCACCAGGGAAGAGAAAAACAAGATAGAGCGTGAGTAGGGGGAGCGATGGAATTTGAGGATGAAAGAGAGAATGAAATAAAGACTTTGCAGGAGTATGATCAAGGAGATATCTCTGAGGCATGAGTTACATTGTACATGCAAAGGGCATGGCATAAAGCGTATGAGGATAAATAACAAACAGTAACTATGTTGATAAGAGTGATAATTAATTACAGTGAAAGATTGGGAGATACAGGAACTGGAAATAGTCCAGTTAAATCACATGGAGAGAGTGTGTATTTTAAAAATTTAATAGAATGGAATCTCTTGGCAAATTTTATCATCAGAAATGAAAATTTATGATTTACAATCACTCTTCCACAAAATTTCAATGTCGAAATAGACAATGAAGAGACAAAAATAGACCTGCATGTAAGGGTACTATTTCAAGATGTCAAGTGATATGATTGGATTGGTAAAAGTACATGCTTTGATTTCACTCCCTTATCAAGCTCATATTTCAACAACGGGTACTGCTGAAGATACCTGAAGTTGTCAAAGATTAATCTCTTGCTGACAGGAAATCTGTCAAAACCGAGGTAAGAAAAGACAACTGAGTGTGGTCTGATCTTGGATTTCAAATCAAACACTGTGAATGATAACCATCCAATCCACATTATTTGGTTTTGAAATGTAGGGTTTTCATCAATCAAATATGGACGTACATTTTGGTAATCTAAAGAGCCTACAGTACATATATACGAATGAAGGGTTTTATACGACATTTAGTATTCACTATCGTCTCAGCTCTTTAAAACACTTTAAAAAGAAAAAGGCCTACATTGTAGATACATTTCTTAGAGTCTTCTAAATAATTGTTCCTACAGTGTATCCATCAGTGACCCCCATATGCTCTCCCTCGGAATGTAATTCAGTGTACAGTGTACATACAGTACATGTATGTATATTGAAATGACACAATGAATTAAACAGAAAATAAAACACTCTCTGCTCCATTTTCCCCATCATAAAACATGTGAACTGTTACATGTATGTGCATTGACAAACATCCTAAAATGTCAAATCTAGAAGAAGAAAGAAAAAAGAGGATAAGGAACACACACAGTTATACAAATATACATGTATACATTATTGGAAATGTAAACACTCCATCCAAATAGTGCATTGACCATGTGTGCACAATGTCCTGCTGTGTCAATTTGAAAAACGGATGATGGATACAAAAGCTGTTTACATTCTAGGTTCTTTGCACAACAGTGGATCAATCCATGATCTTTTAAAGTAAGTAATTGGGGTTTATCGTAACTTTATTGCTGTTTGGTCTACAACCAGTTCTTTTACTACCCAATCAGTCTATTCCCACATTCCCAGCCCTTTTACTATGGTCTAATAATCATTTCATCTACTTACCATTTGGTCTAATAGTCATTTGGTCTAATTTCCAATTGGTCTCTACTACATGTACCTATCTGGTCTATTGTGCATTTTAATAGTCTAATAAACAGTAGGTTGAATACCCAGTTTGTCTAATGCCCATTTTGTCTACCATCCATAAGGTCTAATAATCAACTGATGATTATTATTATTCATGACTAAATGATTATTAGACTATATGGATAGTAGACGGGCTGGGTGTAGACCATATGGGAATAGACTAATGGGGAAGTACATGCAGATGAACTGGTTATAGACCAAACAGCAATTCACCAGTTATTGGTATATAGTTTGCAGGCAAAAACCCTTGTCAGTCACAATCTGAAACGTAGTGTCTGAAGTGTGAGACTACAGTATGTTGACTGCATGGTCTAATGCACTTCGTAAGACCTCATACTGTAGCTGTCAGAGACTGATGACAGTTACATGTAGGCCAAGCTCAATGCTTCATGGATTTATGTTTAAGTGTAAAATAGAGTCTGTATTTGCAGACTAATTGGTAAACAGGTTAGGATATCAGACAGGGAAAACAAGAGTGTCTGGGGCATTCAAAACAAACAATGGAAGCCATGTGAGGTGTTGGGATTCGAAAGATCCACAATGAACATGTAAGGATTAGTTCTAATAAGTTCTTCTTGGAAGGTTTCTAGTGGTGGTCTGAAAATTGAAAAGTAATTCAAAAGCACATAGAGGATATAAGAAATTTTCTTTTGCTCCCTCTTCACAGGTGAAAAATGACAAAATAACAGAGCAGTACAGCAGAAACGTTGAATAAGCAAATGGTGATGCTACCAATAAAGAAAAGATAAATACAATGGTACTAACCAGGCCAGGGATAAATTTATTTAAAAAAAAAAAAAAAAAAGCTGATTTCAGCTTTACAACTTGATATGTGGATTTCCCATTCATAGGCTAACTGAAATAAGTTCATGTGCAATTGAACAGTCAGACTGAGTATAACCTTGTACATACATGTATACTGTAGGTGCATACCTGATGGTCAAACATCACACACCAGAGGAAGAGACCAATCAGTCTTGATCCTCTCACCTTGTCCAAGATATTGACACCCCTCCCATAGTATTCTCATGAGACACGTCCTCACTAAAGGTCACAAAATGTACAACATCTGGGGGAGAGCCAGGACATTAGGCCTTTAATACATGTGGATTTCTGGCTCTCAACGGACATAAGTCTGACCCTGTAGAAGGTGCACACCTGAATGTCAGACATCACCGGATATAAATGTAAGAAGGGACCAATCAGTGTTGATGGTGTCACCTTCAAAGAATTGCCTGGACCCCACCCAGAACATTCCCATGGGACATGTCCTTACATTGGGTAAAAACTCACAATGCTCACAAGAATAGGCCTGCAAGCCTGAAGTTGTAAGTAATAACAAACAGGTGCGACCTGCAGGTACATGTAGGTAACACACCATCCAATTTAGGAAGGGACTAATCTTTGATGACACATTCCTCTTAAGAGTGATCCATCTCCCAGAGAATTCTCTTGAGACATGTCCTTAAATAAGGTCACAACAATCACTAAGGCCTACATATACATGTACATGTGTGTATATTATCTCTTCAGAGCCAGTATGACATACATGTACATTAACTCATACTATTTAACGCAAGTTTAATGCAATTCTGGCCCTCAACTTAACAGATGTGTACATCTGACCTTGTGGCAGATTCAGACCGGCATATTAAACACAAGTTCTCTACTTTAATAGGAATGAACTTCTCAAAGTATTAAACAAGATATCCCTCCATTGCATTTTCATGAGACATGTCCTTACAATGTACATAAGGTCAAAGCACTTCAAACCACACAGTTGTTAAAGTTCCATAAATCATAGACATGTTAAGACAGCTTGCAGAAGTGCAACCACCACAGATGCAGTGAAAAATACCTGAAAATGCACTATGCACATTGAATTAGCTGCAGATAGCTCCAAGAAGAGCTACATGTACGTGTATAGCATTAAAGATGCACTTTGATTTGGCATTTTGCACAATGCGATGAAAAGAACTAAAAAAACTAAAAAAAGCAAGACTAAACATTATCTAAATCAAAGCAAATTTTCTAAAGGGCCCTGCCTTGATACTGTGTTTAATTTCAACCATAAAAAGTCTTCATACGAGCCTTCTAAATTGTTTCTGTGAAGAAAAAAGTTATACATATCATGCCAATTATGTTTGTCAAGTGAACATTCAAAACAATACTCACCTTGATGTGTGTAAACCAGAGAGTGTTTTCATGTAGCATGTAGATGAACCATGCATAGGCCACGCCCACACCCACCCCAACACCAACACCAAAGGCCAATATCAACCAATCAACCCATCCCCATGGTTTCCTCATCCTCCTCATCCTTCCATTGGACATTCTCCCATTCCTCATTGTTCTTCCATTCCTCTGACCAGGTGGATGACCATTAGATCTCACTGAATGTCCATTCTTTGCAATGTCTGATTGACTAACACAGTTTGTTTGACCAACACTATTTGATTGGCCGATGCTGTTTGATTCTTGGAGTTTTCCATTGGTCTGTCCACTGGTGGGTCTAATGCTTTCACAGCAGTTCATAGGAGTTTTGCCATTTACAGATGATACTGAAGTTTGGAACATCTTTTCCATTTTTGGGTCTCTCAAGGTTTCACTTGGTGCCAATTTGTCTTCCATGTTGATTTAATGATGATCCACAGTCGTCAGTATTCCAATTATCGAATGCAAATCAAGATCTTTGTTGAGAAAGATTTAGAAAATAACATTAAACCCATAGTCCTACATAAATTTAAACAAAAATGAATCATACATACAGATGTACATGTATTCAATGGATGGAACATGCCCTATTACTAATCAATTTCATGTACAGTGTACAAAATCAACAAAGCTCTATTAGCATGAAAGATTTACAACGCAGAAAACAGTAAACTGGAGCTGGTTGAAGTGTGATCATAATGAAAATGTGCCTGTTTTGAATACAAAGAGCATGAATACCACCAGAATATGAAGATGTGGAAAAGAAGAGGGAAAAAATCCTTCTGACAACATCCAAATACAAAAATGAAACCTTCCCACCATAGGAAAACACTCCAAGAGCCAACCGAGGCTGACTGATGGTAAATGAATACAAAGAGCATGAATACCACCAGAATATGAACATTTGGAAAAGAAGAGGGGAAAAAAATCATTCTGACCAACATCCAAATACAAAAATGAAACCTTCCCACCATAGGAAAACACTCCAAGAGCCAACCGAGGCTGACTGATGGCAAACGCTTCCTTCTCTCTTCAATTCATGACCAAACAATAACAGGCACCTTCAAGGATCCCAGATCCAACTACAAAATCATCACAAACGTGAAGGTCTCATTTAGTGCAATAATAGGCTGTTCAGACTGTATGAAAAAAAGAATACCCGGTATAAAGAAATGTTGATAAAGAATCATCGTATAGCGAAAGAAGCGTACAGAAACTAGATAAAACATCTTATCAAGAAACTGGTTTTGACAAGTTCAGTTGACATGACAGCCGGCCAATCACGAGTGCATGCTCATGGTAAGCCACGTTACAGTGTATATGATTTTCGTATGATACGGCGTTCAGATTAGAACGTGTGCCGATTCTTTATTGACTTTTTGTTCAAAACATTGCTCTAACAGGTGTTTCACTAAGCCAAATTATGTTATACGACGTTTCTTTATACATTGTACATTGTTCAGACTAGGAAAATATGATTACTCATAGTATACATGTACATGTACAGCTCTATAAGAGACTCATATAGCTATACAAGAATGCTGGTAGTCTGAATGGAGGGATAGTCATGATCCAGAAATAATGTAAAATAAGATCCCACAGGTAACATCATAGACAGCCCACACCATCGGCCAAAGGTACCATGCACTAGCTTGACAGTTTGAACTCACTGCATGGGTGCTATTAAAGTGGGAGGTTTAAACATGAAGGGATATTTTTTCAGGAATGAAACTAAAGATGAAAAGGAGGGGGCAGGTATTCCCTAGAGATGGGAGTCTGAAAATGTTGCCTCCTACGCCAAAAAGTTACAGACTTGGCATCAGATGAAAATACTCTCATTATTTTTTTTTAAGGGTGGGATTAGGGCAAATTTTTGGACCAGAAAATAATTTTTCATTCTTTTAGATATCTTGACAGTTTTCTATCAAATATCCCAGGCATAGAGTTAGGGTTTTAAAAAATGTTTGATTATTTTCTTTTCATTTTTGAATGTCTTGTGATGTGTGAATTGAAGCTTGAAAACATACATGTACATGCACTTAAGTTTTCCTTTGTTTTTCTGAGAATGAGTTTTTTTGTTGTAATATTCTTGGCTTACAAATTAAGATTATTCAGCAGTGTTGTGATGGCTTGTGCTAAAATTTGGCATGATGATAGCTGAAGATATTAGGAAATAAGCTGAACAGTTTTTCTTTTTTTAATTTTTAATTTTATAACTCTTTAATTACTGTCATGAATACACAATGGGATAACAATTCAATAAATAACATTAAAGTTGCCCAAAACAATAACAAATAAAAATTATTTTTTTCTTTTTCTTCAGCTTATTTCCCAAGTTTATCCTGAAAGATTGTGTGTGTCAAATTTGAAATTCCGGTCATAAACCAAGGTAAGTTACAGGTTGATTTAACTTAAAATGGTACATTATGCATAATTAATGCAAATGTGGTGCAAAGCAAGCCGATTTTCAAAGTGAAGTATCTTCAATACTCGATATAGTACACTGAACCTAGTACATGTATGTGTGCTTGTGTGGTTTTCTGGGATTAATTTTCCATTTCAACCTCTAATTTAACCCATTTGTGAAATGCATCCCTTTTTAATACCTATTCCAGCAAGGGACAAAAAGTAAAAAGTTTCAATGTAATTGTCCATATGCAAATGTTCTGCATTTAATAAAGAATATACTTTAAAATTTAAGCCCAGATTTGGTAAGCCCCATCCCCCACAATTTTTGTATTGCCTTATTTCTTTCATTTTCTTTCAAGGGATGGAAATTCATATTAGTGACAGCAAGCAGCATGAAAAAGCAATGCAACTTTTTTTCTTGAGTGCGAATGACCCTCTTGGGGACCATTCCAGTCCATTGTATGGCCTTGATCAGATACCTTTGAAGCAACGCCCACCTGATGCAGAAAGACTCTATGAAAGATGAGTTCAACCATCACCAATCCATACCCTAACCCAAAGGACCAGCGCTAGAGCAGCTCTAGAGCAGCCTCCCACAGAGGTGTAGTTCTCACTCTTGAATTCCATCAAGGAAAGAAAGTGAAATTCTCAAAGAATCTATACAAGGAATGAATGAATATATAAAACATGACATATACATGTAGGCCAAGGATGTTGGCAGGGCAATTTGAAAGAGAGTGTACTGAGAAATTATTATGAAAGAAATATACTGCAGATCGACATGTACTCATTATGCCATAACGCTTTCCGGCATAAGCAGTTATCAACAAAGTTTCTTTATTACAACCTTTTCATGGTTCAAACAGCCTATTGACAAATTCTGACTCAAACATTCTTTCACAAATAATACTCTGGCTCATTGAAGATATTAAAGTAGTATTACATACTGTACATGTACATAGCGAAGATTATCTCAAATGTAAGCTTATCCAGTTTATCATCAATCACAAACAAAATCTGATCTGTTGAGAATGAGGATTTATTTCTAAATGAAACAATAACTGAATAAGAGAATAAGAGGAAAAAATTGTTAAAAATTCTTTCTATTTTATTTTCTATTAATAAATGGCATTTTCAAAAGATAACTGTCATTTAAAAAAAGTGGTTAAAGCCATTTCAAAATGTGCCCTCCATCTCACCCCAATGAAGATTCTTTTTGACAACAGTTTTCAATCAACTTGCCGTAAGCATACTACCACACAGTTGGCAAAAGACTACAGTAACTATTCTCATGATTTCAATACATGCCTGGAGCTAAATAATATATGAGTATTAGTCACGCTAGCTCTAGTATTGAGAGTTTCACATCAGTATTTAAAGGTGCATTTGTGGTGCAATTCTGTTGGATTCATGACTGCATACCAAACATAATCCATCACTATAAAATAATTATGAAAGGAACAATGACTTTTTTTCCCCTTTCAAACAGCTCTTTTCATCTGGCCTCACTTCAGGTAAGTTATGGGATAGTCTGTCAATGAAGTGTGATGATGAGGCAGACAGATCATTCGTCACTGTACGACATTACCATTTTTGCAAACTTTTGAAAATTAAATTAAAAACTTTAAAATGTACATGTACATACATCAACAAGCTATATGACATGTTTTGAGGGACATGCTTCTTTAGATTAAAAAAGAACAATCTATTACTAGCAACAACAAAAATCCCATTTACCTTGTAAATGTTATTCATCTCATTCTGATAAAACTTGCAGATACGGGTTATGACAAATACAAGCACATGGACCATGAAAAATGATCTATGAAGTATGCCAAAGGCTTGTAATGAATTTGTAAAGGTTTTTTCTCACAAAAGACCTACTGTTACATGTACACAAACATTATCATCAATCAAGTCTCATATTATTCAGATCAAACTTGATAGCGTTGTATTTCAATGAAAATTACATGTACATGTACTTCTCTGGCCAAATCTATCTTTATGCTCCTGCCATACCGATTTCTATGAAATATTGTCTTCGAATGAAGTTTACAGCAGTTTATAAACAATAACAAAACAATAACAATCATCAATATCCTATTACTCAGTTCAAAGTGAAACAAAGTTTTTGAACTTTTGTGCCATTTCTTTCTCCTAATCTCTCTCTCTCTTTCTCTTTTTCTCTCTCTATCTCTCTCTCAATACTCTATGAAATATTGTCTTGCCAGTAATTTACAACCATCCACAAACTAAATGTAGATGTATAACTAGAACTAGCCCTTAAATTACAGACGGACCTCATGTGGTGTAGCCTTTCACTAAACAGCTTTATACCTAGGGTAGTCTTTTCTAAACTATCCCAGTGTCTTTAATAAGAATGATAGATCGAGCTGTAACAATAAACCTCCAAAGTAAACTGTAACTGATTTACAAGGGCAATAGTTTGACAGATAAATGATGATTGAACCATTGGTGAACATTGGGATAGTTGGATGGCACAAAACTGAAAATGGGTCAAATGGATTCTTAAAAGACTCAAGGCCTGAAGGCAAATTCCAGTGCACTAATATACATGTGTAGCCCATGATTCTGCTTCAGATAAGACTTTAAATAATCAAATACATGTACAATCTCCAAGTAATCAATTTCACATAATGTGACACTAATGGATTTATTCTCGCCTATTCTTGCCAAATAGTCTGAGACAAGAATTGGTTCCCATTTTTTCAAAGGAAATGGTGAAGCTGCAAACATATGCACTACTTACAATTCAAGTTTTATCTGTAATTGCAACTTCACTCATGATGCCACTTTATATAGGCCTACTTTGAAAGCATTTACATGTAAACATTGTAGTTGTTTTAATGGTGTAGATAATTTCACAAAGCTTTTGAAGTTATTCTGAATATCACATATTTATACACCTACATGTATAGGTAAATTTGCCCCCAAACCACTGTTACATTAGTGCATAGCCCTGTACTAATATATTGGGACAGGCAGTATAAACCGACTGACAAACTTTACAACTGGTTTGCAGTGTAGTTCGAACATATTTGGCAAGGGAGCCCATAATTCTCTATGACATCCTGTTTGATATTGCAGTATAATATGATTCATATGTAGTATATCAGTCAGGAGGATGCAACACAGGAGGATGCAACACAGGTAATGGAGGCTGTGGGGGGTCTCAAAATAGAATAAGGTCAAACTTTGAGTTGATGTAGCCCAGGCTGAGTCACAAGCGATTTACAATATTGTTACAAGCCAAAGTATTCCAAATCCAATTATTTTACATACATGTATCTACAGGTTATCACTGATTACTCTTTCGCAGACTTATTTAGTTAATCTAATTTCAGCAGTCGTCAACATAGAATAGTTTCTCAATAAAATACATTCCCTCCTTGTCAAAATATGAATGTACATGAACTTTTCAGTGTGCCTCGAGCAATCCTACTTGGACAATTTATCTGATTTCAGAGCTGTGATCATGGGCTAAAAAAAACATTGGAAAGAGTCAAACAGTTTTCTTGACTACAAGAAGAATTGGGAATTTATAATTAACAAATTCACACAAGATTGGATGTACACTGTACAGGTATGCATCTGCCCGTCTAGAGCTCCTTTAAGAAAAAAAATACAGATGACAGGTTTCTATTTGGTCAACACCAACTGTCATTGATTGAAAGGCCTTGTTTACAATAAAGGCTTTGCTCTTTGCTCATTTTGTTCATCTGTGATGGGATCATGATGACACGTTCGTGTCCAATGGTGTGTCCTATTGTATCCACTTTGAAAGTAGAAGTACCAAGGTAAATTACTCCTATTATACTCTATAAATGTACATATTTCTGAGTATGATGTAAATACAGTATACTTTCTATTTGAATGACACAAATTGAATAATACTGCATATTTTTAGGGCAAGGCCACTTTTCTGTAGGGCACATTCCTATATTACAGCACAAATAGGAATAATTGGAAAGGGCACAAAAAATCTCCAAGGCCAATGAGAGGGGCATTGAGGCCAATCAAAAGGGCATCCAAGGCCATGGCCTTGGTGGCCTTGGATTAATTTAAGCCCTGTACTGTCAGTTGATTGCCACCAGGGCTCAACAAAATATACTTGAAAACTGAAATTGATAGAAAAATTGTTCATTAATCAAATTGAAAGAACATGACTCTTATTTACCCCCCCCCCCAATTTCATTGTGGCCAGAATCATCTATGAATTTCAATTAAGAACTACATACATGTATACGTTTAGACCAAGATTTTTAAAAATAAGTTTTTATAACAGAAACTTTTATTCACATAGAATGTAAAGGCCTACATGTACATGTACATGCAAGAACTTCAACAATTTTACATTAAATCATAAGTGAAAATCTGCCATTCATTTTTTTCTTTCTTCAAATCACTGTACATATCAAAATCTAGGGGCATTTTATCAATATTTCCAGGATAGGAAATTGGCTTCATAGGGTACAAATTTAGGAAACCCCCACGCACCCTGTAAGTCTTCTTACAGTTGTATATATATTTCTGTAAATACCATTATTTATCTATTCATTGAAACCATTTAAAAACACTTTTCGATCTTCCCTTTACCCTGTGTAAATATTTTGCCTACAATAAGATTGTCTGTAAACCAAACAGTGTCCCAGGCACACTCTTGTCTATAATTGATGATATCTGGCAATACAACACAATGAAAGAAATTTAATGAGGCACCTGGGTGCACTGATAAACACTTTAGACAATGTACCACTAGCGTCAGAAGCTTAGGAATGCAATATAATAAGTTTATTCTGACCTCTTTTTATCATTGACATGAATTGGGGAAAGAGAGAAAGCATTCCTTTTGTGTTCTCCTTACCATCCAATGTACATTTGTAAATCACTAAATGTAGTCTATCCATCTGCTGTATTACTAGCATGATATCAGACATGTTTCATCGACCATCTAAATGTACACAAATATACTGATTTTTTTTCATGAGATTCATAAAATCTTTTAATGTACATTGTAGGCCTACAAATGTACCATTTACAGTGGGTTGTTGCTCAGTGCATACATACCTGGAGAGGGGTGGTGCCCCCTCAAAAAAACATAAATCAATAATATCATGCAAATTTTCAAGCTTATATTAAAGGTACATGTACTATGTCCCATTTGCAGGCCAAAAAAATGAAAAGGTTAAATTCCAACGGCATTTGAAAGACAATACTAATTTAGAACTTCCCTAAATAAAGGGGCTTGAAAATGTCTTTAAGTGGGAAAATAACGACTATTAGTTGTCGAATCGACTTAGGAGCTATAGAGCCAGTAAGTAATAGTCTGATTTTTCAGACCATTGTACCGAATGGTCGTACGTTTTATGCTGCGCAAAGATTCAATCAGTTTAATTTTGGCCATTACAAGAAGTGGGTTATTGATGTAGACAAATGCTCATGTACCCTTTACAGCTCATTTTATGTATGTTATTACCAAAGATGAAAAAGCCAGTCAGTCACTCAATAGTGTCTGACAGTGAAGTCTAGCAAGTAAACGGGTTTCCTTGCATAATTTGAATATTAGGACACTGCTAACGTTAAAATTTCACAGATAGGACATACATGACATATTCATAATTCCTGCAAAGTTCTACAGAATTTGATGTTGGCTGCAAAAGGGATATAGTATCTTTAATTAGCCAAACCCAACAATTAACACTTAATTATTTGCATGATAGATTGTTGATAAAAATTTGACATTTTTAAGAAGATATGATAATCCGAGGAAAAGCTTTTATCCATGTTGGCAGATTTGAAAATGAAAGTTTGGTGGGGTGCCATCTTATTAAAAATAAAAACATTAAAAACGTTTCTAGATGACCCTGATGTGATGATGGTTTGATGACATTTTACAAAATATCTTCTTTAAAGTCACATTAGTGGTTGAGTGTATGACATCATACTGAATTGATCTCACAGGCCTTTTTGCTCTTCGTTTCTAGACAATCAAGCTGATAATGCTCCTACTGACCGTCTTCAGTCTCTAAGAAAGTGGGCCTACAAAGTGCAATGTACACTGTACATTAAGATTGCTTCTGAAGAGGACATTCTCCTCTTCAAGTGGTACATGTCATTTCATTGTCACAATAAGCAAGAAAAATAATTTGAAGAAGAATGTAAAACCATGAATGGTAAAACCACCGAACTGCATATCATCAATTCCTGAATGCACACTGCAATCTAGTAAAATGGCTACAATGTAAAGACTCATTTTAAAAGCATCGATAGCTTGAAGTGGCCAAAGAGATGCAATTACTCCTAGAGCATTGAGATGGAATCAATAGGGGGATTAAATTGGCAAATAGATAATCTCTGCTGACCATAGCAGAGACATCATTAGATGCTACAGTAAATGTACTGCTGTAATTGATACTACTTGAAGGCAACACCTTCGTTCACCATCTTTCTTATAGAGGTGTTGTGGTCTAGTGGATAAGTCTCCAGACTGCAAACCACAAAGTACAGTGTTGTACAAGGATTGAATCCCTGCCGCGGCACTAACGTCCTTTGGCAAGACATTCATCTACATTTGCCACACTCGACCCATGTACACTGTTCAGTAGTACAGTACATTCATGTTGAGAGCCGGAAGCTGCATTTGTAAAGGCATTAACTCTGTGTTATTAAATGATATGAGAAATCACCCTCAGCAGATTTGTAGATGCAAACTGAAAACTTTTTACTTAACCCCCTGAAATATGCTTTATACATGTATATCTTTGTTTGTAAAATTTGTAGGGCCATCACACAGCCACAAACCTCTTCCGGAGACATCCTATTGTATGCCATCATGTGCTACATGTAAGAGGCTTACATGTAGTGGTAAACCACAAATACCATTGTATCATTTCTTTTGTGGCAGCCACATAAGAGGGATGACTGGAGGAGTGAGTGACAAGGATGGGTACAATAATACATCAAGGTCAATTCTCTTTAATCAGATCACTACCTGGGGTATGTACATTGTAGACCTATTCATGTCACAGAGTGGAAGAATGTCATTCATCAACCAGAGATTAAAAAGCACTTAAAAGGGTCTTATCACCAAAAATAGTTTGCTTCATGCAAGAATCCTATATATCGCTTCAAATATCTATATGTAAATATCTATAAATGTAAATATCGAAATTTACCAGTAATTTAGTAAATATCAAAATTGCACTTTAAATAAAGCTTAACCTGGGTACCGTAGGCTTATGAGTCTACTTGTTGATGACTTGCTTTAATGCACATGGAGGTTTCAAACAAA
This sequence comes from Mesocentrotus franciscanus, assembly GCA_037976565.1. Lineage (NCBI taxonomy): Eukaryota > Metazoa > Echinodermata > Echinoidea > Camarodonta > Strongylocentrotidae > Mesocentrotus > Mesocentrotus franciscanus. Next base: position 8,849,439 of record CP137671.1, read on the forward strand.
AGAGTTGAAGCAATTATTTAGTACTCGCAGAGTCACAGTCAACTTCACCGTGAGAAACATTTTTCTATTAAAGGGAGTGTATAATTATAATTATAGTGCTTATATAGCACCTAACACTTACTTTATCAGAAGTCTCTAAGCGCTCTACAATAATGCAGCATAATTACCCTGGCTTTAGCAGTGCAGCTGTTACGCACACTGCGTTTCAAGGAATAAGTTCCTACCAGGTACCCATTTACTTCACCTGGGTGGAGTGTGGCAAATGTAGATCAATGTCTTGCCAAAGGACATTAGTGCAGCGGCGGGACTCGAACCGCGGACCTTGTGATCGACAGTCCAGCGACGTATGCACTCGACCCCAACACCTCTAGCATGGCAAATACTGGTTAACGCCATCTACATGTACGTCTTCTTTTGGACAACCGCACGTAAATGAATGGACTTGATTAACGGTAGTCAGCGACTTAATCTCTACATGGTCAGCGCTAGCGTCATGAAACAGACCGAAGTTCTCCTCACACTTTGATTTTGCGTATGTTGCATGCACATGAATGCTGCGGTCCCATCGTCCATAGTCGTATTATACCCGATTGGCCCCGAGTCAGGCCACAGGAAAGACACATTGTCTCGTCATGCTACACTCCCTTTAAATAATCATCGTGAATTAGCTAATACCTTGGTCACTGCTTAGCATTTTACACTGCCTTTATTTCCAAGTTAAGGCCTAAAGTGTGGTTGGATTGTTATCATGTTATCACTGGAAAAATGAAAAGATGAGTGATCCTGGTAGATAAAATTATAAATACAAATTATCCAGACAACTATATTTTAGAAAAAGTCTTCTTTAAAAAAAAAATAATAATAATAAAATATGTATGCACAGAATCCAGAGTAAACCAAATAATTCCACTGCTAAGAAAGCAACAACAAAAAAATAGAAGATACTCCAAGTTATGTAAAATCCAAAATGTGCTCAAATGCTCATCCAAAACTTGTAGGTAGGTCATTGCAGACAAACAAAAACACTTGCCAAAGATGTACTCTATGCTCTAGCTATCATCACTATCATCCCTGTCATCAAGTATGAATAATAATCATATCCTCAAGTGTTAGTATGTAAACCCTGGACTGGCTGAAACCCTTGGAGTAATAGCAGGATTCTCAGCCAGTTGCCAGTGTGCTCGAAGTGTAAAAGCTTGTTCAGTGTACTGTGCAATACCGTGCAGGGTACATGTATTTGCACACTTTTAAGCCACACCCCCTTGTCTACACTTCAACACTTCTCTGTTGGGATTAGTCCACTCAGGACGTCCCACTTCTTGTAAAGGACTACACAGGAGCCCCGCCTCCTCTGCAATATGACTGGTTGGTTGATCCTTGGTTGACAGTGACTAATGCTCATGCTTCCTGTCATTCAAGTTGCTGGGATTTATTTTGCAGCAGCTTGTTTGTATGCACCAGGCATTTCATTTTTATTTGTCTGATGCATTGAGTATTCATATTCATAAGGGCTTTAATAGTTCATTCAGGGTACTTTTATAGTTTGTTGCTCAGTTTTAGCCCACCTATTTTTCTTTCATTTAGGGGATGAGATAAGCAGACTGTAACAAACCACTAGAATTTCTACATTCTACAATGATTCTATATATATTTCTATCATACTAGACTAAGCATGAACAATTATTTTCATACTGTGGAAATTACCGTGGAATAGGAAATTAATTGATAACTTTTAAAAAAAATCTTTTAACTACTGAAAAATTTTTAAAAATCATTAACTTCAACAAAACACAAACTTGTAATGCAAGTCGGTCCAATAGACCGTTTTCGTAATGTAATCAAATTCAAAGAATAAATCTGTGCTAAGTGCCATGTTACAAATAATTGTATTTCAATAGTCAGAAACTCAGAATGCGAATTGCATACTGTACATTAATTGTTGCTACAGTATTGGTAGTTCAGACAAACATTATGGCTTGTCCTACCTAACAACACGTACATGTAATGTTGCAATTTGCATTTTGACTATTGAAAAAAAATTACTTGTAACAGGTGATGAAATAACTTGTAACGAGGCACTTAAAAAATGTGAGCATTAATTTTAATTTCATTACGAATATGGTCTAATGACTATTGAAAGAGCCAAAGTCTAAAGTTACAAGTACAGTACTGTACATATGCACCTGCTTATTTTCTCCTCTAATTGACTGCTTTTTATTTAAAATTCTAATATGTTTCTCCCTCTTCCTGATGTCTCTTATTTTATGTCCAAACTCATATTAGATTACAATTTGTTGAAATTCAATACATAGTACAGGTATGGACATTATAATTTGTCCATAGAGTTAGACCATGCAGTGAACCCTGATATACAGTACATGTACATGTACAATGCATATGTTACACACAATGCATGGCCTTTTTTTGTACAGGTTGTATGACCTAAAATCTCCTTTTAAACCATGTACACCCTACTTTTAATCAGATCAATTCTAAAAAGCCCTTTAAAAGAAAATCTCCTAATCAATTCATGATGTCTGGATATTTGACCAATGTGTTCCTACTGTGAGCATCTGGGATATGAAACTTGCATGAATTGGACTCCAACTGAGAGTGATTATATACACTCCATTGAATACAGGACAGCGTTACCTTGCCTGTTGGGAGAGAGAAAAGTTTGAAAGCAGACAGAATAAGTAAGGAGGAAAAAAAAGAGAAAAGGAGTTCAAGTAGAAGAACAGAGAAAAAGGGGAGAGAGAGATGGGATGGAAACTCCACCCTACCCCCAGTCTGCAAGCTATGCTTAATGCGTACATAATGTATTAATCAGTGGTGGATCGAGAGGGGGGGAGGATGCAAATCGGCTGTGACCCTCCCCCTTTTTTAAGGCCTAAAAAGGGGAAAAGGGAAAAAGAGAGAGAGCGACGGAAGAAAAGGAGAAAAGAAAGATAAAAGAAGGTGAAAGAGAAGAAGATAGAGGGAGAGAGAAAAGGAGAATGAGAGAGAGAGAGAGAGAGAGAGTAGAACGTAAAATGTAAATTTACACATACACATTGCCTATGAACTGGCATAACAGTATAAAAAAAAAGTTTTCTATTTTTTCTTGAAGAAAGAAAAATTTGTGAAGAGACGAGAGAAACAGAGATTTTTTCTAATTTGAAATGTTAGGGTCTATGTGAATTTCAAGGAGAAAATTACAATAATTTCTATCGCTTGTGACTGCAGTCTTGAAGGTTCTAAATTGTTAAAGCTCATATTCTAGGACAATAAATGTCCATTAATTTGGTACCTACGGCAAGCCTATGTTATTTCGAAGTTGTTCATTTTCATTGCATATCACAAAAATCTTCTAGCTACTGGATATCCTCAATTGAAATGTCGAAAAATAGCCTCCTCTCTTTGCCTAGAAAGTCAGTCACGGAGCTGGTCCACTATTTGTGACGTCACGCCGGGACGAGTATATTCACGTACCCGGATGTTCCATAGAAAAACATGGGCAGAGAGATACGAATTTCTGCTATTTAGTTTCAAAGTTTAGTTTCATAACTCTGTGTAGAATTCTTCACCTTCCCCTAATATTTCATAGTACTAATATCAATTCCCTTTTTCAGAATTATGACATAAACAAGCCAACGATGCGCTATTAGTCGATATTTTCACCATGTGATTTTGTTTGAGTGTGTTGAATTTGGTGAGATTGTTTTCGTGTGCTCGGTAAAGTAGATACGGTCGTTTGGCTTCGTTCGAGTCTTTCTCGCGTTCGGTCTAGCTCGCTTTATACATATACACTTTAGATTCACGTACGGTACATATTATATAATTATATCAATTGATAATGGCTGGAGAGTTTGACCAGAACGATCTTTTATGGATTTTGAAGAGTTTATGGAGAAAGATGATGAAAGTAATGAAGGAAAAAGGGACGATAGTGCAGACGAGGATGATGGAAGTTGGGAGGACGCAAGTACAAGTGGGGGAGAAGACGATAGAGAAGTCGGAGAGCAAGGAGATGTCGACGTTCCTGCAGCCGGGGCCGGGAGTAGCGGTATAGCACCTAGCGCTCTTGACCGAAGATTTCTGTCTCTTTCGTTCGTTAGCCTCTGATTTGGGTAGGGTCGGCTCCTCTCTTTAGAGACAGAAGCCGACCATAGTGACTGCATTGCAAACTACTGCTCGCGTCCGAGCAGTAAACTTATGCCCAAAATACTACATTTTACCCGATGCATATCCGATGCATTTATTATTGTAAATTAGGCCTAGGCTAAACTACATCGGTTCCACTTACCAGATTGACTGTATGATGCGTTTAAGGGTCTTTTTCCGGATTTTCATCGCCGAAATTGAGCTCCATGTTGAAATTCTTGCAGCCGTATTTTAAACTGTTACTGCGCATGGAGGAAGATGACGTACGTCATCCATTGACAGTAACAGTTTAAATACGGCTGCAAGAATTTCAACACGGAGCTCTATTTCGGCGATGTACGTTCAACAAGCCGCCTAGAGCAGCGGCCTGGTCTTACCTGCCGATTCCGCTCGCTTCACGAACGTTCGTGCTGAATAGAGGAAGCTTGATCTCGTTCAAGTGTGATATATATATTTAAAACAAATATTTAACTGGTTCTGTATCCTTTTTTGAGGCAGTCAAACACATCCATGATAACTACAGTCACAGTTCTAGGCCTATTCGTTTCACAAAACTGCTCCTGTACCTTATCTGATGACAAGATAATGTATATGTACACCCGCCTATTCATACCTGCATATGATTTAACCTTATTTTCCAAGCAGTAAACCCGTTTTAAAACTCTACCAAAAAGGATAATGTGAGGATATAAAAAGAAATCAGCAACTGGAAAACGTTGCTTAGTTATTCTTCATTCAAATAAAAACAGAAAATCTATCAAATAAACTCGTTAACAAGAAAAATTCTAAGCTCTAACAGGATAGCATTTACGTGGGTATATCATTGGCATTCACTCACTCAGCCCATGATCCCCGGTCGTGACGTCAAGAATAGAGGACCCGGCAATTCCGTGCATTTCCGGGTTTCCGACTTCGAGATTTTGGTGGAGTTTACTCGCATAAATTAACTATTCTGAACTTGTTTTGTCGGTTGAACGCCATTTAGTGTTATTCTGGGGGTTAAAAGCTTTCTATTGATGTGATTATCTCAATATTTGGGATTATCCTAGAATTTCACCTTTAAAAACTCAGGAACTTCCGAGGGCTATGTCCTCTGGATCCCAGCAAAGGCTCTGCCCCTGCATCCTCCAAGCGGTCCTACGGCAGGCACCTGGATCCCATCCATAAAGAAAGAAGTCATTCCCAAGACAGCCCTTTGTTTTATGAAATTGTCCTTAGAAGAGAGAGAATTTATTTTCAGTGAATTAAACCAATAGAGGGAGTGCACATTTCAAGGGATAGTTTCTATGGCTCAAGAAGACTATCTTGAAGATTTTGAATTGCTAATACTCTAGAGTGTCCAGTGGTTACGCCCCTTGGACCTCATCCGTAAAGATAGAAGTGGCTCCAAAAACAACCCTTTATTCTATAAAATTGTCTTTAAGAGAGAGAGAGAGAGAGAGAATTGATTTGCAAAAATAAAACAATAAGGGCAGTGCAAATTTGTAGGCAAACACAAGAGTTTCTATCGCTCAAGAAGACAATCGTGAAGGTTCTGATTTGCTAAGACTCAAGAGCGTTGAGGGGCTTTGACCCTTGGACCTTCCGCAAAGTTAGAAGTGGTTCCCAAGACAACATTGTCTTTAAAAGAGAGAGAGAGAATTGATTTGCAACAAAATAAACCAATAAGGGCAGTGCAAATTTGTAGGCAAACACAAGAGTTTCTATCGCTCAAGAAGACAATCGTGAAGGTTCTGATTTGCTAAGACTCAAGAGCGTTGAGGGGCTTTGACCCTTGGACCTTATCCGTAAAGATAGAAGTGGTTCCCAAGACAACACTGTCTTTAGGAGAGAGAGATAGAGAATTGATTTCCAACAAAATAAACCAATACGAGCAGTGCTAATTTCAAGCAATAGATTAGAGTTTCTAATACAAAAGAGCTCTATCTTTGAAGGATCTGAATTGCTAAAACTCTAGATCATCTGGGGGCTCTGCCCCTGCACCCCACGAGCCCACCAGGGGTCCCAAAGGCAGGCTCCTGGACCCCGTTTGTAAAGATAGAAGTGGTTCCTATTAAAAGACAACATTTTAAAATTGTCCTTAGGAGAGAGTATATATGTTTTTATCGATCACGACGGCTATCTTGAAGGTTCTGAATTGCTCAAACTGGAGAGCGTCCGGGGGCTCAGCCCCCAGGACCCCCAGAGGCAGCTTTGCATGCCCTAGCTGCACTTCGCCAGGGGCCCTAAGGCACACAACTGGATTCCAAATGTCTGAGACTGATTATTTCCCTTCATTTGATACATACATATATATATATATATATATAAATGAAACTTTAAGTTACCAGTTGAAAGAAAGTGAAACACAAAAGAGAGACAAGTTTGAAGGCAGAAATATAGAGGGAGACATGCACAAATACGTCTAGGGGAAAAGGGAGACTGGGAATGAATAAAATGGGTTTTTGTTTTCTTCTTCTTCTTCTGCAGTAATCCTTCTAAAGAGGTACTTGCATGAACTGGATTCCAACTGAGGTTATATCTCTTCATTTATTACATACCGGTACATGTACATGAAACTTTAAGTTGCCTATGTACTTGGAGCCCATTAGATTTCATTTCATTTTTCTAGAAAAATGCCATTCATGTACATGTACCGAGGCAAAATATAGAATTATATTTTAAAGATATACATGTACAGTGTACATGTACACATATATACAGTACACTGTACATACATGTATGTGTAAGTGTTCAACCTTCATGGATAAAAAATACTCCACTATAAAGATTAACAATTTCCCTCTACAGACAATTGTATACAGCACTTATTTTTGTGTACAATGTGTTTAAGTTTATTTTTAGGCAACCTATTAAAATATTGAAAAATCAATATTGCCATAATGCCATGTATTATGACACTGCACCTTATTAATAATAGCTTTACAGCCTGGCCTAGAAAATATGGTGCTGATCGAGCAACATCTGCAAATTTCATGCTTTCCTCTCTCTATGCTTCCAGGGTAGTAGCTTTCATATGGTAATGCAATCAATCAATTTGCTATTGATTTTGTTTACTTGTTAAGAAGCTATAATACACGCCACCCTATTAGACCAAGGCTTTGTGTTGAAAGTGAATGGGCAGAAGGATGCAATGCATGAAGGATCGGTACCTTATGAGAGGAAGACACTTTGAACAATAGATACACACAGTATGTACTGTAGTACAGTATTATGATCTGTATTCTGTACAGTTATGAACATAATATGTATAAATGTTCATAAAGCTTTGAGGACACCAACCTGTGTGCCATCCACGCCAAGAGGGTTACCATCATGCCTAAAGACATTCAGCTCGCCCGTCGAAAGTCTTTAGGCATGATGGTAACCCTCTTGGCGTGGATGGCACACAGGACACCGCTTTAGGCCTCGCTGGCTTCTTGAAGGGCCATCACAGCGGATTCACGAGAACTATAGATAAATTGATACTTCATAATCAATTTTGGCAACTGTCCATCAATAGGTATATTCTAATCTCAAATGCATTTACTCCATCACAAAGATCATTTGAAGTGAATTTAAGATTGGGTTAGGGTTAGGGTTAGGGTTATATATTCTGCTTACATGTACATGAATGTGCTTATAAAAAGGGAGGCAAATTGTGTTCAAGGTATCTATAGTTTTGTCATTCCATTGATGGAGGTATTTCACTTGCAGACTACATACATGTACATGTACATCATGAGAGTAAAATGCAGTGACAAACAAATACACAAACAGAATTTTAAAAAGGATTAAAACTCATCCTAACTTTTGATGCACATTTCTAATCCCGAACTCATGCACATGGTTTGAAATTAAACAGTTGCTTTAAACTACTAATTTACTACAGGCATCCAGAGGGAAAACATTTTACATTCTTAACCAACTTACAGTGTGTACAAGCAGAAACACAGAACAAAACACTTTGGTTCACTTACATTTATCCAAAAAAGAAAAAAAGAAAAAAAAAGTCTTGTGTTTACCATAATAGATGTTAATGATTTTCCCCCTATTGGCCTCCCTTTTAATAAATTAGTGGTTTAATAATTGTTTTTCAAGAATTTTTCAAAAAGAATAAAAGATGGGCATTGGAACAATGTTTTAGCAATTCAAACAGATCAAGACTCACCATTATGCTGCTAAACCAGAGGTGATTTTCATGTATTGTGTAGATGCAGGTATAGTAGGCAAACCCCAACAGCAGAGCAAGCGTGACTCCTACTACATAGCTAAGGCTTGTCAAGAACCATCCTAATGCTTCATCTTCATGACCATCATCAACCTGGACGTCATCATCATCATCATCATTGTCTTCATCAATGTTCAAATCCTCCTCGTCCTCCTCCTCATCATCTGTATCATCACGCACAATTCTTTTTCTGCTCTTCTTGGCTGATTTCTCTCTTTGATAGCCATTTTTATTCTTGTGCAGACCAGCTTTCTTGCGTTGACTTGGAGATTTCTTCACAGTTCTCTCCTCATCTTCCCTGTCAGCTTCGGTTGGGTCCCGTTCTGGAGGGATGACGACCCGGTGCGCCTTGCGTCGGCTTCGGGATCTGGGTTGTCTGTTCTCTTGATTCATAGACTTTGAGGTAGACATAACAACAGGTTCTACATCAAAGAAAGAAGAAAAGGCAACCGTTAATCCTTTTTAAGCCACTACACTCAAGAACAATTTCCATTTATAAATGAACTTTAAAGAGTTAAATCTGAGATGACAATTCTTTGTTTATTGGCTTTATTTCTTCCATGGAACAACAGGAAAATAGCAGCAGAAGCACTTGCCTAATGTTCCAGGGCAACTAGCGTCCGGCATGTACATGTGCCTTGAAAAAGCACTTGCACGTCAATTGTCCAATAAACAACATTGAACCCTCTGAGTATTCTGTCTTTCCACTGCAGCAAGCATATCATAGTGCTGAAATTGTGTCTAACATGTACATCTACTATGCTTCCTTGTACTATTTCATGTTAGTGAACACACAGAGCATATGTTTTGTCTGGCAGGATTCTACAGTTACAAGAACATGTGGGTTAGAAGATGGGAGAAGATGGGAGATAATGAGATGAAATGGAAACAGTATTTCAAATATGCTACAATTCATACAAACCACTTACGAGGAAAACTTTTTCCTGATTATCTACTTACATGTAGGTAACATTGCCAATTTGTCACATTTACATTGGATGTACATGTACATGTATACACACTTTGTAGGAATTTGAGATCAATATCATTCTGTTCAGCATATAGAGAAAATGAGATTATTTAAAAAACAACTTTATATCAAATTAAAATAGAGTGTATAATTAACAATGATAAGATACTTGTTTGTGGATCGTGAAGGGAATTTTGTGATCCTTTGAATATGTCCAAAAGCTGGGACTGAATACAATCGACTTTAAAACAATACAGACAATCTATGAAACTTCATATGATGGAAAGGAGATACAGGTGTATGGTACTGGTAGGAAATGATAGAGTTTATGATTTAGAAAGAATTACTTTAGCAATTTTTAAGTGGTGAGAAAGAATACCAATAAATAAATGATGGTGTAGTCTATCCAATAATATCTTCGTAGAATCTCCCCCCCCCAAAAAAAAAGTGATAGTCAATAAAATTAGCACCATATAATTTTGGTTAGTTGAAACTTGAAAGACATGATTTTTATAAAATTATTATAAAGATACAGAAAACATTTTTGAAGGACACCAAAGCAGTGCATATTGAATTAAAGGACAATCCAACATTTGTAATAAGTTCATTTGTATGAAAGCAGAAAAATAAGAGTAACAGAATGGAGAAAGTTTTGAATATATTTAAACCAATTATAAGAGAGTAATGAATGTTTGAAATATGAGATCACTAATTCTATGCAAACCTCAAATTGGATTGAGACGTAGAGGTCTAGTCATGGTGTGTTCATAAATTTCTGTTCTTCTCTGTGAAAGAAATGGGAAAGTTGTTAGGCACTAGGTCACAGTGACAATAAGGATTCAGCCAATTTGAAATGCCCACACATATAGTGATTACAACTTTCAACTTCCATCAGGTCTTCCACTCCAAGTTCCAGCTCTTCTCAGCATTAACCAACTGCATGTGTAACTTTCTAATTATTCTAACGTTTGCATTTATTGCAAGTCTGTTTGCAACTTCTCAATCCTTCTTTGTTATTCTTTAATCTTCTTTCCAGCAGTGAGTTATACTTAGGATACATGTACATATTTGTCAGCTACTTGACATCTCCATACATCGCATCGAAGACACACATGTACATGTAACTGTCTCGTCTTCACTTTGGTTCCAAGCAACTAACGCTACGAAACCAAAACTTCAAAAGGTCCAAAATCTTGCGACTTCGGCTGCGCGGCCATGGCTTGGGAGCCTAGGCCAGTCCAACCCGGAGTTGCTGGCGGGCAGTCGGGCTATCTGCGCTCTGCTCGATCGATCAAACAACAAATAACGGTAACACACACACACAAGACAATGCACAAACATCATACATGGCATTAGAGAATTCCAATTTTACGTGCAATATTACAATCCCATTTTAATTTACATGAAATTCTATACTTACTACAATCTGTTGCCAATATTTTGTAATGTTTTCTGTAAGAAATCAGTGGTTGAATGGTCCCAAAATGTAAATTCACAGAGCAGACGACGGACGGATCTGTCAATCAAAAGGAAAAAGCGAACACAATACATTTATTCAGACAGTCTGTGATCCAGGCGTTGAATAATAATTGTATGGAGATACTCTCTCTCTCTCTCTCTCTCTACTTCTCTTTTTTTTTCCTTCGTTACACTACCAGAATAAAAAGTGTTATTTCATCATTTTAGAAATCATTTTTACGTTCCAAATGTACAGTCCATATCGCGTCTCCATCTTAATTCAATTAATGACAAAGATAGTAATATATAATTAAAAAATAATAATTTACAGCGAGTAAAAGCAAGGTTATGAAAGATGTGAGAAAAAAAGCGAAAAAAAAGTAAGGTGCACAAAAAACCTAAAACGGTCATTTATGACATGTAAATTGTACATACCGGTATATATATATATATATAAATAATTCATAAAATAGTGTGTCGCAAAAATAGTCAATTGTGACTAATTGCCAAACAATATCAAATCAAGAGAATAGGCGCCGGAAGTGGGGGGCTGGGGGGGGGGGCAAAACGCATTTTCGCCCCCCCCCCCGAAAAAAAATCAGCAGTAAAGGAGTAAAAATGGTTTGTATTTTTTAACCAAAAAGAAAATCACATAAAAATTATATTCCATTCAAAGAAAAGGAAAGTAAACAGGAATTTACTTTCCTAAACATTCCGCATGCCCCTATATTTGTCAATGGAGGATTTTATAATAGCGATACGCGTATATCGTGGAAATATTGTGAGAGGATGGGAAAGCGCCGGTTTGTTTTTTATAATAGGGGTGAGAAGACATGAGCCCCTGAACACTGGGGTACTGATGGAGGGGGTGGGGCCTAGGGGAGCAGTTGCCCCCAAATAAATTCTAACGTGGTTTATTTCTAATTCGATACCATTGATTTACGAATGTTGCTAAAATGACATGATTTTCCAGGATTTTTTTTCTATTTTGTTGTTGTAATACTTTTTTATGCGTTTGTTGGAAAATTACAAATTCCCAAATTACAGTCAGGCAAAAAATATGCTTATTATGAAGCCTTCATGTCAGGGCCTGCAGAACGGTGGGGCTCGGGGGCTCGAGCCCCCCTCACTTTTTTGAAAAAAGTATGTTAAAGAGAAAAAGAAAGAAAGAGACGGAGAAAGAAAGAATGAGTGACCCGTGCCAACACGGTCACAAAATGAGGTGTCAAAATAATGCTCATCTGACCGTAATTAAATGCCTAAAACCCCTGAGATTTCGGGGGCTCTGCCCCTGGACCCCACTGACCCTGAAAGGTGAGCCCCCTGGAATATTTGCCCCCCCCCCCAATCCCAAACTGCTTCCGGCGCGCCTGACAACAACAACAACGGTCAAGTCGGTCTAGATTGACCGCGGTCAGCTTTCTGTCTTCGTCTACAAACCGATTCTGATTGTACCCCGGTTCAAAACCGAGTCACGTCTTTCGGATGGTGACGTTAAAGGTATATCCCCAGATGCAGTAAATAATCATATCTGATTGATATTACACGTCTGTAAAAACATATCTCTATGAAGAAGAAGAAGAAGACTGAAAGGGGTGAAACACATACAAACATAACACACACACACACACACACCCACACACACGCATCTATCTATCTAGTAATATTATTACTCAGAATCAAGATAACGCGCCTCTAGTATAAGCTTTGAGAGTTAAATCTGATTGCTGGAAGAAAATATAGGCCTGCGCGATTCGGGCCGCACACACTTCAAAGCCAGACTTCATTGACATTTGATATTTCAATAATTCATTTTGAATTTAAAACTGGATTATCTTATATTTTCATGATAATAATTGTAAACTTTATATTATATTCCCGCAATTTCTATGTAAATATACGATATACGGCGGAGTACAATAAAACATGAATAAAATGAGAATTGGACTCGCAATAAAACAAACATTTTAATTTCATATGCTATAGACGTAAAGACGCTACACACAATTATGTCTTGCGTTCATGAATTTTATTTTATAACTTTTCCTTTTGCCGATTGTTAATTTCTTTCGAAATAATAATCCAGTAATGGGGCGCATAGTGGCTTTACTATGTGTTTGTTCAAAACTATCGTAAAGACTTTCGAAAAATCAACCTAAGGCAAATCAACAGCCTTGTCAATCAAATTTTGAAACTGATGTGCGAACATTACAATGAAGTAGGCATGTATCTAAGGTAATCCAAACATTATTTCCAATGAATAGGATATTAAAATGCCCTTTTGATGATTTTCGAAAGTATTTGCGATCGTGTTATTTGTGTTACTGGATGGAAATTGAGATTTTGAGAGTGGTGACATAATTATTAACACGACATATAGCAATAATTATCGTTATTTCAATAATTGAATTCACTATCTTGCATGATTTTTGATTTTTTGCATGATGTATTTCAATGAACATTATTGGTTGAAATTTTGTTGCTATATATTATAAACTTCAGGGTATATCCGAACATAATTATTTCCAAAGCTTATTAATGTAAATATCCTGCCAATGAATCCTGATTTTGAACACCTGACTATTTTAGATTTCATGTCTGTGAAAATATAATGTGCAGTTGTTCTGTGTCAAATTATTTCGATGATTTCACCTAAAATTCTCCCTCTTCCTCTATTTCAAGCTTGATCTCGTCTGCCCTTTCCATTTCCCTGCATCTTTTTTCCATTTCCAAGTTGACGTTGTATTTGTGTATGCAATATTATGTTATCGTATTTTGTCGAACAAATTTTTCAATGTATTATGTTTTAATGAATTTTGAAAATATTTTGAAATTCTATTTGTTTACGCTTCTGGCAACTATTTTGAATGTATGTTTTTCCGTTAAAACAAAAGTCAATAAACCAGTTCAATCAATCAATCAATATATAGCAACGCCTGTGACTCCATGAAAACAACGAAGGTGCGCAAGCAAGTTTTCCATCTCCAGGATTTTCCGGGGGGCACGCCAACGTGTGCCTTATAGGGCACCTGGCGAGGTGCAGCTAGGGCATGTATAGAGCAACTGCATGCCGGGGGTATGGGGACAGAGCATACGGACGCTCTTGAGTTTTAGCAATTCAGAATCTTCAAGCTAGCCGTCGTGAGTGATATGAACACAATACTCTCTCCTAAGGAAAATGTTATAGAACAAAGGGTTGTCTTGGGAACCACTTATATCTTTTCTGATATATAGGTCAAGGGGTCCGCAATGGGACCACTGCAAGTGTCTCCATCATATTTAGTTTTATACGAGCCATATAAATTACATAAAACTATGAAACTGTGTTCACTGCAGGGGCGGCGATTTCTTTTCATGACCGGGGGGACGAAATGCGAGGGACCCCCATTTTTTTTTTTTTTTTTTTTTTTGGGGGCAGAGGAAAAAAAAAATCCGCATCATCACCACTCTTATATGGTACATGCATGCCCCGCGGAACGGGGGTAAAGTACTAATGATCAGGTAGAGCGCAGCGAGTCGGCGTAAATTTGCGTGGGGTCCAGGGGCAAAGCCCCGGCGGGGGTCAAGGGGCAGAGCCCCCGGAAGCTCAGTGGTTTAAGGCATTTAATTACGGTCAGATGAGCATTATTTTGATTCCTTATTTGTGACACTGGCAGGTCCCTAATCGGCGTGGGGTCCATGGGGCGGAGCCCCTTAAGGCTCAGGGGTTTTAGGTATTTAATTACGGTCAGATGAGCATCCAGGGGGCGCAGCCCTCGCAAGTCCAGGGGTTTTAGGTATTTAATTACGGTCAGATGAGCATATTTTGGTACCTTATTCGTGACACTAGCAGGTCACTATTGTTTCTTTCTTTCTATTTCTCTTCAACATACTTTTTCAAAAAAGTGAGAGGGCCCGGGGGCGAGCATCCAAAGCCCGGCCGATCCGCGGGTCCTGACATGTAGGCTTCTAAATAAGCATATATTTTGCCTGACTGTAAATTTGGGAATTTTTCATTTGCCAATAAACGCATACAAAAGTATAATTTACAAAAAAGTGAGAAAAAAATCCCGGAAAATTATATAATTTCAACAACATTTGTAAATCACTGGTATTGAATGAAAACTAAACCACGTTTGAATTTTATTGGGGGTGGGCAATTTCCCCAAGCCCCATCAGTACGCCAGTGCGAGGGACGAGGGAGCATAGTGAACGAGAGGGGCGAAGGTGACGGCAGTGACTACCCCCTCACAGGTTTTAGAAGTTTTGTTGTATTAAAAAATTATATTCCTTAGCAAAACTATAGTTAAACCAAGCAATATACCTTTTTTCACACTTCACTTTTACTTTGCCGGTAATGAGGGTGCAGTCCGAATGTTTGTAAATATCAGTTTAGTAGGTAAATTTTAGTAAGTATGGAGCTTGGGCATGGATGGGATTTCAATTTCCCACTCTGGTCTCTGTCATATACATGTATATTGATATCGCTATGGGAGTTGAAATGGCAAATATCAGCCTAGCAAATAATAGACTATGTTGTAGTAACTCCTTACTGAAAAGAGCAAGCGGAATATTTATTTTTGTAGCACTGATCTATTTCTATAACTCTTAATCTTGTAAACATACAGTGTAAACTGTGCTAACGTGATATCAACGGAATACAGATTTTCTACAATATTTACTTGTACATTTTGAATGATATTATGCGAGGGAGGTTAGCGACCGAGCGAGAAGATTTTTGCATTTTTATTAGTCTAAACGCTGCACTCTTGGGCCCTCCAGAGCCTAAAAGCGTGTTACAGTCTTTAGTCAGTATTTGCTATACATTTTTTTTATTGCACCTTTTCAATTTTCAGGGAAGATCCCTAAAAATTGACGGGGGGACGTGTCCCCGTCCCCCCGGGATCGCCGCCTCTGGTTCACTGTGTAGGTTTACAGCTACCTGCACCCTGGCTGCAGATTCTGTGACTAAAATTTAGTTCATCACTCGACGTTCAGACGGATTAGGGCCTATTCATTATAATTATGGACATCATCGATGAATACGAGTCGTGAAAATAAAAAAAAACAAGGGGAAAGCACATGAAAAGTTATTCATTGTTTTGTGATTAATTCAAGATTTTCAAATTTGGAAAGATGCCCCGTTGTTTAAAGTACCCACTTAAGGGGCCCCTCCAAATAGGACCCATGTATTCAAACTAAATAACTTGAATTTAGATTATAATTGACTGATAAATGAAAATCATAAATTACCAGTTCTCTACTTCCCATTGAGAAAAAGTGGCAAAAAGAAGGAGAAAATATGAGGACAAGAGTGTGTGGATTTTTAGTCTTTTCCCCACGTCAGGCCGTCGTGATTACAGTATTTCGGGGAAAAACAAAATCCCGTATCGCCCCTATTATATTGATACAAAATATTCAGGTCTATCTAAGAACATGTATACTAGGTATAAAGCCCATTCCCTTCCCTTACTTTATTGATTAAATAAGTGCGTTTTACAAATTGGTTGTAATTATTAGGCGTCTCTAAATCTCAGGTTCATGTTCCAAAGCAAACTTTAATCAGTAATGAGTAAATGAGTTCTAAATACATACGACATGTACCCTTTTTTCATCGTATACTTCAAGAAATCAATATCACTTAATATCTGTGAAAAAAAACATACAAATAGTCCGTGCTATTTGTGCTCCACCATATCAATTCCTTCGCGCTCCTTTTGGAAGATCAACCGACCCGCGCGCATTTTATATTACATGACATATTGTAAAATTCTCGACATCTTTTTACACTTTTCTTTACCATTAAAAATCGAAATTGAGTATAATATCCTCAATCGAGATATGAGAAGAAGGAAACATTTCCTTTACATTCCATGTAAAACCATGCCCTTACTTGAAAAAAAACCTCCGTCATTTTGACGTTGAACTTTACAATCCATTTAACTTTTTTTACTTTCTCATACATAATGTCCATTGATCGGTCGCACTGTGCTCGATTGCCTTTCAATATACCAATCTTCAACTTTGCAGCAACGCGTTTTGCGTCAAATTTGTAAATCCTCAATACCAGACAATGACATATGATACGTAAGCTTTTCATAAATATAAAGCTCATTTTGATTGGTTCATTTTTAGCCCCGTCAATTTTCATGTCAAATCATGCTTCATGTCCCATTTTAGAAGCCCGACCCAGGGTTTTGTGCCAGCTAGCCGTGTATGCATACATGTACGTAATGCTATGCATACACATAACTGAACATGCATAAGTACAGTACATGTACACACGCAGCGTGCAGCGCAGCGCGTACGATCGAGCGCACTGCACTACATTATACATCTCACTTGTCTGAACTCGAGAGTCTTTACTGCAACCTTTTGACCGGGCCTTTTGACCCTTTTTTGGTAATGTAAATATTACAAATATATGTTTACATAAAAATTAATATTGTTTTTATTTTTACCTATCATTTGCTTTGCCTGAAAGTATTGGAAAAGAAGATAAATGGAGTAGTACTAACTTGTTAAAAAGTTCAGACTAATCCCGACCAGCGCAGCAGCACAACGTAGTATGTATATCAAATCTACTGTAGATGTGGACGGAGAAAGAGCGAATTGGTGTTCTTGACTTTGTCTTTGTTTTAGATCTTTTATTCGAAGAGTTTGATTCTAGCAATGAAATTAAGCTAATTTTAGTAAAGTATGTAAATATGTGATGCTCTTCATGGCATTATCACTTCATATACCATTGAGATTTGGGATCATTTACTGTACAAAAAAAAATGTATAGACTATATCTGAGATTGAGAAATCTAAAAAAATAAATATGAAGCAGCATCGACTATTTTTCATTGGGTCAGTACCATTATGAAAATAGGGGAACAATGAGTGGGATGGGTTTAGTGCCAAGTATAAAATTATAATGCATTACAGTGCAAGTGCGCATTACACGCGTACGTATAATTAGAGCAATTTATGCACCCCCAAGAAATAATGAATACGGCCCGACCTCTCTACACACAGAACTGCACAGATACCGCACAGTCCGGTCAAGGCGGTACGCGTAGCGTTAAACTGCCAAATTTACAGAAATTGTGAGGAGCGCTTTTGCTATGAAAGGAATTGATATGCAGAGCTAGACCGAAAAACCAGTCTATTTCATTCGGGGACATGTTCCGCCGAGACTTCGTCTGGCTTCACTGAATCCCTCTTCTACATAAAAGACAAAATATGTTTGTTTTTTTAAACTCCAAGCAGACATATTTTTCTGTCTACACCTGCAGAGCCAGCTTTCATGTTGGCTTTGACACATTTTCAATAATTCGGTACCGAACTTGGTAGAGTATCATACCGATGTTTCTCACGACGAATAAAAATGTTTAGAAATCAGCTGAGGCCGAGGAGGGCAAAGAGTTAATTCTGTACACAGATTTTCTTGGAAGGTCAAGCCTCAGTCAAGGTATATTTTTAAACGTCTAGATCTATATGTTTTTACAGAATAACATAATGGTTCATAAGTAATCGTGAGTAGTGAGGAAAATACGTTTCCGTTTCAACCATGATTTTTTTTTTGTGTGTGGGTGAAATCGAAGAGACGTAGAGTGTCCATAAAAGATATAGTGATAGTGTCGCATATATATTGATCTTCTCCGTGCAGGGACTTGAGTCTTGGCCATAACACTGCCGCAGCTTCCCCGTCAGCTCCCCGGACCCGTATAGTAGGCTTGCCTTGGCCCTTTGGTCTCAAGTGTAATTAGGATCTTAGCTTCAGCAGACCTCATGCATATCGTAGGATCTGGATCTGGATGTTTACGATGCAGGGTAGTTTTAAGGTCTAGGTGATAATATGAAATATGATATTGAAACCACCTAGCCTTAATTGGCACCCAGGGCCTTACTACTGAATTTACGGGGAGACATATCATATGATTAGGCCTAGTCAGTAGTCTTAGACAGAAATAACCGTCTGATATGGGTCATTCTTTAATAAAACTGACATTTGTTGACATTCCCCATACACAGACGGTACCCTATACGGCTCGCACCACGGGGAGAGATTGAGCCGATTTTGGCCTGCTTTTAGGTCAAAAACTTTCTCCCACAATTTTCTTTATTTAGATCTAATTTTCTGATTTATAAATCAGATACAAAAATACTATGTCTATTTTTCTCCTATGTACAGTTATCAATTTTTTATGACTTATTTCTAAATGCGAAATTTACAGACTTACGTATATGAGTTATCCAATTTTTATCTCAGAACCAAGGAAACGGTACGTTCATGCATTCGAACTGGTAATCTATGACATGACCCGCCCGATATATTTCGGGTCAACCGACCAAAACAAGCCCAATGGCCAATCAGAGCACGTGTTTGATATTGGGCTTATGAATATTCAAACATCACCGGCTCAAGCCAGGCTGACTCATACGTAGCTATTGGACGTTCAAAAAGAAAATATGAATATTCATCAACTTAAACCAAGATGGCTGACAACAAATCTTGTTGACTACAAGACTTTCTCGGATTAATCATTAATATAGGATCTAAATGAGCAAGCTATCGTAAGTCGAAGTAGATATTTCCAGGTCATTCTTATGGCTATTTAGATTCAGTGTAATATTGCAGCCAAAGTGGATATATGAAGACGTAAAGAGTGAAAAACTCGTTGCATATCTCATTCATCGCGGTCCGGCCGAACCGAACCATTCGTTCCCCACACTACCCCATTGACGTACTTCAGTCTATGTATAGAGGCGGTCAGAGGAGCCAGATGCAATCTCAGCGGAACAACCGTCGATATCAGAGACTGAAGCTTTCGGTCTAGCCTAGTCTAGGTCTTTTTTATGATCAGAATTCAGGTGATGATATTGGAGACGTAGTTCAAGTTGCATAATTTATCTATTTTTTTTCTTCCAATCTCTTTAGTTTTGCAGAACTTCAAACTGCAACAGCAAAATGGCAGATGACCGTGAAATTTTAAGAGAGATTTGGGAAGGTCGTATTCCAGTTTGCTTTGTTTTAGCAGACGCTGAATGCTCAACAGAAAACCCAGAACCTTGTGTGGTGAGGATGCATTCAAAGTTTTTATTTTGTAGAATCCACTAGTCAGT
Organism: Mesocentrotus franciscanus; assembly: GCA_037976565.1. Taxonomy (NCBI): domain Eukaryota; kingdom Metazoa; phylum Echinodermata; class Echinoidea; order Camarodonta; family Strongylocentrotidae; genus Mesocentrotus; species Mesocentrotus franciscanus. The sequence continues at coordinate 8,869,310 of CP137671.1, forward strand.
AGTCAAAAGTGATGGTACAGTGGTTCATTTATTTGGTTTTCAATTAAGAGGTTTAGGGTTTGAATTCGAGACCATGTTTCAGTGTCTTTAAGCAAGACATTAATCCACATTTGCCACTCTAGACCCAGGTGAAGCAAATGGGTACGTGGCATCAGTGTAAAATAAAACACCCTACTTTTCTAATCGCAGCAAAGATTTTTGGATGTGGTATTGTAAAATTGCAATGCTCTGACTGCACTTTTATTTATTTATTGTTGAACCAGAGTTCTTTTGAGCGTTCCAGAGCTAAATTGCTCACCACCATGTGTTTTTTTTTTACTGGCTGGCAGGAAGAAATTCCGTGAGTGCTAGAGCACCATAATAGCAGTCATGCTACAGATGGGCTCATAATTTTTGAGTGTCGGGACTGTCATCATGTGACAGTTATTTCAATTAAACAATTGTAATTTTGGCTACATGTATTTCATTGCAGCTTATGGTCTCCAGACTAACTTACATCACTCTGATAGCTGAGAAAATTGAGAAGCATTTCAAGAGGTTTACAGCTATTGATGAGCAAGATGAGGTCTGGTTTGAATCCAATGGACAAGCGCTCAAATGGTGAGAAAGGGAATGCATTATTAAATTGGCAGCATGTTGACGATTTCAACTCACTCTTTTCCATAAAATTGGCAATTTGACGACTATATTCATTTTTTTTTCTCCAGACACATCACTTTTTATAGAAACTCCCATCCCTAATACCGTCTCACTAGAATTATGGGTTCTCTATTTCTTTTCCTTGAAAGTGTATTGGAGATCTCACAATTTCCTCTTAAGTGCATCACGAGACTAGGGCCTGTAACGTAAAACTCAATTTACGATCAATCATATAAATCTATTTTATCTCCAAACCTGGTTGAATTAATTGTATCTTACAGTGCATTGTACCTATCTGTAACATAGAATTAATTTGAATTACTATTGATTTAAAACTTAATTGAAGGAGATATAAATGATTTATGAGAGATACAATCAATCCTATCTCTTTATGTTACATGTATAGGGCCTTGATATCACAATGCCATAACTTTATCTAAAGTTGTGTCTTTCATTTTGCAGGCATTATCCTGTTGGAGTACTGTTTGATCTTCACATGCATGACAAGCCATTGCCATGGAGAGTGACCGTCCATTTTAAGGTATCTCTAGAGTTTCCATTTTGACTAAAATGGTACAAATTTGACTAAATTGTACCCTACTTTTATTTTTTTGTGTGTTTTCAAAGATAAATTGTTATTCATTTGAATATGAAGTGTCTTCATGTATTCATCCATTGATTCAACATTAATTTTAGATGACTACTTGTGTACATACCAAATAAATGAAGATTTCTTGGGTGCCATATGTTTACCTCAGTGTTGTAATATCTATATATTTAGTGTTTTTAGAATTTTTTCATATTTTATCTCATATATGGTATTAATATGTGTTCCATATAGAGCTGGTCTGACTTTCTTTCCATTTCTTTCCATTTTTTTCTCCTTCAAACGGTTTACACGCATCTCTTTTTTTTCACTCAACAGAATTTCCCAGAAGAAGAAATTCTCCACTGTAAGAACAAAGAGGTGATTGAAGCGGTATACATGTCTAGTGTGAAAGAAGCCGATGTCCTCAAACATAGAGGTAGGTCATGCCCAGAATATTTGATGTCTGTCTTATTGAGCCCCATGATCAATTAGTCACAGATGGATACTTGACACATTTAGAAAGCTGTAAGTCTGTGAAAAATAATAAATGAGTAGTAGTAGTAGTAGTAGTAGCAGGTAGCAGAGTAAAACTCATCTTTTCTTTGTTTTGCTAATAGTGCAAATTCGTCAAAACAATCATTCAGCCATGATAAAAAGCTTTTATAGTTCTCACCACATTTGGTGCATGGTTTTCTTTTTCTTTGCCTTGCCTTTTCTTGTCTCTGTCTTCTCTGTCAAGAAGCAGTTCCTTTTCTTTCCTTCTCTTATGTTTGTCATTACTAAAAAATCATTTTAAACAGTACTTGTTCTAATGATATGGCAATAATGTTCAGAAGTTCTTGTCATTTTCATTTTAAAGTAAAAAAGGACAAACCTTATTTTTTGTGCTTTTTAGGTCAAGTAATGAACAATCTGCAGCAGAAAGACCACAAACAACTTTGGACAGGGCTACAGAGTGGTGAGTATTACTATACTCTTGCAGTCCACTGGTTCAGGACTAGGGTTTGCATTCCATTCAAGATGTTACTTAACTCAAAAGTGTGTTTAGCATGGCAAAGTAAAACAGTGCAGGTAGATCAGATGAAAGTTATGTTCTTGAGCAAACCAACTTAAGCTGAAGATTAAGTGCCATCACATACTTGTTTGTATGTTTGTTTGTTTGTTTTACCTGACTGCTAAGAAAACATATTTATGCTTGTAAGTAAACTACCAGGGGACAGACGGCTTTAAGTCCTCTCCGAGGGACTTGGTAATGAGTATTAATGCCTAACCAAAGGTCACTAGTGCATCGACTTGGTTGCATTCCATTCAAGATGTTACTTAACTCAAAAGTGTGTTTAGCATGGCAAAGTAAAACAGCGCAGGTAGATCAGATGAAAGTTATGTTCTTGAGCAAACCAACTTAAGCTGAAGATTAAGTGCCATCACATACTTGTTTGTATGTTTGTTTGTTTGTTTTACCTGACTGCTAAGAAAACATATTTATGCTTGTAAGTAAGCAACCAGGGGACAGACGGCTTTAAGTCCTCTCCGAGGGACTTGGTAATGAGTATTAATGCCTAACCAAAGGTCACTAGTGCATCGACTTGGTTTCAAACCCAGGACATCCTGGTTACAAGACCACTGGCTCTACCGCTGAGCCATCACGCCATACTCCGTCGTGTTCGCTCAGCTGTACCTACATTCAAAATTACGAGCAGCAAAAGCATCATACATGTTTGTCTGCAAAGAATTTAATCCTAGACCCAAAATGATATATTTGTTTAAAGATATTTTATTTAAATTGTAAAATATGCATTGTTGCTGTGTGATTATTTGTACGAATATTTCAAATCTGAATCTGATTACATAAGTGAAAGAAAACTGTGTTTCTCTGTGAACTTCAATTAAAGATAAACTTGAGTTCTGGTAAATATAGAAAATAACTTCTCACAGAATCCAACGAAACTTACACTGAATGTTCAAGATTACATATAAATGACATGTGCCAAACAATTTTGGTAGAAAATGCATAGTGGCTGAGTAGTGAGCATAGAAAGATAAGGAAATCCGGGAAAGTGCGTAACACAGGTCACTATGTGCAAATGGGAGTTGTGGCTTTTATCAAAGATGATGCCCAGTAAGTTTTGTGCATTTGTTTTTATTTCACTGGTTCAAACAACCAATCTACTGCAGGATAAACAATCCAGAATAAATCATAGCAATTTTTCTCTCAAAATACGTTTCTCATACCAGAGCTTAAGATTAGCTTTAACGGATTTGATATGGACAGCTGATGTTGACATTATTTATTCTTCTTCTGTGCATTTGTTGTCATTTTTCTTTCAGACAAGTTTGACCAGTTTTGGACGACCAATAGACGGCTGATGGAGAGATTGAACAATGATCCTTTCAAATTCATTCCATTTAAAATATTTCAGGTTTGTAAGTTTGGTAAATAGTCTGTGACAATAACTATGTCAACAACTTAATGTGTGAAATAAGTGAAATATCTATTGTTTACTGTATCATCTTACACAATAACAATATTTGACAATACATTTAAATATGTATATATCTATATATATATATATATATATATACATTAGACAATATATCATATATACACATCTATGTAGCATGAGTATAATCTCGTACAACAACCTGATATAATGCACGTCCAGAGGTTATATTTACTATCAAAATTGTCTAGCAGACATTATTTATTTGTAGTATTCATCATTGAGCATGAATTTTGTAGGATTTTCTTAGGATGTTTTTCTTCTTTTTTAAATCCTAACTAGAACCTTTCCTCTTTGTCTCTTTATGGCAGCCTGACAAGCTACACCTGCAGAGGTTATTCAAACCAGTCAATGATGAAGGGGAACCCAGGACACTACGTGCGCTACTCAAGGAAATCATGCCAGACATCTTTGCCGATCCAGGTATGACTTCAGGGTCCTCGGGGACAGTATTAATAACCGATGAGGCTACCCTGACATATTATTATCATTAGTAGTAGTAGTAGTAGTAGTGTAGTAGTAGTAGTAGTAGTAGTAGAAGTAGTAGTAGTAGTATTAGTATCAGTAGTAGTAGTAGCAGTAGTAGTAGCAGCAGTAGCAGTAGTAGTAGTAGTAGTAGTAGTAGTAGTAGCAGTAGCAGTAGCAGTAGCAGTAGCAGTAGTAGTAGTAGGAGGAGGAATGGAATATTGGACAGTTTATGTAGTATGTCAGTATAGTGATATCAAAGGCTGCTGAAGACTTCTGCAAGAAAAAAGACAGAAACTGTAATTTCTCCTTTTTTCTCTCTTGCAGATACCAAAGATTACAAAGTTTTGATCCATGGTATCGAGACTCCCCGAGACACCCCTGTACAATGGCTTAGTGAACACCTTAGCTACCCAGACAACTTTCTTCACATGTGTGTTCTGCCATCACAACTCAACCAATGAACTCTGATGTTGCATTCATATTGACAGCCTATGTGGTATAGAGACTCCCAGACACACCAGTGGTTACCTCAATAACTTTCTTCACATGTGTGTTCTGCCATCACAACTCAACCAATGAACTCTGATGTTGCGTTCATATTGACAGTTTTTGTGGTAAAGAGACTCCCAGAGACACATCTGTACAGTGGTTACCTGGAAACTTTGTTCACATGTGTGTTCTACCATCACAACCCAACAACAAACTCTGATGTTGCGTTCATATTGACAACCTGTGTGGTATAGAGACTCCAAGAGGCACCCCTGTAAAGTGGTTACCCTCTCTTCAGATGTGTCATGTGTGTTCTTCTGTCACAACCTGTGATGCTACTTTCACATTCACAGACTGTATGGGTTGAGTCTGGACTTATATTGCACCCAATTTGACTTAATTTGCACCCCTCTACAATGGCTCATTGAACATCTCTGCTAATATAAAGACAAATGTCTTCACATGTATTCTACTATCACAACCCAACAATGAACTCTGATGCTGCGTTCATATTCACAGCTCATAGGGGTTCACTCACTTCGCACCCAATGTTAAGTGTTTTCCGCTGTTAGAACCAAATAATGGACTCTGATACCTGCTTTCATATTCACAGCACAAAGGGGTTGAATCTTGGCTCACTATAATAATAATAGCAATGTATTTATATAGCGCATTTTCCATATACATGTTCAAATGCACATTACAATCATGGTAATAACAGAAGAGGTGAGTTTATGCATTCAATATGAGCTCCACTTTCTTTACTATGCACTTCACCCACACATCTCAAATCTCAATCCACGTTGAGTGTGTTGAGGGTGGAGTGCTATTGCACTGGAAATATGTTGTCACCGATACAACATACATGTTATAAAAAGTGTAGTCACCCTCTTTGTTCTGCGCTTAACCAGCACGTCTTGAAATGTGAGGAGGTTGTTGTGTCTACGGCGAGACTGCCCTTGAAAAGGGTTGTCCTTTATATTAAATACATGCTAATATGAAATGCACCTACTTCTGCTCTGTGCTAAACACACACATCTCAACACACTTTTTTTCGAAAGGTGTTTTTGGTGTGGTGGGACACTGTGTTGTTGGAAGTAGGTTCTTAAAATATGAACTATGTTCTTTGCTAAATGCACGCTTTAACCTTGTGCATCTTGAGTCACTTTTGATATTTTCTAGACAAGGAATCATCAAAATTGTATGTACATGTATTTTGCTTTAAAAAGCATGTTTAGTGTTTTCGTTACTTTCTCATTGTAATGAGACATGGATTTTAACTGTGCAATGTACTTGATTTAATATGTGTTATGCTTACCGGTAGTCAAATGTCTGTAAAGTCATATACAGTGTTAGTACAAGACCTTAATTGTACAGTCATGTAATTGTAATGCATTTTTTTGTTACCCCACAATTCAAAAGGGGTAACTTTAAAGGTACTATGTCCCATTTGCCGGCCCAAAAAATGAAAAAGTTAAATTCCAATGGCCATTGAAAGATAATACTAATTTAGAACTTCCTTCAAAACGAAAGGGCTTGAAAATGTCTTTTTGTGGGAAAATAACGACCGCTAGTTGTCGAATCGACTTTAGGGATTACAATCCTTTTAGTAAATAGTCTGATTTTCAGACCCTTGTACTGAATGGTCGTATGTTTTGTGCTGCGCAAAGATTCAATCAGTTTAATTTTGGCCATTACAAGAAGTGGGTTATTGATGTAGACAAATGCTCATGTACCCTTTACACCTCATTTTATGTATGTTATTACCAAAGAAAAAAGACAGTGAAGTCTAGAAGGTAAACATGTCTCCTTGCATAATTTGAATACTAGGACACTGCTAACGTTTAAATTTCACAGATAGGACATACATGACATATTCATAATTCCTACAAAGTTCTACAGAATTTGATGTTGACTGCAAAAGGGATACAGTACCTTTAATCAATAGGCTATTTTCATAATGAACCAAATTTAATGCATACGTCATTATGAAGTGCCTTGATGCAAATAATTAATTTGTATTTCAATAGTCAGAATGCAAGCTGCATATATTATGTGTGTTAAGTAGGGCAAGCCATAGTGTTTGTCCAACCTAGCAACAAATACTGTATGCAATTTGCATTCTGACTATTGAGATACAATTATTCATGACAGGTGAATGACATAATTTGTATGAGGCACTTCACGAAGACCTATGCATTGAATTGGTAACATTAAAGCCCCTCTGCACTAGTTTGGCCAGGAGGGATTAGAGGGATTAGCGTGGTCACTGACAGGTGGTTATCTCATCAACTCAGCTCTCAATTAACATAAGAAAAAGAGGATCATTGGGGACCAACAGGCACCGCTTACGCATTGTCTTCTATATAGAGGGAGCAAGTAGCTACAAGTAGTACAATGGGGCTTTAAGAAAATGGCCTGATGTAATTTATCTCTTTGTTACCCACAGTCTCTTGCAGCACACCCAAAATTCCAAAAAAGTAACATAATAAATGTTAATGAGCAGCATATTATTGAAGGATTATTCAAAGACATGCCATTAAATGTTACAAATAGGTACAGTGAAACCTGCTTTAGCACGCACCTGTATAGAAAGACCACCTGCCAGTATAGACAGTATATACCGTACATTCTTTTGTTTTCCACAACCTGTGTTTCCCACCGGAACATGTTTTAGTATAGACCACCTGCCTATAAAGACCACCTTTCATGTTTCCTTTAAAGGGATCCGGTAACTTTGTCTCAGATTCTGAAACAAAATCCTGGATTTAGCTCATGCTGCAATGATAATTATAAACCTTTAGGTCAGTCAGGAACCCAATGGCTTTTACAAGCCGATCGCCTGTCTGATTATCAAGATATTTATGATTGAAAATCGAAACCAAATTTTGCGTTTTCCTAACGGTTTTCATAACACTACAGTCTATTGGGGAAAACGAGTATGGTAAAACCGGTCACTCAAAGATTTTAACTTTTTTGAGGCACTTCTTGATCATTTTGAAGCGCGATTTTTTTAGGGCTTCAATATTACACAATATCACAGACACTGATAACACGTAGGACCGTGCATCTCAGATTTAACATTGTTAAACGATGCCTTTAAGAGGTCTTTGTATACAGGTTCACTGTAACATGTTATAATGAGGTATCTTAACTTGCGGGGTGTGCTAATTTGTTTGATGTTGCTCAAAAACATTCTTATGTAGGTAAACGTGTATGTAGAAATAACTTGACATACATTTGTATATACCCTTCCATTAAGAAAGCATTTATTTTGTAAAACCATGTATATTTTGTATAAATAATGTATATTAAATGGGAATGAGATAAATGGGAAATAATATTACATAATTGCAATTACAATACAATGTAGTTGGTTTGTAATGTTTTCTTCATGTGTTTTGTGACATATTGTGCGAGATAAGATAAGATAGGCTTTTAAATGTATTTATGCTTGTTGCAATGTTGTGAGAGTAGAAAAGGATAAAGAGAAAGAGTGAGAGAGAGAAAGAGAGTAAGAGGGGGGAGGGATAGAAAAGAGATATAGAGAGGACAACGGATAGAGAAATAGAGATGAAAAGATTGATAGAGAGGAAAAGAATGAGAGAGATACGGAAGAGGACAGCAAGACACTAAAATAAAGTTAAAGAGAGAGAGAGAGAGAGAGAGAGAGAAGAGGGAGATGTCGGAGATGAACCATAAAGCTGTACGTTCTCCAGTTGCTGAATAAAAAGCATACAGTTCTTGCTCTGACATTCATATGAAATAAACATCAACGTCAAACCTGAAACCAAATACACAGCGCCATCTTGCGACATGAGAAGGCATTTGTCAAAAAAAAGTTAAATGTAAAGAGAACGAGATCATAATCATTGGGCACCTCTGCTGACAACGCAGCACAGTGTAAACAACTGCGCTGCACCCCACCCCCTAAACAAGTAGATGGAATGGTTTGAACTTTGCTGGCAAATTACGAAAGAAGAAGTTTTATATAAAGAGGTATATCAACGAGCCGGAATCCACTGCGCAAAGATATGGCATGAGTGAAAAGTGAAATGAACAGAAAAGAAAGAAGAACATAATTTAGACCAAGACCATGCAGGGAAACTAAACTAATTAATGCATTTCATAAATTGTGTTAAAAATTTTACTAAGGAGAACACGGACATTACAAGAACTTAAAACTTTGAGTATTTATTTCTTCTATTTGCCAATAGAAACCAAAGATATGGAATTGAGAGTAACAAAAGAACAGAAACGACATGATCTAAATAATACAATTAAAATCATCCAGTAGGATTAACAAAATATAAAAACTGTTCAATGAGTTTAAATTAGTGTATACCAAGAAAACCTTTCCTGCCTGTATCTGAAAATAATACACTTGTCCTCTTAAAGATGTAGTTAACATTTTCTACCGACATGTAAGACATCGGATGAACAACAAGTCATTTTGAATGTGTTGATAGACTTACTACGGTGGAATATTTTCATGATCGCATAATGAGCTCACCGAAGATATTCATCGCTTAATCGTTGTGCGGTGAGGATAAGACAAGGTTTCAAACAGTTGCACGCGTCAAGTCCGAAGTGATAATTTATGGCGGTGTAACGGCGCGCGCGCGCCTTTTTTTTCTTGTTGTTTTTAGGTCGTCTGCCTGGTTCGTTGACAGAGTCAGAATCAGTTCGAGCCATCGTCAAATTGATCTCTCCCGGAAATTTTAGTCATAGCAAGTGACAGCCGTCCGGCAGTCCACAAGTCAAACACTGTCAAACGAGCTTGTCTTCGCTTTGATAGAGACAGACTCAAATGTTTTTTCAGAACTTGGAGAGTGCAAGAATTAATTGAGTCATTCCAGTTCGACTGCGAGTATTCAATTTGATCAAGGTTTATCTACGAATTTATTGAGTTTTCTTAACGAGGTCCGGTCAGCAACTAATTCATCTTTTGAAAGTCAAACGAAAAGCTCGGACTTTTCCTGATAGATTTTGCTCAGAATACTGTGAGTTGCTGTGGGAGGCGAGACGCAGGCAATACATTTTGGACACTTTATGTTTGGCCCGTAGTATTGGTGAACAAGGTTAATAAATTGGTGAGAATCTTGGAATTATCTAAACTGATATCGGGATCAAGACAGTGAAAAGGTTTGCATTTTTTTAATCGCTCTGTTACAATTTTTACGAACAGTGGTGCAACCTGGCGTCTTAGCTTTTCTCAAGTGATAAATAAACTACTTATATAAACATTTATCTGGAAAGATAGTAGTGCTAACATGGCAGATTTAAATGGAATAACGATTCTTTCAAACACTGTTTCATTATGGATGTGGATAATGGTGACTGCGACTTGTGTAACAGCCATATCGTTTCGGGAGCAGCCAGAAAGTAGAACCGCCATCGCCGGAGAAACGATAAAACTTCACTGCGCGGTCAACAACCAGGCCGATCTCCATCTCTACTGGCAGAACCTCGACACCGCCTCCTACATCAGTCTGAATAGGAGATTGAACCCATACGGCCAGATCGGCGAAGAACAATTGAGCAGATTCGAAATCACAGGCGATGTCGATAGAGGCGAGTACCATCTCAGAATCACCAATGTGTCTAAAGCTGACGAAGGAAGGTATGCTTGTGTGTTCTTTCTTAACTTCAATTATTACAGTCAGGTTGCCAAAGTCAAGGTAGTTCGACCACCAGATCGGGGCTACCCAAAATGCGCGATCGATCCGATAAGGAGAGCGAATGTTGGGGATAACATCACGCTGACTTGTGAATCGCGAGGAGGAGATCCGCCCGCGACATTGTCCTGGGTTCGAGGGACGACGCGGTTGGTCACAAAGAGAGGGCGCCACAATACAGGTGACCCGATTGTCCACTATTCCATGACGCTTACAGAGGAAGATTCGGACGTCCGATTCACGTGTGTTGCCACCAACCCTGCCCTACAGCAACCAAGTACATGTTCGCTGACTCCACTCCGCAGCAGCCTTGGTGTTCTACTTCGACCTGTAGTCGCCAGCGTGGAGGTGGGCGAAGCCTTCACCTTTGTGTGCATCACGGAGAGAATTCCGAATCTTGTTTACCAATGGTACATTAACAACGAGCCCATCGATGGCCGGGAGCCACGATTCACCTACATCCGTGGCGGTCAAAGACTCCTGATCGAGGCCGTCACCATGGAAGACGATTATGCTCTAGTTAAATGTGAGGTCACCCAGAAGGATTACAGCTATTCAGGATCAGCAGTGGGTCTCCTTTGGGTACAGCCCAACAGCATACCTGATGTCCTGGAGACCACAACTAAAGCACCTCCCCCACCCCGCAGGATACCCACAACAAACATCGTGACGAAGGTCCGAGCGACTACCACACCGCCAAAGGCAACAACAGCGTCTACTACAATTGCTACAACAACAGTTTCAACCACAACATCCCCGCCAACCACAACCATACCTACAACAATAGCGACCACACAAGCAACAACAAAAGTAACCACAAAAGCAACAACGAAGACGACACGGCCTACAATACCTGAAGTGCCACTTGTTGTTAATGATGGTAACATTGTGATTTACGAGTCTTCATCGTCGTCGTCTATGTCAGCTCTTTCCAGTTTCAGTTCGGTGTCGTCGCTTTCGTCCGAGAACGACTTACTCGCTCCCGGAAGCGAGGCTGTGAGCCAAGTTGACAACATACCTGAGACCGAAACTGACGCACCTTTCGAAGCATCTACAGCAGAAGTGACCAAGACGCAGCCTCCAAACATGGCTGATAATGATCTAACTCCGACTGAAAATCAAAAAGAAACGAATGCAAATATCGTCCAAAACGCAACTCATCCAGTTGAAAATTCAACAAACAATGTTGCAGATGCTTTTGTGACGCCCTCTACGCAAGGAACCATCGTGGACAACGAAATCGTTGCAGACGGCCAACATAACGCCGTTACCATGGAGTTGGGTAGTGGTGATGAGATGAACAATGCGATAAACGAGTTGAGCATCTTCACAGATGCTGAAATTCGGCTGCCTAACGAAGCTGGTTTCAAAACCGGACGATTACGGGGTACTCCCAATTGGGGCTTGATTGCGGGGTTGTTCGTCGTGTTTCTCCTGGTGGTCGTCGCGCTCAGTGCCTTAGCAGTGTTTCTCTATCGGAAACACGGCAAAGAGACAACATCGACGTCATCCACGTGATCGTAAGGAGGATTCTAATGGAAGACACTATCAAGACCTTGACAGAGGTTTAGAATATGTATAACTTGAAGCGTGAGACAGTTACGTGATGTTTTGCAGTTTAGGATTTAAAATGTTATACACTGTGCTGCAGTATTCAGGATCAACGGACAACTGCAGTAAGAATGAAATTTTATTATCTCTTTCAGCGATCTCTTGCCGAGATATTTTACACGAGTTTTATCAATCACTAAAACGTGCCTTTAATTGGATATCGTTCCAAGAAGGAACAACAAAGTTTCAAAGACTTTCGCGTGAATCGTTCTTTTTATTTGAGGTATGTCAAACATGTCAAATTTGTATATTTTGGTGTAAATAATATTGTACAGTGTCATTAGTATGATTATTTTAAAGGATTGTCTAGTTCAAAGTTCATGCTTCACATTTAGATAATATCGACTTTTTCTTAAAGAAATAAATTGCCAAAAATGTAAATTGCCTTACCTGTTTACAAACAAGTTATAGATTTGATGATAAAAGATGATATACTGTGTGTTGAATTCCAGTTTTGTTTAAAAGAACAACAAATTGCAACACATCAAACATCATTGATAGTCACTCAGAGAGGGACTTTGTTGTTTTATTTTTATATGCATCTTACATGCATGAGTTTATGAGTTAATCATTTACGTAGTTCATAAACACCCCTGGAAGACTGATTTGTTATAAATTATTGATCCATGCGGAAATCAAGAAATGCTGATGGGAGTTTCTTATCCGCATTCAAATTCAGGACCATCATTAAAGTGGGCCATAAAATATGTAAGAGGTAATACACAATACCCCGTGGGGAAAATGGGGGATACCTTTGTCAAGGAAAGTGTTATTCAGGTAAGAGGCACCAGTCCTCGATCATTGCAAAAATACCCATACACCTTTGCTCCTACAATTATTGAGGTTATTGTACCATGATCATATATCGTTGTGATATATATATTTATATGAAATGAATATGACATACATGTATTTTATAAATGATAAAATATTCTACGGCAGGAAACGGTTAGAGAATTTCTCACATCTTAAGCAATTTGAGTTTGTTTAGCATTTCCATTCCAGTTCGCTCTTGGCCTAACCTAAAGAAGCGCATGTCGTCATTAAGTTATAATTCTAGTTTCTGAGTTTTCAAGGCCAAAAGCTTTAGCGCAGTTGCTTCGAAGTCAAATGCTCAACTGCAAACTGCAAACTACCCATATACTCCTAATCCTAAACCCAACTTAAAAATCGCATCCGTAATCTAATGTACCTACTAAAGGTCAATCCCAACTATAGTCCTACATCTTTGACCAAAATATAGCCTATGGATCTACTAGAGGTCCATGCTAACCCTGAACCCATAACTAAACTAACCTAAGTATAACTAAATCCTAGAGCATTTGACACTAGAACATGAATTTGTGTTAGTTTTCTGAGGAGTTTGGACATATGGTGACAGACCTCTTGGACACGGTCCAGTCTGACACCTGACCTATACATCTGTTGAAATATTAATAGGACAAGGTAGCTCAACAGGTGTCCAACTATGGAAAGGAGCATTTAAATTGGGTTAAAGGGCTGTCTAAAGTTTTATTTGATTTCAAGTTTTCCTCGTCGAGTTTATAATTAAAGCTAAAAAGGAATTTATAAATTTTTTCCTTCAAATTTGATTTATAAATGTGATTTATTTCTTTTTGTGACCTTTTCCTAAATTTACTTTACAAACTGATTAGAACATAATATACAAATTTTTTTTTTTTTTTTTTTTTTTTTTTTGGTATTCTTTATTGTTTTCATTCAATACATATGTAAATCATACAAACTTCATTTTGAATTGGAATACATAACATAATAAAACAAAATACAAAAAACAAAGTACAATCAAATTAATTATATATTGAATGAATATTATCGTTTAACCTTCAACCTCACCACCCTCCCCCCCCCTTCCACTCCCGCCCCAACCCGCCCCTCGTCAACGATCGCTTAACATTCCACACTCTCATTCACCTAACAACCACCCAACAAAAAAAAAACAAACAAACAAACAAACAAACAACAAAACAAAACAAAACAAAAAAAAAAAAAAAAAAACACTCACACACACACACACACATGCACAAATAATGTGATTTGATCGATGCATTGTCGACGTAATTAAATTTCCTTATAGAGTTAAGGTCAATAATCATTAGCAGAATCAGAACCATTACTGTGTTCGTATTCATATAAGTATGTAAAATACTACGGTAAAGCTGGGTTAACTAACATATAGTAATGAAGCACTTAGAGTAATCCTCTTCATTCTGTATAATCGATTCCAGATCTGTAACAAAATGAATAAACGAAAGAAACAAAGTCATGTAAGGAAAATAAGAACTTGATTCCTAATGACATAAATTTATTTTCGTTATAGGATTGTATTAATTTTATAGGATGAAGGCTAGATTAGTACACGGTGCTCCATAAATCACTAAACAAGCCCCACCCACTTAGTCTAGGTTAAACCCCGGAGTAAAAATGAGTATCGGCCAAAGATTTTTTTAGTCAAACTGAACTAGTTATACAATTAATTTCAGTACATTTTGAATAAACGTCGACAGTTTCTATCTGTGAACATTAAATATTCAAATGATAAAGAATGAATTATATCGTTTATTTGTACGCGATTTTTTTTGGTTAGCAATGCATTCATTTGAATTAGCACTGGTTTCATACACTAGTTTGAATAATGTTTTGCAGATTAATGAAGTCAGGGCATATATATGTACAGTATTTAATTTTATGATACACCCTGTACAGTTGAGTATTGCCCCATGATCACAGGGAAATAAAGAATAAAGACAGGGGTATTCTGTTTTATGAGACACCCTGTATAGTTGAGTGTTGCCCCAGAATTTCAGAGTGATGGAGAAACGGATATATATACATTATATTTGATTATATGAGTGTCTTCCCTGGTTCGCATGGTATAGACGTACACAATTATGGTATACATATTGGTCTATTCCTTTTTGAAACACCTTGTACAGCTGAGTGTTGCCCCAGGATCACCGGGTAACGAAGACAGGGGGTATAGACGCAGGAAAAAGGGGCTTCCAGAGATCGGAAACAAGAGGGTTGAGTTGGTTACGGGCTGAAGGAAGTGAGTTTCCTTGGCATTTTAACGGATTGGCACTCGCATGAAAAGTTGAACGCAATCACCCCCCCCCCTTTTTCCCCCTCCTCCTGACTGACAAGGGTCTGTGCCTGTAAAAAATACCCCCTCCCCCTCCCTGTCTTCAGGGTGATTTTTGGCTTGAGTACAGAAACTATGTCATCATCAAGTTTTCCTGTTCGATTTTGTTTTCTCCTTCCATTTTCTGTCGTACATTGTCAATGGGATGGAATGTAGGACAGAATTTTTCATTTTTCTCCTTCCATTTTTTGGCGCTAAAAAGTGCTTGCTGTTTACTTTTTTAAAGCTTTTTTGAAACTTTACAACATTTATCAATTTTGTACGTGTTGATGATTATTGCTATGATTTGTACTGAATTACGGGTGCTAGGGAGATAAATCGTTTTTAACCATTGCCTATGATTGTAAAGTTTTGCTTTGTGTGATCAATACATTTGGAATGATGGGTTACATAATATCAATACCCACTTTACTTTACCTGATTTATTTATTTTTTTCCCTTTAAATTGTGCCTTAAACACTCATGTCGTTCTATGTGGCATTGTAAATTAACTGAATTTTTAAAACATGATCTGACTCACATGTCTTGACTGAATTTGTAAATCTTTGCAATACACAAACACAATTTACAAAATTGATCTATTCATAACATAAGTGAGATTTATCCGACTGTATTTTACCAATCTCAGTAGATATGTGAATTTTTGATGTGCAAACGATGTGCTTCAACTATTTTGTATATTATCTTTCATAATTTTATCTATGGATGTGCCTTATTGACAAATTTTGTTTGAAAGTTCAGAGTGTATTGAGTGTTTTTTAATTAGATAACCCCTGAAAGGTAAATTGTGAAGTAATTTGGTAGCATTTCAATGAATAAAGTCTATACTTTTTTAATAGAATTATCACAAAATACTTGTATTTTCTCTCGTATTTTGTTGATAACTGTAATCATTTGACTGTCTGTTTGAGGAATAAGTAGTTTATAAGTTTGCTGCATCCCTATCAAAGGCGATTTTATATACACGAAAAAGAAGTTGTCTTTCTTAAAGTAAGAAATAGTCCTAATGAAGACACTGTCAAATTATTCCGTAGGCACTGTACACGGACGAAGAAGTTTTCTTTCTTAAACTAAGAAAGAGTCAAAACGAATACACTCTCATCCTTCAAAAAGGATCCTAAATACATCGAATAAGATGTCTTTCTTGAACTAAGAGCAATAGTCCTATAAACATGCTGTTTCTCACTAGCATGTTTGAGAAACACCCTTAACCTTTACAAAGTAATCCTATGCGATTCTGTGTAAGTCCTTCTATGCACGGACGAAAAAGTTGTCTTTCTTAAACCGGGAAATAGTCCAAGTGATGACACTCTCATCCTTTAAAAGTCATCTTTTCCTCTCGGCGGATATAGATATGTCGCCTCAGTTTACCGATTCCCGTTTTTGCATGGCAATGGGGGGAGGCAGCATACACGCTGTTCTTACAGTGGCGGATTCAGGATGCATTGCAGGAGGGAGGGGGAGACGAGGGAGGCACAAGTCCCCAAATCTTGTGACAAGCAAAAACGGGGGTTATCAGCCATCATCTTCTCTTTCCCCACTCTTTCCCCTTCTTGTTTGTTTGTTTTTTAAAGGGAAGGGGAAGGGGGGGGGCATGCCCCCGATGTTCACTGGATCCGTCACTATCTAATGTCAATCTAATGGTTGTCGGGTTGAGATGAAAAGATTGCCAAATTGGCGCGCAGACAAAATCGAGCCGATTATCACATCAAATTTGAGAGAGGTTTGTTCGTTATGGGGGAGATTATTGAGGTGATGATGTGCATGTCAATTAGCCTTCCTGAATTTTGTCCTGAAAGTTTTCTTGTAAAGATTATGTTGATGAAGCCGTTGAATACGGGATGCAAACTAATCGAAATAAAAACGGAAGAGTAGGGGAAATTGAGAGATGATAACTCCTTTTCACAAAATAATGTATAGTTGTTAAAAGCCGAAAGGGGAACGACGATTCCTTCCGTCATAATGATGTACTTTTTTCTAAAGATTTTCTTATCAATCTATGTGATTGGTTAGTAATTTGCTTTAGTAGTTGCAGTGTCAAAAGAGTAAACTGAAAATGTGAAATTAATAAGAATGAAGTTCATACAGGAAACGGCATGTCCAATAGAACATTTATTAGGATTCGTAACGTCCGTATTCTCGCAAAATTTCTGTCAGTCTCTCTCTCCCTCTCTCTCTCCTCCTCTGACACCCCCTCACTTGCGCTATTACCCCTCCCCACCCCCTTGCCCTGTTTCTCACATCTCTCCTTTTCACATCGTTTTCTCTCCATCTTTCCTCATGCATCCTTCCCATTTGCCTCTCCCTCTCTCTCTCTTCCCCTTCGCCCCGATTTATTTTAGTCATCCAATCAATGTTCACTAACATATCTCATCGCTTGTTGAAACCAATAAGCGAGAGGAAATAACCAATGTCAAACCCAATCATTAGTTTAAATAAGTTCTACTTAACCGTTAAAATGATTGGCCA
This sequence comes from Mesocentrotus franciscanus, assembly GCA_037976565.1. Classification (NCBI taxonomy): domain Eukaryota; kingdom Metazoa; phylum Echinodermata; class Echinoidea; order Camarodonta; family Strongylocentrotidae; genus Mesocentrotus; species Mesocentrotus franciscanus. Next base: position 8,886,914 of record CP137671.1, read on the forward strand.
AACAGACAGGTATTTTTAGACCGTCTTTGCCCAACAGAATATGACCCCCGAATGGTTATAAGGTGTGTGGTGAAACCGTTGTGAACGTGTTAAAACCTAGAGGATGCAATGTAGAGCGAGTGGCGTAGCTACCGAGAGGTATGGAGGACATGTGCCCCTCAATGAAATGCTCCCCCTCCCCGCCAAAATAAAAAGAAAGAAAGAGAAGGTAGTAAAATGAAAGGGTAAAAATGGTAAAGGAAAACAAAGAAGCTCATTGGACTGCCTCGTGCACCTCCCCCTAATAACCATTTCATTTACATAGCACTTGGCTGGACTCTCCCTATGCCACTATCACGACTATATAGAGCATTCTGTTCACAAATACACAAATAGAAAGTCCATCAATCGACGCATCTTCGTTTGTCCATCCTCTTTCAAAGTCTTGGTCAAGGCCATACAATTATCGAACTGTCCGGGTTTATCAGCGTTATGATAATGATTTTTTTAATATAAATTCGTACTTAATACCCACCACATGCATGGAATGCGCATGCGCTTAATGGTTAAATAAGACAACACATACTCATCATAACACATAACATACGAATAAAACTAAATAATAATAATAAATTTAGTTCAAATTATATCCAATTCATATGAAAGAAGATTACAATATAGAATATGACTTTGTGTCGCATAATTTGACTAGAGTTTAGGCACAGTGATTAATAAACAACGATGCGCAAATCCATCAAAGAATGTCGCGATTGCATGCAGTAATATTTTTCAAATGTCACAAGAAACATTAAAACAGAATGATGAAAATGTTATAACATATATGGCTAAAAATAGATAAATGAATAGAAATAGATAGAAACATAAAAAGTACATACTAGTACGTCATCTTGCGTAATAATTATACACACCTCCCGAAGAATCTCTCATTGTGCTTGATATGAGTAATTCAGATTATTACGTCATCATAAAGTTGATTAGGTTGCTGGCTGGTCACAGACAATGGGATATATAATATTGCTAGAGGGAAATCGAGAACTGAATTATCCACCTGTTGCCTGGCTGGAAACAATCGCATTCAATTTCATAAAATTATTTGACCAGGATATGACACTATTATTGCGATAAGTTGATCAATGTCTTCCGGATTAGAGCAAGGTATGAGGAATAAAGGAATAAGTTGAAGACGAGTGAAATTCGAGTTTGGCTTCTCTCCACACGATTGTATTGAATGATTGATTGCATGATAGAAATATTAATGAAATGATAGCTGGAAAACCCTAATTAATTCATAAATTCCAAAAATTAATCAGATGGATTCAATTCTGTCAAAGCCTAACTCACAAGGTTTTATATCAAATCTAAAGTTTACTCACCGCGTTTGTTCTATAGACCTAAAAGTGACTTTCACTATTCTATTTAAAGTCTAGCTCAAAACTGTTCTTAAAACAAGACATAAAACTTTACACCGAATTCATTAATAAACAATATATAATGTCTAAAAAGAGTAAATGTTCCAGGATATATGTATATTAAATGCAGTTTGGTTTTGTTTCTTTTTGCAGCTTATTAGAAAGGTCATATCCAACCATTATTGTAAAGATATATAATATAGAGAGAGAGAGAGAGAGGGAGAGAGAGAGAGAGAGAGAGAGAGAGAGAGAGAGAGAGAGAGAGAGGGGAAGGGAGGGGAGAGAAGTGGGGGGAGAGATACAAGTTAGGAGCCAAGGCATAGCCAACAGTGTCAAGCAAAATAAGAAAACATATTCAACCCCTTCCCATCCTTCTTCAACGCACAATAGAATAAACGTTAAATATGTGTTTCCCGATACGGGGAGGCCGATAGCCCTGTCTTTTAGGATTGACAATGACAAGACTGGTCAAGTGCCAATTGTTTTGACGTTGAAGGGCTTATGTGGGATTAACCTGCGACACAGTCATCACAATGGGCAGTTGTCTCCTGGGGTAGGAGCTATATAAACCACTGTTGTAATTGTTTAATTTTTAATGCGTCTTATTCTGTATTGTATATATTTTGTATGTGATTTTTTTTAAATGTATGTACGGACTTGCAGAAGAACAGCCATTGGTTAGTGATCCGTGTTGAAATATAATAAAATGAAATGAAATGAAATGAAGAAAAAAAGATAAATAATTTAATAAAGCATAATCTTTTCTTGTCGCATTAAATATTATTACGCGATTAATCCACTATCGGCTACAAGGGTATAGCAATTACAAAAATATGATTACAAAAGTTACAACATTAAGAGAAATAATATAAGTAACTATTATCTATTCATGTCGCGTGCAACATTATTACATGATTAAACCACCTTCGGCAGCAAGTGTAGCAATAAAACAAGTTTTTGACGATTCGGACTCCTCGGCGTTCAAACTCGTTTTATTTCAGTGGTTCGTCGATGAGCTTTGTGATCAATGTAAGCATTTTTTCAAGCAACTGCGAGTTGAAATTATTTACGTCCATCTTTAGCCTTTATACAGATATAGATACACAGGACGGATTATGTGGGATTAACCCGTGACGTACACAGTGGACAGTCATCAGTATGGGCAGTTGTTACGTGTTGTAAGTGCTATTATGATAGCCAGTATCACGGGGAAGTGAAATACCTCGTTGAAATTTCAAGTAATTAGTAACATCAAAATAAAAAAAACAAGAAAAAAATGCTTATACAAACATTCACGGTAAAGTCGAATCACTTCTCTATAAGGCCACCTGTCTATAGCAGTCAATGTTGTCTCCCTCGAGAACGAAAACAACAAGTGTCGTGAAACTTGTCTAGAAAGGCACCCTGCCAAGTCATGGGGAGGCACCAGTCTTTAGTCTACTAGATCATCGTTTTTCAAACTTTTTTAAATCACGAAACCCTATAACGAGTTAAAAAGTTTCGCGTCACCCCAATCCAAAAATTATCAAAGAGGGTTTGTTTTTCCATCCCTCGTACTCATAGACGTAAGGGCACTTATTTGAGAGGGCCTCTTATCCGAAAATATGCTATCCGGAACTTAAATATTGCGAGCGAGCGAAGCAAATGGGCAAAAAAAAGAGAGGCACTTTTATTATGGCAAACATGTTATTTAGTCATCGGTATACACTAGATAGAATGTAAAATGATATATTCGGTCATCTCGTTGCCAGGAATCATCCTGAATTAGCATTTTTTGCGAGAAGTGAAGCGAACGAGGGGGAAATAGACACTTTATTGTTGTGTAAATTTCACTTCGATATAAAAATACAATAAATGAGGTTATATTCGGGCGTTATACTGCCCGAATAGTAGGGACTTTTAGATTTGCACGACGAGAACGTGGCATTGTGACGTCCTTTTGTGCCTAAGGACGTCACATTGCCTTAAAAGGATGTCCACGTAGCAGTCCACGTTCTCGTCGTGCAAATCTAAAAGTCCCTAGTGGCGATATTCGGACAGCGAGGAGCCCGAATATCGTCATATATCGTCGTATGGGGATATTTGGGCATCTTGCGGTTTCTGATACTTTGTTTTCATGAAGTTGACGTTATTCCAAAATATATTTGCAATATAACTAAAATTTTCTCGCAGCACCCCGGTTGAAAAACGCTGTACTACATGGTCAAAACTTTAGGGGGCAGATTGACCAGGCCGGGAGGGGATATACCCCTTGCCACTTTAGAGTTGGAAAATTTTGCATGTTTAAGTGAAACGGACACACATACATACCCTCTCTGTCTCTTTTCCCGTACGTCTTCTATCTTTCACTCCTATCTCCTTTTCTTTTTCTTCTCTGCTGTACACTACACCAAGGACGCAGACGGATATTACCCCGAAGCATTTTTTGATACTCGTTCAATAATTATTATTAATGATTTGACTGTAGATATTATTGCATTGTAAACTCAAGATCATTGATGCAATTTACAACAGTGTTTCATATCCAAAAGAGGTAACCATTATAATACATGGTAAACAGTAACTCTTCAGCAATTCACATAATGAAATGTCGCAGCAAATAATGTTGAGTAACATAACCACATCTAATAATCAATAGCTTAAAGGGAAGTCCATCCTGATATAAGGTTGGTTTTAATAAGAGCAGAAAAATGAGAGAAACAAATTAGTGAACTTTTGACCAATATCCGATTATAAAATAGGAAATATGAATTTTTGATTTTTTTTTTAGTACAGAGCAAATTGGATGGGACCTCGCTAGATACGTCACAGAGTTGCCAATTTGTGTTTGATTGATCGCACCATTAAAATTCACAACTTTCTTATTTTTAATCAGTTTTTGCTCAAACTTTCACTTACCTGTTTCTCTCATTATATCTGCTTCTATTAAACCCAACTCAGGGTGGCCTTTCCCTTTAAGAAAGTACAACCATGTTCGCAGATCAACTTACATCCAATACAGCCTGCTCAAATAACCTCCTGAAACACAAAATATAGGCACTTCCACTTTCTTCAGCTCATTATGCCTTGTCTGTATGAAAAAGCTCATCATGCCCTGCCTGATATAGCACTCGTCGGCTCCGTACACGTTCTAGCATGCACTTCTCATCATAAAGGGATGCACCAATGCATTCCAAGTAGGGATTTTATATACGGGTACTCAGAATAGGTAAGGGAATAAAATAACCCCAACAGGAGAGAAACGAGGTTGTAATTGATTTGGAAGGACTGGGGGATAAGTTTAACCGTCTCAGCTATGACTCTGATAATAATTTTATTTAATAATAATTTTATTTAATAATAATACTACACTGTATTATAATTCCCATTTATAAAACATCGATAAAACTATCAAGAACAAACGCTGGATGACGATACCCTGATAATGACTTCCCCGTAGGAATCATACCGGCTTGCTCCAGGCCAGAGGGGAGGGGAGGGGGGTGGGGTAGTAGGAATTCCACCTGACCCTCCATGGTGCCAGAAGGATAGAAATGAGGACAGCGCGGTATTTAGGGTACGCGTATGCGTGTTCCTTCCCTTTGAAAGCACCCCCCTAAGTCCGGTGTGTAAAGTCAATACGGGCTGATTTTTTTGTGTATTACGAGCCGGAATTTGTTGCGTGAAAAGTACCCCTTTACCGAAGATTTTGGGAACATGAATGCGGTCCCTCCGTTCCCGGAGTGGGGGAGTGGGGGGCTCCACACTTTTAAAAGGAGGCCACTGTTTCGGCCCCCTAATCCGCTTATGGAAATAATGATTTTATTACTGCAGACATGTCTCTACAATTCCTGAACTTCAAATGAAAAGGAGACTGAAAATGAGACTTATGATGACGATCGAAGCGGTGATGGTCACCGACGTCGTCGAGCACGGTATGTCGACATCTTTGCTCAGTTCACCGTCATCATTGTACCAGACGACCACGGCTGAACACGACTCGATAGTGTGGATTCCAGACTCAGATAATCCTGACATAAATGAAGATAGGAGAGAGAAATGGTAATAATAATTTACCCAGGGTAGCCTCATCAGTTATTTATACTGTTCTCCCCGAGGGCCCTGCATTACAAATTATTTGATTACCCAGTTACGAATAATTGTATTTCAAAAGTCAGGATGCGAATTGCATACATTACGTGTTGTTAGATAGGACAAGCCATAATGTTTGTCCTATCTAACAACAATTAATGTTTCCACAGTATACAGCATGTGAATGAAATAATTTGTAACATAGCATTTATTTGTGCATTACATTTGATTACATTACGAAAATGGTATATTGGCGCTACGCTGTGACATACCTCCTGCAATCAGATAAACCACACCCTCTTGAAAGGAATGGAAACCACAGGAGGTGGCTGATGTTCTTATATCCAGGGTCTCATTGACATGTATGCCTTCGGTTGTGTTACGGTATACTTCCTGTACTTGGACGCTGTAAATCAGATCTTCATGTAAAGTGACATTGCCTCGGATATCCACGACTGTTCCTTTGATACCTGCAAGTATTCAGTGGAAGAAAAAGTTTGTGGGGTACAAGTGTTCTATAAGTATTCTATAAATCTGTACCCCATTCAGTGTACGGTCGTTGCTTTACGGTATATTGTTCAATTCAATCCAATTCAGTTCAAATTTTATTGATTATTATTCAAACAAATAGGATTATTCCCAACAACAAAATTCTTAGAACTTAGGAGACTTGATTGAAATTATTTGTTTTTCGGGTGTCACGAATTCACATGAAAAGGAAGTTTAATTACCGATACAAAATGTCACTGTGAAGAATCTTAGTCGCCATGGAAATACATCTAGAGAAATTGCTCAAAATATGTTTTTAAGATGGGGAGTACGACTCGCAAACAAAAAATTGCTTTTTGTACTTGTATTAATTACACTTTATATGTACATAAATTTAGTAAGTGTAAGTGCATGAGTATCATTATTGTCTCTTATCATTTATAAGGGAAAGAAATTAAAGCAGTTATAACGTTCAGTTATCTGTGTAGAAAATAAAAATAAAAATCCCCAGGGAGTGGAGTCGGTGCTCACATTGTGCGTGCACGTACTTCTGTTTGTGTGCATGTACGTGTAATCTGATATTGTAGTTAACATGATTAAATAAAGGGTTTAGCATGCTTTTAACAGAGACGTTATTTCGTAACCGCTTCATAAAGCCAGATATATTCTTAGAACTTTATTCTTCAATCCCTATGACTCTAAATTGATCAATAAAGTTCTGAGAATGTAGAATTTCTTTATCTATCATGAAACATTCATATTGTCACAATCATTTCATGAAAAGAGGTTAGTAAAGAAATTATTTCAACTTAATGAGGCCGCCATCACATTCAAGCACGAGCTTAGGATGGTGGTCTCCTGCATTTTCAGTTTTGAAATGATTTGTCAACTTTGTGTTTCTGAAAGGTATAATTATTAAATTGATTTAAATATCATGATATAATTATATATGTATTTTGACTTTTGTTAATGATTATGTACCTAGTATGTATATTACTTTTGATTGTGTTGAAAAATACAGAAATAAAATCAAACAAGCAAACAGTGTATGATTCTAACCATAATCCAGGGAGCAGAAAGCCGGTCCTCTATACCCCGGGCCACAAGAACATCCCAATGTTGGGTGCAAGATTACACCGATCAGAAGGAGTACGGAGGCGAGAAGGATGGGCGTTGCCATGGTTGCTTCGTATAACGCTGATGAAGCCGGTTCCTCTGCGGTAGAGAAGAATTTATCAAAGCAAAACAGAAAAGAAAAAGAAAGAATGATATAAAGCAATATCTACCATTCTTATAATTAATATTTTATTTGAAAAAGAAAAAAGCAAATACAATAGCTTAGAACTGTTAGTATCTTGCTATTTATCAACTAAAAACAAAGAATTCTGACTAATGTTGGAGGTCCAATACGACCTTTTAGCATGTTCACTTATTGTAAGCTGCCTATATACCATTCATTTTACTGTTATAATCGAATCTGGGGGTTCTAATGCAAAATGTCAACACATCTTGACAATCCAATTTGGAGCTTGAAGGGCATTTAAAGAAAATAATTGAAATGCTGACCCAAGCACTCAACCGGTATTGCTAATCTTCTCAGTTTAGATATAATTTATAATAAGCAGAGCCTTGATTAAGTCTACCATTCCCTTTGCAGTGACCCGTCGAATTTCATAATGCAATTATAATACTACTACTACTACTACTACTACTACTACTACTACTACTACTACTACTACTACTACTACTACTACTACTACTACTACTACTACTACTACTACTACTACTACTACTACTACTACTACTACTATTACTACTATTATTACTACTACTACTACTAGGTCTACTAAAAATAATAATACAATTTCATTTATAAATCGCCTTTTTATAAGATACAAATCGCATCAAAAGAAAATACTTACAAAAATAAGGACATTATCATACCAGGGAGGTGAGACTATTTGTCTCACCTCCCTGATCATACAAAGCTTACATTTAATAAAAACAAAGAGGAATATCAATAGAAATTAGAAAAGATGCAAGGTTTGAGCGCTTTCATGTTGAGTGTACTAGCCAACATCATACATCGCCTGCATGCTTTTCCTTTTTTTTTAAATTCATTGAAGGATTTGTACTTAATTGTACTTTGACTGAGCCCTAAACTTTGAAAAGTGTTTTAAAGAATATAACTTATAAGTGCTAAATGTGAAATTCCGAGCAGGAATAATCATACGATTTTGAAAAATGTCTTTTAAAATACAATTGTAGATGATACAATCTAGACCGCTAAATAAATATAATTTCGACGTTCCAAGTAGTATCTTAAATATGCCTTTTACATGCAATGCGCGTTTCAAAGGCACAATTTCGCCTATCCCATGTAAAAGGGGAACAGTATTAACACACACACAATTTTGCATTTATTTTGAGGTGCGGTCTGCGGCACCAATGCATGCAATACCTCATCACAACATAACACACAAAAATTATACGTACCTCGATAGGCACTGCTAAAATAGTGGCGTGCAAAATACCAACCCTATATGAATCACACTGTTCAGTTTCGATGTGCACGATCTTCTTCTCGACAAAATTATTACACACAAGCTCATAATTTATGTCGAAATGAAATCTGAGGTATAGGAAGTGGAAAAGCGGTGGCCTTTTCGGTTAAAGTCCATTTAGATAGAAATGCAATAATGTCTCTTGATGATAAAGGTAAATGTAAGAAGACAATCAATGTTTGCACATGAATCAGAATGCATCGCGCTGAATGAATATATTTTGTGGTATATAGAAATGGCGTTTTGATAATAGTCGTGAATCAATGGCAAAACGAAATGTATTACGAATAGGCCTACATTACCGGGAAGCATAATATGGCCCCTCTCATGATCTAGAACCCAGCTATACTTCATAAATATTTATAGAATTATACTTTATTTTGTAACTACATGTACCTTTCAATTTGCATGCAGATGAGGCTTCAATCGAAAATGTCATTTATAATGATGTCTTCAGACTGAAAGTAAGACTATTAAAAGAAAGCTGCATCGCAATGCCTGTCACAATCCTATGTTGTTGTTTTTTCTTCATTTTTTTTCATTGTACAACGGGATCACGAAAAGGAAATCCTCAAAAATACGATCAAGTGTAAAGTGCATTTCCCCCCTTTGTTTTCTAGTAAAAATGTATTTCTTTTCCGTTGTTTTTTTTTGTCGTTCTAAACCTGCACGTATTTTGTTTGTCGGTTAAGGAGCTCTGACCTAGCTTCTAAAAAATTGTAACCCATTCTCTGTTAAATTCGTAGAAAAAGAACGCAAATAAATCCTTGATATATACATATATCTAAATATGTTTAATGATTCCACATCTCACATAGCTTGTTTACATAATAATACTAATAATAATAACAACGTCTCTTATAAAGCGCTTACCACCGAAGTCTCTAAGCGCTATAACACACAGAATAGACTGATAAACAATTACATATTAAACAAAACATAAAAGTGCAAATAAACCTACAAATTACAGTACATAATTATGAAATACACATCAATGTGAACAGAGTAAGTTAATCATTAAAAGCAATTTTGAATAAATGTGTCTTGTGTCATGAATGGTGATTATATTCTTTTTAAACTGTTGCCCATAAAGTTAGAATAATTTTTGTCAAATCTCTTTTTATATATTGATTGCGTCAATGTGGTTTATTCTTAATATATATATATATATATATATATATATATATATATATATATAGTTTACATCTTCTCATAACTTTATCGATCAATCTCTCTGACACTTTAGATTGATCAATATAAAGTTCAGAGAAGATATAAACTTGATCTATTAAGAATAAACCATTATGGGCTCAATCACTTCATGACAAAAGATAAGAAAACAATTTTCCTACTTTATGGGCAACATTGTTTCTGAGTAAGGTTAACCTTCTGGTAAGCTTGCTCAACGGAATGGCTTCTCATCTTGTATACAACATTGGGGGATGCAGAGAAAGAGAGTAACCTAACTCTTCTTTTTTCCACATTGCTTTTATAATAGAAAATTCCAACATCTAACTTACAAAGCTTAGTAATACAAGTCCAGGATAACTCATTGTATGCAAGTTCACCAATAATTCTTTATTCTGTAAACAACAACAAATGTAACTCTGCACCAAAGCGAATGAACGAAATGAATCCAGTCATAATATGAGAATGTAAAAATTGATTTATTGAGACCAGTTTTGTTTGTTCATATAAAATACAGAATGATATCTTTACGATAAGAATAGGTAAACACTTGGCACTCCATACCTTCAATGGACCAACTTTATCCACTTAGTCAGGACTAAAACCAAGACTATAGTTAGTCCGCATATATCAAGATAATTATAAGGCCAACGACGTTTTACAAGCTCGTGGGGGCTGTGTGTCCTGACACTTAACAAAATATAAAGCTGTTACTTTCGCCTTTGGATTTTACGAAAAATATGCATCAAGTAACATTAACCATATATATTAACCATAAATAATTCCCCTTTATAATATTGTCTAACATGAATCTTAAAAGATTTATAAACCGTGGCATGTAAACTTCTACAAATTAATGTTTGAAATCGACTGTCCGGATACACAACTTGTCAGGACACACAGCGTGTGGGTAGGCCCACACTGAATCAACAACGTCTCAGGTATTTTATTGATAGTCATCGGTTCAATCTATTTATTTAGGGTTTTCTTAATCTTGAAATCAGTGGAAGAAAATGAGGTTGAAAAGAGCGACGATGAAGACGACTAATGCACTGGTGGTCATCAACGATCTCGCTGAGCAGGGAATGTCGACGTCTTTATGACTAGATTCACTGCCGACGTAGTCATTGTATGCCACAACGACAGATCGACATGCATGGAGGTAGTAGGTTCCCAATACGAACTCTAAGAAAATAAAATGATATAAGTAGAAGGAGAAGGAGAAAGAGGAGGTGAAGAAGAGAGAGGAGAAGGGGAAAGGAAGAGAAAGAGAAGTAGGAAGAGGAGGAGAAGGAAGGAAGAGAAAGAGAAGTATAGGAAGAGGAGAAGAAAGAGGAGGAGGGGGAAGAGAAAGAGAAGTAGGATAAGAAGAAGAAGGAGGAGAAAGAATATGAGGAGAAAGATGAGGAGGGGAAGGAGGAGAAGGAGAATGACATGAGAAGACGGGGATGAAGGATAAGGAGACAGTGGAGGAGAAAGAGAAGGAGAAGAAGGAAGAGGAGGAAGAAGGAGAAGGAGAGAGTACAGAGAGAATGTAATGTCATTGTTGCTTTATTTAAACAACAAACATCAAACCCGAAGTGAAGATATCTTCAAATATAATGTGTATCTAGGATATAGGGTGAAGCCGGCGTATACCCCGCCCAAGCCCCTTTTCAAGTTCTAAATAAAATCAATAATTCCATTTTATGCTCAGTCTACCTTATCAGTGCACAAAAAAAAATTGTTCAAATTATGAGGGACGTCCACAAAAAACCCTTTTACCAATTTATCAACTTCAAGATTAAAACATAAAGATGTATACTTTAACACACTTTTTTTTTGGGGGGAGGGAGCGTAGGATCATTGAACCTAAAAATACGTTAGTATGACGCAATATGTGCCTTTGAAAGGAAATAATGTATAATTTTGAAGAAAAAAATATACTCATTGTAATAAGTTATTATCATTAGAGCTGGTTATAATGTCGCAATCACTCCAAATTCAATCAAATTTGTAGCTTATAATATGGGCCTACATTGACTTATAAAATTATATCAATATTATTTGGCGCGATGTCAATATACCTCCCGAAAGCAGGTATGTCACATTCTCTTGCAAGTCAGTGAAACCACAGGCGGAGCTCGACATAGTGTTGATCTCGACTGTGTCGTCAACATAAATACCCCCTGATGAATTACGGTACACTTCGGATATCCGCACGCTGTAAATCAGATTTCCTTGAGTAGTGACGTTGCCTCGGATATTAGTAACCGTTCCTTTGACACCTGCAAGGATATGAAAATAGAGTTTTTAAACCAATTTTATTACAATTATGTTACACTCAAGCAGTAGCGGATTTAGGACTGGGGTCGGGGAGGGGGGAGGCTCAACTGCCTGCGCCCCTTAAAAAAAACAATTGGCATACCTATTATATGCAACCAAAATGTGTCCCTTAATTGCGTTCGTGTGCCCTTCAAATTTTCTTCCCAAAAGGCATATACATGTAAGAAATGTAATACACTTTTTTGATGGATATGGTGTAATTTGAGAATTTAATTTAAACAAATGTGCCCGCTTATTTGCGTTCATGAACTTTTCGGCACAAAAGGCACATATGTAATGGTATACAATTTTTTTAATGGCTATGGTGTATAGTATTTCACTTAAACTCGGTATTTGTTTAATATAACGAATGTCAAAGATATATTGTGTCCCAGAGATGTTTAAATCTTGCATTTATCATTCATAGCATTCATGGTAGGGCCCCCTACTGAAAAGTAGATTAAAAATCACAAATGGGGCATTTGTGGCCTAAAATATCATTATTTTACAGAGATCAGGTCCCCTTTCATGAGCTCTAGTAAGCCGACGGGAATCTTGAGGTCATATCCTTAGAGAGAAAAAAAATCGGGTAAAGTCAAATCCAGTGATAATTTTTTTCTTCTTCCCCCTTTAATCACCCTCCATATCAGTTTGTGTGCATGAAGAGGACCAGCGGAATTTTCCCGTGATCATGTTAATGTCAGGACAAATTTCGCCCCCCCCCCGTCCTGAAAGTTTCGGGTCCGCCCTCCCCTTCCCCCGGTAAACGTAATCCTGAAAGAAACCTTTTCGTTACCAAATCCCGAGTAGCAGAAAACCGGTTCTCCGGCACAATCGCAACCCGATGTTGGGTGGAAGATGGTAGTGAGAAGAAGGAGGATGGAGGCTGGGATGAGGGTTACCATGGTAACTATCTTTGTTCACAATGGCGCTAAATACTGTTTAAAAAATCAGCGAGAGAGAGAGAGACATACAGAGAGAGACACACAAAGAGAGACAGACCGAGGGAGAGAGAGGGGGAGAGAAAGAGAGAGAGAGAAAAACAGACAGACAGAGACATACAGACAGAGATAGAGAGAGAGAGAGAGAGAGAGAGAGAGAAAGCGAAAGTTAGAATACCAAAAAAAATTTGGAAGGGTAATCGGAAGGAAAACTGACAAACTGAAACAGTTCATGACTCTCAGTGAGCTATAGGATCAGAGAACTCAGTTTCTCAAAGGCTTTGATAGCATTTTGTACTATTATCATTATCCAGTGGCGGATCCAGGGGGCACAGGGGGCACGTGCCCCCCGGCCCCCGGTATAAAAAGAAAAGGAGAAAAGGGAGGGGAAAGAAAAGGGAGAGGAGAAAAGGAGGGGAAAGGGGAAGAGAGAGGAGAGAAAAGGCGGAAAAAGAAGAAAGGGGAAAGACGGAGGAGAGAAAAGGGGAAAAGGAGAATAATGAGAAGGGAAAAGAAAGAAAGGGGATGATATTATAAGAAGGTGTTTTTTTACCGGGTAAGGGGCGGGGGGGGGGATGCAATTTTAAGTCGAACATAACAAATACCAAAGATTTTATCTCCTTTATAACTTCTAACTTCTAACTTAGTCTTGAATTAATTTTCCGATATACCTATTCTAAGTGCTCTTTCAGCATGCAGATTGTCCCCGCCATTAATCCTGCCACAGTTGCTGGTTTCATTGTCATATTATTTTCTGTCATCCCTGTGGCCGCGAAGAGCCTACAACAAAGTTTCTATCCGTTTCGCAAGCAATTTTTTCCATCGCCTACATGTAATGCTTATTGCTTCCAGTTTGCAAAAGATCCCAGTTGCGGATCTATGGGGGGATGGGGGAGGGGTTAGGGGGTTTAACCGCCCCCCCCTTGGGCTGCGAGACTTGGGCTCGGACTTCGAGGCTCGTGGGCTCATTGGGTCGAACCCCCCTCAAACTGTTACTTGATTTAAAAAGACGTTATCATGAAATGCTGTTTATGGTCTCCATTGTGTCAGTAGATGCCAGGAAAACATCACTTACGGGGTTCAAAATAGCCCCAAAAAAAAAAAAAAAAAAAAAAATCGCCCCGCATCGTCATTGGGTCGAACCCCCTTAAACTGTTACTTGATTAAAAAAGACGTTATCATGCATTGCTTTTTATGGTCTCCATTGCGTTAGTATATAGATGCCAAGAAAACATCACTTTATACGGGGGTTCAAAATAGCGGCTCGGACTTCGTGGCTCGTGGACGATGCTCCGTGTCGTCATTGGGTCAACCCCCTTAGCAAAAGCTAGATCCCATTATCCGCCCCTGGATCCCTACTCTTGGAGGGGGTAGGAGAAAGCAATCTTACGTCATATTACTCCAGGAAGTGCCTGAAAATGCACCTAATGTGGTTCTAAAATTGCAAATGCTTCCTACTCAGGGAGGGGGTTCTGACCCCCTCCCAGACACCCCGCTTGGTCGCTCCTCTCCCTCGCCGCTGACGCCTCGCTACATCGTTTTTCATATATTTCACCCCATGCGATTTTGTGCCCCCCCCCCGTAAGAAATTCCTGGATCCGCCACTGATTGTCATGCCCATGTACTACCATTATAAAGCATTGCCTATTGTCATCATTAAGTATATCAACCGGCATAAAACTGTAGTGGTGTATTTGTGAATTGTAATCATTAATAATATTCTATAACATCGCTCATACTGGGCAATACATATCCAATAAACGCTCACAGTGCAAATTTTTCCCACACAGTTTGCAACAACTCTCTCACTTATACTATTGTAAATGAACAACAACAACTCACCTTGTAAATAGCAGCGCAGTCATGCAGTCTTCACTTCCCTTTCACTTTCCCGGTCACTTTCAGTCTTGACGGAGAAAATTTTGCCGTGGGTTGGCGAATTTTCTTCTAATCTTCCCAGCTAAAGTTAGTTGCTACAAGATTATCACGAGCAATATGCAGTGTAAAACAGTTCTCTAGCTTGACACGATTATCTTTCAGAAACTGATACTTTTCAAATGTGGTGTTGACTTAAATATCTGGTAGCATTTGTGACTGAAAGACACAGTGTTGCACGGTTTGCAAAACACGACATTTTTATCACTTATTGTTATACAGTATTTACCGAGGTGTACGCTATTATTAGTGGTACGTTATGTACTGAACACGTACATGAAGAAATTATCAAAACAACTCGAGTAGTTATGAGAATCAACGAAACTTTATTCTCGCTATCTTTGTACTCTGTAGTCTTGTACTCTGTAGTCTTGACTTCAGACTTTCATACATTTTGATATAGTGAACACAACATGGTATTCATTCGCTGTCCTTTTTTTGTACTACCCTCGGAAGTATTGTGTTTGCATAGTGCGATAATAACATGTTCACATACATGCATATCCCTAGGGCGAGTTATACATCATTATCGCAGTCGAGAGTTATTCACTGTTCTTTTCTATGAGTAAGATTATTCCATTACATACGATGACATTCTTCTGATGCTTGTGGCGTATCCAGTAAAAGACGTATTCGGCGTACTCACCGCCGCCCCCCTGCTCTAAGTACCCCCATCCATACAGCTATATGGTGTGTCTCCTGTAGGCCATTTACATTTCGCCCCCAGTACCCCAATGTCTGGATACGCCACTGCATGGGACCATGTGTATTCATATAGAGCTTATCTTTATACTAAGTTCAAGATACTTCATTAATGATGCCATTGTGGTCATGAAAGTTTGAGACTAATCGAACGAAGACAAGTTTAAGCTTAGATCACTTAGACAATTAAAGAGGTCGTTTATTTAAAAACAGTGGTGTTGGAGGACTTCTTGCACTAAAATAACTCAAAATGTCAACATTCTCAAATTTTACGACGGAAAGAGAGACAAATTTTACAATAGAAATGCGTTAAATGGATAGCTGGTAAAAATACGACACACATTATATGAAATGCATAGTCTATTCTAACTTTTGTTTAAACACCAATTGAGCAGAAAGAGAGAGAGAGAGAGAGAGAGAGAGAGAGAGAGAGAGAGAGGGGGGGGGATTGGGTGGGAGGGAGTAGGGGAGAGAGTGGTATTGAGGAGTATGAGACAGACAGATTGACAGACAGAATAATGACAGGCAGAGAGAGAGAGAGAGAAAGAGAGGGAGAAATAATCCAGACCCGTAACTACTACTTCTACTACTTCTACTACTACTTCTACTACTACTACTACTACTACTACTACTACTACTACTACTACTACTACTACTACTACTACTACTACTACTACTACTACTACTACTACTACTACTACTACTACTACTACTACTACTACTACTACTACTACTACTACTACTACTACTACTACTACTACTACTACTACTACTGTACAGACTGCGCTCGACCCATTTATGTGGATCTCAATGGTATCCTGAACTACTTTTACCACTGACCATCGCTACTACTTTAACTACTATTATTACCTCTAGCAATCACATACGTCACATTCATTCTCCCTCAAGTCGGTAACACCATTTTCTGCGCTCGACCCATTTATGTGGATCTCAATGGTATCCTGAACAGCAATTCCCTCGGATGAATTACGGTATACTTTGGCTACCCGAATAATGTAAGTCAGGTCTTCATGCGCAGTGACGTTGCCTTGGATATTCATTATTGTTCCCCTCATGCCTACGAGTATAGAGATTTGACAAGGGAAAAGGAACACTTGTCAAAATAAAAGTGGCACTTATCAGAGGTGAAAAGGGGCACTCATCAGAGATGAAAAGGGCACTTATTACAAAGGAAAAGGGGCACTTGTCAAAGTAAAATGGACTCCTCTCAGATTTGAATAGGAGCAATTATCAGACGTGAAGGGTCCACTTATCAGAGTTGGTAATGGTTACTTCTCGTACCTGAAAAGGGGCACTCACGAGAGATGAAATGGGGCATCTATCAGATTTTCATACGGCATTTATCAGGGGTGAAAATTGCATTTATGAGAAGGGAAGTGGCTCTTATCGATAAAGGAAAAGGGGCACTGTCAGAAGGCAAAAGGGCACTTGTCAAAGTAAACAAAAAAAAAATATCCGGTACTCTTCAATATTCTTGACCCATGCAATACTTCATACATTTTAATTTGGGACTAGTTTTTTAAACAATAATCATACTAGAAAACGAACGATCATACGAGAAGGAGAGATCCTTGTTAAAGGGATATCAAATTCAAAATGCATTTAAAACTCAGGCAGAAGTTCTAATTAAAAGCGGGAAAAGTAGATCCCTTTATGACGTCACACATTTTCGGAGACTGCTAAACTGTGATTTCCTGCTAACGAGACCGTTGGCAAAATGATTTATAGTGGTCAGTATAGTCATTAGTGGACTGGTTAGCGGATATTGTGGACGTATGCGATTAATATTAAAACAGACCCACTTTTAATTGGTAGTAAAACGGTAGGCCTATATTAAGCCCAGTTTAATCAGTGATGATGTGTCGTTGTGCCGTTGTTTAATGCCCAAATCAAAAATAATATCCATGTTTATTGTAACGGTTATCAAAATATAAGCCAACAAAAGAAAATAAATTTATGAAACTAAAATATATTTTTAAAAGCTTAAAGGTACTATGTCCCATTTGCAGGCCAAAAAATGAAAAGGTTAAATTCCAACGGCATTTGAAAGACAATACTAATTTAGAACTTCCCTAAAAAAGGGGCTTAAAAATGTCTTTAAGTGGGAAAATAACGACTATTAGTTGTCGAATCGACTTAGGAGCTATAGAGCCAGTAAGTAATAGTCTGATTTTTCAGACCATTGTACCGAATGATCGTACATTTTATGCTGCGCAAAGATTCAATCAGTTTAATTTTGGCCATTACAAGAAGTGGGTTATTGATGTAGACAAATGCTCATGTACCCTTTACAGCTCATTTTATGTATGTTGTTACCAAAGATGAAAAGAGCCAGTCAGTCACTCAATAGTGTCTGACAGTGAAGTCTAGCAAGTAAACGCGTTTCCTTGCATAATTTGAATATTAGGACACTGCTAACATTTAAATTTCACAGATAGGACATACATGACATATTCATAATTCCTGCAAAGTTCTACAGAATTTGATGTTGGCTGCAAAAGGGACATAGTATCTTTAAATATGTCAGCAGGACGTGTAATTCTGCCCTCAACATGCTCATGGTTGACAATACTAATATCAATCACGGGGTGCAGGGGGTAGGTGGATGTATTTACTAATATTGATAGGATAAACTCTATACTAAGCAGGTTAAAAGTTTAATGGAATAACAATGATATGGTTTTGTATACCTGGGGTAGCACCATCAATATCAACCCTGCTATTCCTTAAGAGCCGGCAATTATTATTGAATTGAATTGAACTGAATTGAACTGAATTGATTTAATGTCCACTGAAAAATGGAAATTCGTTGCTCACTGGTATTACAAATAATGTACACAATTATAAAAATTATAAAAACATAATAACAACATAACAACAATGGCGTTACATCCAACAATACATATATCTTCGAAATGAAAGACTAAATAGTGGTAGTTTTATGAAAAACAACCCCAGCATTTCCAGGTATCCATTCAATACACCTGGGTCGAGAGGGAAAATGTGGGTAAAATGTGCTCATTGTCCAAAGATGTAAGCACCGAACAAGGTTCGAACCTAGGCCCTCTTCGTTCAAGAGTCTTTACCTAACCATGATCTGGAAAACGATTTGCCACCTCTGCTACAACTATTAAGATTTTTTAATTTAAACATTCATCTCATTGATTCGAAACCATGTACTCTGCTTTGGCAATTCCAGATAGAGGTGGGGCAAGCGACTTCGCCCATATAGAACCCCCCCCTCCGTTTATCAATATCTAAATATTGCTTAGATTTACAGGCAGTTGATATAGGCCTGACGAAAGCTATGACAGAACTGACTGATCCAATGTGTACTTCTGACTGAAGTTTTGATTAATTGAGTTATGAACGCTATATGTCATTGACTTAACGACTTGTGACGATTTCTCAATATGAGAAATTTAGAAAGTGTAATATAATGACGACATTAGTTAATATCGAGTATACTCATGGCGTATGCTAAAGTTGTTAAAATTAATGACCAAAACATCGCGAGGGTTTTCCCCTTCTCTTTCTTCTTCTTCTTCTCCTTCTTCTTCTTCTTCTTCTTCTTCTTCTTCTTCTTCTTCTTCTTCTTCTTCTTCTTCTTCTCCTCCTTCTTCTTCTTCTTCTTCTTCTTCTTCTCCTCCTTCTTCTTCTTCTTCTTCTTCTTCTTCACCTTCTTCTTCTTCTTCTTCTTCTTCTCCTCCTCCTCCTTCTTCTTCTTCTTCTTCTTCTTCTTCTTCTTCTTCTTCTTCTTCTTCTTCTTCTTCTTCTTCTTCTTTGTCTCATTCTTCTTTCTTTGCTTTTATTGTTATAATGGGATTCCAAATTATGCATACGGTTCCGCGTGTTGCTGAATTTCCTCCTCCCTTTTCTCCTTCTCTTCCTCCTCCCCTTCTTCTTCTTCTTCTTCTTTTCCTTCTTCTTTTAAATACTGTAATGACAATTTTCATAATTTAATCTCGAGCATTAACATGATTTAAGATCACCAATTTTGGTTCATGCCTTCTTTGGGGATTTTTTCTTCTCTTTCTCTCTTTTCCTTAATCTCTTTTGGATTGTGATCTTTATACGCGTAGTAATGAATCAAAAGTATCATAGTCCGATGCTAAAACTGGAGAGGAGCTCGTCATACACCCTTACAATTCTAGGCACTCAACCGGCTGGCAACTGAACTTACTTGTCTTGTTTACTCCAAGATGCTACTTGGATCCCTGGACAAAACTAACTGAGATAATTATCTCAGGAGAATAAAGTAAAGAAAATTGTTGACCTAGAGGACGTCTTCACAACATCTTTCTTGAACGAAGTCGGTAAAGCAATCATTATAATTATAGTAGTTATGAAGAGAATGTAAGGTGTTATAACGATCTGCTCATTTGAAATATGTAGCAACGATTGAAAGGTATCCAAAACATATCTTTAACAAGTTTAACATGTAATGTGTGCCAAGACGAGCTGATGGTCATTATCAGTACCCCTGGTTACATCCCTCTCCCTCTTTCTTGATATGCCATTTTTTGTCTCTTCTATCGACTCCCCCTCCTCTTCTCTGCCCCATCTCCGTTCCTCTGCCCCCTCTCTCTCCCTCTCTCCCTCGCTATCTGTTTCTTCTATCTGTATTTCGCTTCTCTCTCCATTTCTTCTCTTTCTTCTCCCTCTCTCTTTCTCTTTCTCTCTCTCTCTCTCTCTCTCTCTCCCTTGCTCTCTGTTTCTTCTATCTCTATTTTGCTTCTCCATCCCTTTCTTCTCTTTCTTCCCTTCTCTCTCTTTCCTTTTCTCTCTCTTTCTCTCTCTTTCTCTTTCTCTATCTCTCTCTCTCTCTCTTACTCCCCTTCTCTCATTTCTGCCTTCACCTCCGTGTATCATCTATATCATCAAGACTTGTTGTCCTCATTAGAAGCAATGAGTTTGATTCAGAGGAATGCTACGAGTTCCATTCTACCAGATCCTTGATATATATCTGTGGAATGAAGGAGGTCAAGACATACCTCTATATAGCTTTTCTCCGTACGGTTTTCATCTTGAAATAACATTGATGACATTTCCACGCCATGAGGATCAGCCTTAAAAATGAAGCGGGAAAAGGAAAAGAGATAACAAGAAAACGAAAACAACAAAAACAAAGTTTAAAGTTTATTTGCTCCACATTTATATAAAAAACAATACAGATTCATTTACAAACTGAAGAGTAACAAAACAATACATGTAGATAACTTAAATGAAGTATATAATGTTAGGTAAATTAGCAAAGTGTTTCAAGAAAAGTGTAGATACGATAGGCAATATACAAACAGTGTAAAATGGGAGGAGCCTAAATAAAAAGCGGAGCAGAGCTTGTACAAGATTAGGCTCATGTAAAGAACAGTATTACGATGTCTGATAAATATTCAGTGGAAGGCAAAACATTCGGAATCGACAAGAAATGGAAAGGAAATGTAGAGGAAAAGCCAGAAAATGTTCAAGAAGAAACATTAATGAATGAAATAAGACGAAGCAAAAGTAAGACAGTGCAAAATGTTAATGTACAAGTACATGGTAGATGTAACGCATTTAACATGCTTCATCATGCAACCAATATAATGTTGCATCCAGCAATAATGATTAAGAATGAGATAAAAGAACTATAAAAAAAAAAAACTATCACTCCCTGCCTCTTTTAAAAGTTGATGTAACTAGTAAGCTTTGTTGAAAGGGTGTTAAAAGTCACTTTAGGGGGTCGAGTTGTTAGGTGGAGCATGTTGCTTTAAATTATGGGTTCAATACAAATCAATCTTGTATTTTTATTAATACTATACTTTACATTATCAAACATACACATCCGTTATATTTTATCTAATTTCGATCATTCTTTTTTAATAGAATTATGCCGTATCATTTCATATTCTTCCAAATAGATTGGAAAACAAATCTAGTGAAATGAAATGAAATAAAAACGACTGGCAGTATTAAAGAATTAAAAGCCACTTTGATAATTGGAATCAACGGAAGCGCGCCCTCGTTGGCAAGCCCTCTTCTCGTTCCGCATGTTTTCTTGATGAAGATCGAAGATAACACGTTCCAATTATCCCCATTAATGAAGGCAAAGTAATTAGGATACGTTCCAGGCTTAAGTGCCCTCGTAACACCCGTCCTACTTTGCGCATGTCACGTTCTCCATAATTAGTGAGATTGTGATGAGATGGTACTACAAGGGAAATTTCAGACTTGACAGTTCCCCGGTATAATTATATACGACGTGTAACTGTTTGCCTGTCATCGGAAAGTTGTTCGCACCTGGGCCTAGTTTCATTAAAAAACTTGTTACTTGTTGCTACTGAAAATCCTTTCATTTGGTTGGCTATGGGCAGATTTATCATAGATTTGTTGCAGTTGTTTTTATAACAACAAGTTTTATAAAACAGGGCCCAGGGCCATATTAGGAATATAACTATGACATAAAGAAAATAAACAAAGGTCTTTTAATAACGACTAACTGTTTGCCCGTACAGTTGTACACTGTCTTGTATGGGTCCATTTCTATAACTAGACACAACATTGTGAGTAAAAATATTACCCAGTAAATTTGATCCAAATCAAACATTTAATTCACACACTCCAACTTTGGTAGTATATTTTGTCAACTGCGATTGCTTAAACGAAATGAATGCCGTGATAATTAGCACTAAGTAACGGGACTAATAAAAGCATGATGCCATTACAGTGATATTTCTTACAGGTGCCTCTACCCGCCCGTATTTTATCTGCTGTCATCACCTTCTTAACGACTTTATCTGAAATTATCTCTTGAGGAATTGCTCGTTATATCTTGGCCTATAACACACGATTTTGTAAAACTGTTATAGACAAGAAGAAAAAGCAAGCATAACAAGTACATAGTAAAGTATGTTCCGATATATACACATAAAATTTAGAGCATTTTTCTTCATTATGGACGAACAAAAAAAGTAGACCATCTCTTAAAAGACGCGTGGTTAAAGCTTCTACCAACTTAAACCTTAGCAGGTAAGCTTTCGTCCATTCTGGTGTACTTTTTTAAAGTAAATTTCCTCATTAAAAAATGTATCGTCATTCGATACAAGCATATAGTTATGTCTGGAAAGGAACAATAATATTGCCAGTGGTCAATTGAGCAAAATAATAAGTGACCCGGATTATATTTTAGGGTAAGGGTTAGGGTTACGATTGGGTTTCAGGTTAGGTCGAGGGTTAGGTACGGATATAGTGCTTGGTTTCAAACCGTTTCATGCCGAATAGTAAGCCTTTAAAACGGTTTTAACATGAATATGGCACCGAATAAATCGTGTGACTTATCATTATGATTACTGTTAGTAAGAGCCAAAATCTTACTCATCACTAAAATCTTGTCTAATAACAAATAGTTTTCAAGGATCAGTATCAAATATTAATAAAGTATGATTGATGATTAACCGTAGCCGTTGATGAAAGACAGAAGCGAAGGAGGAGTCAATTCATTTCAAGAATAGTTGGCCAGAGCTCAGAGAAAGGCGACCGCTCCCATTCCCATACATGTATATCCTGTTTCTATATACGCCTCCTCATTGACTTTTAACATGGACGATGAAGAAAGACATTTTGCCAAAGCGAGAAAGAAGTTTGAACGAGTATCATTTTTCCTTGACAACCCCTGCTATTCATGTATTTATGTTGACTGTGATGTACTTTTAAATTTATTTTGACTGTAATGTACTTTTCAATTTATGTTGACTGCGATGTACTTTTCAATTTATTTTGACTGTAATGTACTTTTCAATTTATGTTGACTGTGATTTAAGTTTAAGTTCCACATGGCCTTGAATTACACCATCATTCTGTCCTCCACAACCCTGTCGATTTGGGCGTTGGGTTCTTCACTTTGGATATTTTCCAGAGATCTATACATGATTGCACCTCTTCGTTACCTTCCCTCAAGGTTTCTTTTGATATCATTTTCATTTTATTTCGTAATATTCCCATTTGATCCTCTTCCCATATTATTTTCTAAATCGACGCCAGAAAACAGTCCCAGTCTTCAGGGGAAACTTTTACTACAGACTTTATAATACGCGATAGGACACTGAAGATCCGTGAATGTCAAAGTCAAACAAATATCACGGATTTCCCCATCTTTCGAAATACAATTACCACACAATGTACATGCGTACTTTTGCTTTTCTTCTCGTCAAATCCTGGTTTGGAATGCAAACAAAATGGACACTGAAGAGAGACAATTGACCAGCATACTATATTCAGAAATGTGGTCGAAACATTTCTTTCTGTATGACGCCTGTGCCATTTCAAGTCTTGTCGGAAGCATGGTTGCTCCCATCACGCCTGCTGCTCATGCGTCGAATTAGAGAGGCGAGGAGCCGAGGAGCCGTAAAGGCTGGATACGCCCCTGTTCGACGATTCCCCCATGGAAAACTTGACTATTTTTAGGAATCCCGAGGGAGGGGGCGACACTATGCATGAACTCAAGCGCGATGGTCAAGTCTTGATCGTTCTATTAAAATGATTAAAGTTCGTCTCAACCATTTAAAGACACGCGACAGGGAACCAGGCCTAGAACCCATATTAAAAGCCCTCATCGAAGTGTGAGAGGAAAGACACAGAGGTGGCTCAAGGAAATTTTGATATATATATATATATATATATTCTTCCCCTTCCACAGGGTTCTTTATTTTCAAAGACAAATTCCATCATATACAGTATATCCATACATTATATACAAATAATTTAAGAAATAATTTCCATACATAATGGCTTAATACAGATAATAATCATCACGACCGATATTCTGATATATAACAAAATGGGCACAATTTCAAAAATTCTCTGACAAGCAAAAATTGGGGAGGGGGAGAGGAATGACATCATATTTTACTGGAGCCCTCTGGTATATAAGGTTCAAACATTTAGGAGAGAACACAACAGTTTTACTGCATAGATTTTTGAAAAATCAACTAGGGAGTGTATCCTTTTGTATATCACATAGATATCATGTTCGGATTACGTAATTAGGCATTATCACATTCGCCTATTTCAAAATGTGATGGACAGGGCAATTGCAATTGATTGATTTTGAGAAAGCCCTTGCGGTGATTTTATCCCCTAAATAAGGGTGTCGTAGTCGAGTGTTAAAAGCACTGGACTGGAAACGCAAAGGTCGTGGGTTCGATCCCCGACACGGCACTAAGTGTCCATTGGCAATGCATTAATCTACCTTAGCCACTCCATACCCAGGAGAGAATTGGGGACCTGGTAGGATGACGAAAGCCTTTGTGATAGAAATTGCCATATGCCCTCACGGTGATCATATGGTAGGAAAACTCCCCAGGGAGTGGAAATTTTGCACATTGTGTGCGTGAATGAATCCGATGACCGGGGTACTAATATCTGTAAAGCGCTTCGTATTCGGCGAAATGTAAATTCAGATTTATCATTATTTTAATTATTATTATTATTATTATTATTATTATTATTATTATTATTATTATTATTATTATTATTATTATTATTATTATTATTATTATTATTATTATTATTATTATTATTATTATTATTATTATTATTATTATTATTATTATCATTATTATTCATTCTTCTTTTATGTATTTCAGATATGTAAGAGTGGGTTATGAAAGTAGAGACAGGAGTACTGTTTATACACAAACTTCTTCAAAACATTTCCAACTTTCCTATCGAGTGTATAAATGTCTTGAATACCAGTCGGATTTCCCGTCTAAGATTCCCGAGCTGGCATCCCAAAGCTCCAAACCATATAACAAGCGGAAGACGATGCTGGCGAAAGTAAAGATTGTTTCTGACAGTTGCCAGGGAAATTATCCAAAAAATCTTTTCCAAGTCATATCTTTTTACTCCAAGTTAACTTCGATAACCTGCTTGGTATTTTATCATTAGTTTAGTTGTCAATTGGAATATTATTAGGTACAGTAGTAAAGATTTGATTTGTATTTTGGTATTATTTTAAAAACTTTGTCAGATCTACATAACAATAACATAAATTGATAAAATATAACAACAAATAGGACAAAACAACAAAAACAAAAATTAAAGAAACAGGACCTAAAAACAAATTCTAGAATTTTATTATTGCTCTGTTAGCTTCCCGAATAAATAAAAATATTAAAAAAAGAAAGAGGGGAAAATACTTAGGTACTAGATTAAGGGCCCAGTCTCAGAAAGATTTTTAACTGATTCGAATTGATTACAACTTAACTTGAGATTGATATCAGTCGTGAAACTGTACGTAAGAGATAGGAGATTGTAGGTCTACGAATAACTGGAAGACTTGCGATCGATTGAGATCATTTGAAACGTTTTATTATTATTACGACGAGGCACTGGATGGATTTTGTGAAATATGTAAACTGCAAGTAATTTTAGATCCCACATACTGTTTGATAACCTGATTTCCACATAGATTAAATTAAGTGGCAACTCATGCTAAAACTAAATTCATGACACTTTGAAATATTAGTAACATACATGTACTTGATGGGTATGACATGTGTGTAATTACTTCAATGCCTTTTTTGACAACATTAATCTGACTTTTAATTTCTGTCAAACGAATGATATCAATTACCAGATGGGATAATGCTCCATCCTCCACATAAAACACGAGAAATAAATAGCATATTTTCTTGTAAAATAGCCATCTGCCATTGGCATGGCCATTTTATTCGCTGCTTCCTGGACTGACGCACGTACATCTTACATGTTAGTAATGATTAGGTACACGTTTTTAACGGCAGCAGTGAATGACAAGTTCCCGAACTCTTCAGTATATCAACTCTGACACTGTGACAGAAAGTTTAAGAAAACTGTAAAAAATGAATATTGTGCAGTGAATTACTTTGGTTTCTTCTGCCACTTTAGATGTAGTTACATGAATGTGATATGTCATGCTGATTAACAATTATCTTAAAGGATGGTTTGTATTTACTTAGATGTTCTTTTTCATCGGAAGATTGTCAATTTTTTAAAGGATTAACATGTTTGGCGCCTAGACATAGTGACAGAACGAGGCGTGTAATTCATTTTACAAACGCATATGAACATAACTTCGACTCTAAAGGGCAAACATGTCCATAAAGGATGTTTTTCCGTTGAGGATAGTCGTATTATAACGATTCGTAATGATTTCTTTCCGAGGTTTAAGACATTTTAAGGTTTTTAAATCTTTATATCTTGAGCCTTCAAAACAAATCATAACAATATTCTTAAAGATATTAATATGACGGCTAACATTTCTAATAAGTTTTTTTCATGGATTTCACGCTATTTCCTGTTGATGAAACAGAACTCCATGTTAAACCTGTAGTAGTTGCGGACAAAAAACAATAAAATGAGAAGGAATGCAGAAATATGACTGCGTCACGACGTGCATGTGTGACTAACCGACAGTGTTTTGTTCTTCGTTTTTTCACAGGGGTTTATAGTGCGAATGATCCATGCCTGTAGCCAAACTTTGTTTCTTGTCTCGACGGGGTATTTCATGAATTAACCAAGCATGGTCTGGCTTTTTTGTTTTGTCTCTTGTGTTATGATGTGAGTCAGCAGACGTTTTAAAGGAAGTGAGGTGGCTTTTCATGTCATCTCAAAGTCTTTACCCCCTCCCTCGCTCACCCCACCCCACCATTTATCCCCCTCCCCTCCCACTTTCCTAATTGAGGGAAATGATTGATGCTGAAGACATTGTTGTTTTGAAGCAAGTATCCGACGGCTGATCGAGAGATCACATCACATCACATTAGATCAAATCAAATCAAATTAAATAAAATTGATTATTGAGATTATGCCCTGTTGTGTTACGATCATCATTCAAATTGTAATAATATAAGGTCGGCCATAATAACAAGGTAGAACACATGCGAAAGCTCATTCAAGCAGAATCGAACATGATAACAAGATTTAGAGGAAGATGGATACTTTAGGTAAAATCGTGGTATTTGGACGGCGTATGCAAATTGAGATTTAGACCTTTTTCAATTGTGAATGACTACTAACTTCACGCAGACAACGAAACACATATGCATGATGCATATTAAGAATTCAGATTAGGGCTTTAATCTCGAATGTGAATGAGTAACAGACACCGGAACACAAATGTATTCGGAATGTCAAAATGGATAACATCAAATATGACTAATGTGAGCACAAGTACAAACAGGTCTGTCTAGTATTGAATGTTTAAGTTGGTTTTAAAGGTATATTCAATTTGGTTGAAACGTTTAGTCTACTTGGATTTTAATGTTTAGTCAACTTGTTTTTGAAAGTTTAGTCAACTTGGTTTTAAAGGTTAAGTCAACTTGGTTTTAAAGGTTCAGTCAACTTGGTTTTAAATGGATAGTCAACTTGGTTTTAAAGGTTTAGTCAACTTGGTTTAAAAGGTTAAGTCAACTTGGTTTTAAATAGTTAGTCAACTTGTTTTAAAGGTTTAGTCAACTTGGTTTTTAAATGGTTAGTCAACTTGGTTTTGAAAGTTAAGTCAACTTGGTTTTTAATTGTTTAGTCAACTATTTCTTTAAAATATTTGTAGTAAGTAAAAGGAAAGAGACAGAAGCCCTAAGAATATATACATAATTATGTTTCCTTTCTTTGGAAACATTAATGCTTCTTTCAGAAAGGCACATGACGAAAATTCATTTTCATTCCTTTTTTAGAGTTAGTTTTCTTTTCCCTACCCTCTCCCCTTGTCATGATTTCCCTTCCTTTGGACCTTTTTGTTTCCATTCTGCTTTCCTTTTTCTTCATCTCCTATTGCAAATTGCATTTCTCTTGCCTTTAAATTTTCAAATTGAAAGATCTCTTCTCACATATTATATATTTTTTTGCATGTAATGCAGTAAATGTGGATATTGACGAATTTAGGTAATAAATGTGTGATTAAATTTAACGGATGTTCCAATAATTCAGATTTACTAAAAGGAAGAAAGTAAATGGTAATACAGTACCAATACAATCTGACGGAATTTACTGACTGAGATTTGTAACATGAATTCATTTTCACATTTCGTTCATTATTGTATTATACCTTTTTGAAAACTTTTGTTTAATAGAAATCTTTATACAGGTATTTGTATATTATTCGGGATGGTGATGGGACATCTCTTGTTCGAAAACAAACAAACAAATGAATAAACAAAAAATAAACAAATATGATTTTGAAATACACACACACACACACACACACACACGCACGCACTCTCTCTCTTTCTCCCCTCTCTCTCTCTATCTTTCTCCCCCTCTCTCTCTCCCATTCTCTCTCTCTCTCTCTCTTCCCCACTCCTCTCTCTCGCAAACACTCTGTGTCTCTCTGTCTCCTTTCTCTCTCTCTCTGTCTTTCTATTTGTCTCTTTCTATCACTTTCTCTCTATCTGTCTTTCTACATCTATCTAAAACATACGTCCGTATGAAGAAGGAAAAAAAAAACAGAAACAAATATCCCTCACATAAGAAGGTTTTTGTTGCCGCGTTGTGTTGGGAAACAATATTTCGGTTCCGTTAAAACCTACATCGATAAGATTGAAAAAATGTTATAATAATAATAATAATAATAATGGTGGCTTCTTATATAGCGCACATGTCCGTCACGCTGTGACGCTCCAGGCGCTGCCCCGATTATAACCCTTGCTTTAACAAGGCGGCCATAAATGTTTAAAAAGTGGGGCACCTAGAATTACTAAATTAAGAGTGATTTTTATTCAATAGCCCTTTGGAAATGTCGGAATGGCATAGAGAGGTTTATCGTTTATGGCATAACGTGGTCTACCTTATACAAGAACAGATTATTATCATTATTATTATCACCATTAAATTGCATTCAAAATTTAAAAAAATTCTCCATGCAAGCACAAAATTGTTTTTGGAAGTTTGTAAACATTTCAATAAACGAATCGAAAAAAACATACGGTAATGTAAACGTTCAAAACTATTAAAAAAAAACATAAATCATATCTTCCAGACTTTGAGAAAGAATATTGAAGCGAGCCAGCATATCTTAGAATTGACTCGCTACCTGACCTATATTGAAGTGAATTCATTTTAATCAAAGTATATTATTGAAATTGATGACTGGGTAAGAGGTGTTTGTTGTTTGGAAATGGAAATGGAGTATAATAAAACACAAAATAAATACACAGGTATTTCAAGGCCAAAAACTCAATATTTATTCAATCATTACATCATTTGCAATATTCGCCTCTTTACATAAATCTTTTCTTATGCCTGGAATAATTTATTTAAAGACCTATATAATAGATAGTCTTAATCTCAATCTGACCAATATTTCATCAAATTCAAGTAAATCCCCCAAACCTGTATTGTTCACTTGGGAAATAATTCTGTTAAGTTCCAAAAGATAATTGCTACGTACATTCGATTAATAATTTAACTGGGTATGAAGGGCTATAATAATTGACTTAAAATTATTTTTGATAAAGCCATATATTACGCTGTCACTTTGCCAAATCTGTTAATTTATCTAGATTTTAATACCGAGGGTCCCGTAATGTTCTGTTCGGAGGAAAGTTCTGTTCTGGCATAGAGTTCTGTTCTGGCGAAGCGTTCTGTTCCTTACGGAGTTTTGCGAGCCACTAAAATATTTACAGTCTATGCGAACGTGGTGAAAAAAACTTACACAACTACAGTGCAATTTACGTACAGCTCCGTGCCTTACCGTGCTAACCTAACTTAACGATGAAATGACTAGGAAAATTCACATTTATTCCTCTAAAATGTTTTATACAATGAACATGTACAACAAATGAAATATCTCATACTCGAGATGAATCTAAATTACATCGACTTATAGTATCATTAGATGACTAATCTATAACAATCCATAGACAATAAGATTTTAATCAACAATTCAAAGATTGTGTAACTATTTATAGTATTTCTCAATAATTGCTTAGTGAAAGAAATCATCTCATAGATCTTTCCGTGAAACATTTTCTACTCGACAGAAATACATTTAATTTAATTCAAATCAATTCAATTCAATTCAATAAAGTTTAATTCGAACATTTTTCGCAGTACAAAGACTAAATTATACATGTTTTACAAAGATTAAAATACATTATAAATACAAATTGCAATTATGAATAAAACGTATTGAATTAAGTACCAAATTGCATAAAATACTTTCCATTGATAAAATTTTAGGTAATGAATTTCAGATAACATGTTAAAAATGTCGTAAAAAGTATTATTAATGTATATACAATTAAAAGATGATTACATTCCCGCTATGAATGAAAAATATTGCACGATAACAAAGTAAGAGGTTCTGTGCCTAACGGAGTTCTGTTCTAGAGTAAGAGAACGTACCGTGCGAGCCACTAAAATATTTACAGTCTATGCGAACGCGGTGAAAAAACTTACACAACTACGGTGTAATTTACATACAGCTCCGTGCCTTCATGAGCGTCGTGCTAACCTAACTTAACGATGACATGACTAGTAAAATTCACATTTATTCCTCTGAAAATGCATTATACAACAAATGAAATATCTCATACTCGAGATTAATGTAACTTACATGGACTTATACTATACATTATATTACTAATCTATAACAATCCATATATAATACGAGTTTAATCAACAATTCAAAGATTTTTTAACTATAGTATTTTAATTATAGTATTTCTCAATAAATGCTTAGTGAAAGAAATCATCTCATGGATCTTTCCGTGACACACTTTCTACTCTACACAACTACATTTAATAATTCAATTCAATTCAATAAAGGTTCATTCGAACATGTTTCGCAGAACAAAGACTGAATTATATACATTTTTACAAAGATTAAAAAACATTATAAATACAAATTGCAATTATGAATGAAACATATTGAATTAGATACCAAATGACATATCATACTTTACATTGATGAAATTAGAGGTAATGAATGTTAGATCACATGTTAAAAGATGTCGTAAAAAGTATCATTAATGCATATACAATTAAAAGACGATTACATTCCCGCTATCAATGAAAAATATTGCCCGATAACAAAGTAAGAGGTCGAGGAGAAAGAAGAAGAAAGAGTGAGAGAGACAGAGAGAGAGAGACACAGAGAGAATAAGGGAGAAATACAAATAGGGATGGAGAAAGAGTACAGTATGGTAAACGTATTCGAAAAAAATACTCTATTCACAATCATCCGATGACTATATAGTGCGCAATGTATTCGCAAAGTTAATCCAAGCTGCGCTCATTTAACCAAGTAATACAATTTCCATAATAATTATTACCTGAAGGGAACCAGGCGGCTTAATTCTTTATATGCCACACAAATAGTCTACCTGTGCACAACATTGTATTTATCATGGGATAGATATACCGAAGGCTTCAAGATTTAACTGCTTCCAGTGAAAGATTAATCTGATGTAAACAAAGTTTTTTCATGGAGCTAATCAAATATAGACGATCGTGTAATGACGACATTTGTACTATTACTACTACTACTACTACTACTACTACTACTACTACTACTACTACTACTACTACTACTACTACTACTACTACTACTACTAGTATTAGCAGTAATAGTAGTACTACTAGTAGTAGAAGTAATAGTAGTAGTAGAAGTAGTCAGGCGCGGATCCACGGGGGCGACGGATTTGTTTAAATATTTAAAAAAAAAATTTAATTTCCGGGGGCAATTTTTGTTTTAAATGTTCACTACCCCCCACTGATTCGCTGCTAAATATTTTCTTACGAATTGGCCCCCTCTTGTCGCCGGCTGGATCCGCCCTGGAAGTAGTAGTATTTAGTGTTCCTTCCCATTAAACAAATTTACAATATTAAATTTAACCAAACACATAAGAAAAGGTTGAATTGTCCACAGTCAGTCCAGGGCCCTGTCTTACAAAGAGTTGACATTAATCGCAACTTATTTGCGATTGATATCAATCGCAACTATGTACATAAGAGATAGGAGACTGCAAACTTGCGATTGATTTGGATCAATCGCTACTCTTTGTAAGACGGGGCCCTGGAATATACACATTATTTTTTTTTTTAAGAACCATGAATTTCATATTAATAATAAATAGTCAAACATCAAAAATACAATTATGATTAACAAATTGAAAACTAGTAGGGTGCAGTTTGTAGAAAAGGGATAAAAACGCCCTTCCCTCTCCCTTCGATACAGAGCAAATGAAATACCGAGTTTGGATATAGTTTTTATGCACACGTTGGGTTACCATTTTTATTTTTCGTGGAACGACATTCAATTAGGTTTGAAAGCAAATAATGTGTTCATATCTTTGTAGGAAAATGAATGTTTTACAATTAAACGAATATTGGAAACTCTAGGCTATTTTTGTGAGAGCATTGCCAAGTCTACATTTGAATGATTTTCTCACTCTTGTCACATTCATGTATATTTACATGATTTGGTTGAGTGTATGTCATTTTCCCATTTTTCTTGACAAGATTAGCGTTACGATTAGACGTTCTGAGAGCGATAGAGAGACCGATGATTATCATTGATGAGATTCCAATTACACACGAATAAATCACGTGTAATACAACATTTGACCTGTGATTCTTTTTTTTATTTTGTGTTACTTCTTTGCGTGGAATAGAAGTGGGACTTTGGGAAGATGTTGAAGCTTCTTGATGTGTTGTAACCATGACAACAGGACAAGGCTCCTTGGGGTTGTTATATGGATCCCATGTGTAGTCCTTGCATTTGCATCTATCAACTGGTTGTCCTACAACAAGAGCGCAACAAAATGCAGGCTGAGAATACCTCACCCATATGGTCTGCTCTAGAATACTGTCACTATCCCTTGGTCGACCCATTGGGGGTACCCTTATTCTATTCTGATAACAAATGATTTCCCCCGACAAACTACCCGAAAGGGCTGTGCACTCTAATGAGCCCCATTCATCAGTGACATTCTCCCCTCCCCACCCACAAGACGCCTTACCCGGTGGATAATCAACTCTTAAACCAACCCTTGTATCCTCTAGGATATTTCCATCACCATCAAATGCAGTGAGAATATATCCACCTACATCAGACCTTAGGACAGGGTTGATTTTGAATTGGAGAAGACAGTTGTTGTCCCCACTTTCATTTTGAAATGCGAGTTTGTGATTCTCGGGCAATGACAATGACTCTTGATTAGCTGAATCGTAAAACGGAGCTCTCATTCCATTTCTAAGAGTGACCCGTGCACATTCAGAAGGGTACCTGAAATCAAGTTCTATCTTCTCCCCTACAATGGCACTCACTCTTGTAATACCACCCTTGGTGAATGTAAGTGAGAAGAGAACAAAGATCACAGTGCTTATTTCAAACGAAACACCTGAACGCTTGGCCATTTTGGGTAAAAGAGTTGACTCACTAAAAGTATGTCAAATGATACAAAACAAAACTATTCCTCCAATACAGGTAACTCGTTTTTAATTACGATTTTTCCACATTTAAGTGATGTAGTTACATGAATTACTTTATTTCATCGGCAACGAACTGTGGAAACTCACACTTGGTAGCTTATTCAGGATTTAAAACATAAAACACAGATATAGGTGACTTACGAGAATAGAAGCTATAGTGTTATTTTTTCCTTTGAAAAAACTCGGTGTTAATTATTTCTCTTGTAAAATAGGTAAACAGTCGGTCAGACATTTGATGACCTGCTTGGCACTGGGTTGAAAGGTTTATCCGAGTCCTTTTTGTGGTGAACGTAATTAGATAGATGCTTCTTGAAACTGGGTCTGGTCACAAATTGATCAATTGATTATTGATTAATTGATCTTCACTGTTTATTGTTTTTTAATGAAAATATTCCAGTCATATCCGATTTATCTCCATGCACTTGTTCTTGAATCGAGTTTTTCAAATATGTTTGTCCGCACATGTTGTTTATGTTATTCCTGTTTGAAGAATCCATCTTATTCAACTACCACTCACTGCTCTCAGGTAATCTGAAAAAAAGGAGAGTAAAATACATTTTAAGAAATCAGATAGAACGCAACAACTAAAGAATATTGTGTAATGATCCCCCTTTTACTTATTTTGTTTGAATGATTTTAGTCATCAAGTATATAAGTACATTTACATCATTAAATATACCAGAAAAAGAGCTACCTTGACAGAGTAACCCTTGAAAGCTAATATTAATGTAAAAGTTTATTATAATGTGTATAATGAAAATTAACAATATTTTATCAAAATACTGAAAATATACAATTATTACACAGTTTTGTCAATGTTTGCGTGATATTTGAAGAGATGTGCGATGAAATAATGATTTCAAATTGTGCATTATTTACAGTTTCACAGTGGCGTATCTAGGAAATATGGCGTCGGGGGAAAGCATTAAATTACAGCCCAGCCAAAATTATAATTTGAAATAGAGAGAGGGTATATAAAGTGACCAAGCGGCAGACTTTTGCATCTAATAACCCTTTTTTGTGTTACATTTACCCGAAATTCGCTAGGAAACACTGCAATCGAGCGGTTGAGTGTCGAATAAAGAACATTGAAGGGATAGTTGAGTTTTAGTATAGAGGGCGCTACACAAAATATTTTTTTTGGTTGGTGAGATAATGAAAAACCGAGTGTCAAATTTGAAAGAGCATGCAATTTAAATGACAAAATCATCTTAATGATCCATAAATGTAACCATTTCTAATATTTGTGGGGCTCCACAAATAGTCGATAATTTTGAACAAGCCGTTGAAAGATAAAAAAATGCTTACACTTTTCAAACAGATGTTTTTAAATAGCTGTTGATGATCTCTCTATTTAATCATTATTTTAACAAAACATAACAGGCTTTATTTTATTATTAGAAATGTTTGGAAACCAATGACTTTTTAGAGAATGCCCTCGTGTGGTTTAACGGCTCTTTTTAATTGTTAACAGGCTTATTACTAAGTCGTTTGTAATTTGTGTATACCTATCGAGCATGGTGCAGTTAAAACTATTAGTTTGTAATGTAATGGTGCAGGTTCTGGTTCCAAAAATTCAGTTTGACCAAAAACTGTGCTCTTTATACCTGAACTCAACTATCCCTTTAAAATCATTTACTTTACAACTTCATCCTCAAATTGGTAACCGATTTTTATTATTTTTTCAAATGTTGAACCCTCACAAATGCCACTTTATAATATCCTGCTTATGGAAGCGTAACATTTTAATTCAAATTTTGTAACCTTTTCAACGTTACTTATAAACTTTATCTTACAATTGAAGCGCAAACTCACGAGATTCCCATGCAACAAGACAGTGTAAGAGCGCAAAGCGACCGATCTTTAGACAATTTTTCGCATATTAAACAGTCCAATACATCTATTAAATGTATTAAATGTAAATATAATATAATTCACGTTGTGTATTAGGAGCCAATAAAGTTTTTATTAAATATTTTTTTCTATTTCTCTTTTTTTTCTCCCCCCGCTTTTTTGAGCCCTAGCTACTTTCGTTTTGCGCTACTTCAAGCACCACCGAAGCACATGCTCCGCACGTGCTTTTTTGCCACACCCCCAAAGGGATACGCCACTGATTGTACATTCAGTAGGCAAGCACACAATCGTTGAAATCAAATTATTTATTTTCTTAATGTGAAACGTACCAAGAGCTTTTTGAAAATGGACTGTACCTTTGGTCATTCTGGTTGCAATCCATCCTTCATTTGAAAAGTGATGTCCAAATTCTCAGCTTAGAAAAAAAACTCGAACCGGGCGTATAGTCCAATATTGATACTTCCTTGTCCGTCATGTGTAGCCAACGACCAATTAACGTGAGAGAAAAATGTCGAGTAGAATTGCAGATATTAACAAATAATTATGCTTGTTCACTTTTGTCAGAGACGATAAAATACACAAATCATGTGGTTGGCTTTTCCCCCTGTTTTTCTTCTCACTGTGTTTACGCAAAAAGGATTGAAAGCCTACCAGCAGTAATTAAAGCTTTTCCGCCGCCATATATTTATGGAGTATAACGGGTATTTATGGTTTCCCACCTTTCTATGGAACGCCAAAATGGCAAATAAAGTTGACGGCTTAAACCTATTTGGTGACGGTAGCTTTACATTTCGTGACAGCAGCTTTTCATTTCATGGCAGCTAGTATATTCATTCAGAGGTCATCATCACCTCATTTTAAATCATGATGAACTGTTTTCGAGTCATCATCTACTCGATTCAAGTCATCAAATATGTTTGAAGCAGGAACAAAGGTTTCCCGCCGCCATGTAATAACGGGTTTTTCCACCTTTCTATGGAACGCCAAATTGGCAAATAAAGTTGACGGCTTAAACCTATTTGGTGACGGTAGCTTTACATTTCGTGTCAGCAGCTTTTCATTTCATGGCAGCTATTATATTCATTCAGAGGTCATCATCACCTCATTTTAAATCATGATGAACTGTTTTCGAGTCATCATCTACTCGATTCAAGTCATCAAATATGTTTGAAGCAGGAACAAAGGTTTCCCGCCGCCATGTAATAACGGGTTTTCCCACCTTTCTATGGAAAGCCAAATTGGCAAATAAAGTTGACGGCTTAAACCTATTTGGTGACGGTAGCTTTACATTTCGTGACAGCAGCTTTTCATTTCATGGCAGCTAGTATATTCATTCAGAGGTCATCATCACCTCATTTTAAATCATGATGAACTGTTTTCGAGTCATCATCTACTCGATTCAAGTCATCAAATATGTTTGAAGCAGGAACAAATTAAAGGTTTCCCGCCGCCATGTAATAACGGGTTTTTCCACCTTTCTATGGAACGCCAAATTGGCAAATAAAGTTGACGGCTTAAACCTATTTGGTGACGGTAGCTTTACATTTCGTGACAGCAACTTTTCATTTCATTCAGAGGTCATCATCAGCTCATTTCAAATCATGATGGCCTGTTTACAAGTCATCATCTACTCGATTCAAGTCATCAAAATGATATTTTAGCCCCTTTGGCGTTCCATATTGTTAAACGTGGATTATGTGAAGGGTGCGTTTTTATGTGTGTTTTTTTTTCTTCTGTTCTTCATTGCTTCCATATGGTGATAAGGTGCGAACCCTCAGAGGTTCTAAACCCTTAAAAGGACATGTTATTTAGACATTATATTATTCTTAATTTATCTGACATTTCCCAATCTTCAAAATACATTGACAATCAAATATGTAGAAATATTAAAAAGGGTCTCACATATCATCATGAACACACACACATAATAACAAATTGTAATAAAGTGAGGATATTTTACTTCAGTGCATGACCCTAATTAAAATCCACACCACTTCACCTTCCTTTATGAGATAAAATTTATTCAAAATAATTGAGGAAATTAAAAGAAATTATACTTGATATATGGGGTATTCGTGTTTTAATATTTACAATTCATTTGAACACATGCATTGTGTAGGACGCCATATTCACAAATGTTCTTGTTATTTTATTATGCTGCATCACAGCCTCACTTTTGTAGTAAGTTGTATTACGGTTAAATTTTGTTATTTCTCTCTCTCTCTCTCTTTCCTCCACCTTATGAAAAGTGAATTAAAAAACTTGTAATAAAATTTTAAATTATGATTTGCTATACTGCAGAGTTATTCTCTGGTGTCATTTTATGCAAGGTTAATTTCACTAATTTCTTTAAAATAAAATCTTTGTTTTGCTCTAAAAGTTATATAGAATCGACTAAATTCAAGACTTCAACTAAAAACTCAAATGTTATTGGTATTCTTATCATTATCCAATATGTAATCACACAGTTTGTTATTAATGTGAATGGAATTATTGTTGTTTGATAATAAAGCACTGTATCAGACAAACACTGTCACTGCAAACATTGCTGTAAAAATCTCTATATTTATTTTTCCTTTTAGATGACAATCTGTGCTAGTCAGTTTATATGTTGTCTTCCTATCTATACATTGATGAATGAAATCTATATCACTGAACAATGAATAAATGATAAGATCAACTGTCCAAATGTGGTATTTTATATCTAATTGTT
Organism: Mesocentrotus franciscanus; assembly: GCA_037976565.1. NCBI lineage: Eukaryota > Metazoa > Echinodermata > Echinoidea > Camarodonta > Strongylocentrotidae > Mesocentrotus > Mesocentrotus franciscanus. The sequence goes on from CP137671.1 coordinate 8,925,555, forward strand.
TTACTGTAACATAATTATGCACCCTATACAAATATATTAGTATGTAATACAAGTTCTAAGGACATGTATCAATGTTAGTGGTAGCTTTTTCATGTAAAACTGCTAACCCTATATTAGCTTGGCACAGCCCACAGCGTATGTCAGTCACTGTGATTTATTTGATAGATGAAACAATAGAATGAATAAGCCATCTTCAATTTAAGGAGATATTTCACATGTGCATGCCATGTAATAGAATTACGATTTTTAAAGTAAGTTGTTGACTTGTATTGCAAATACTGCCCCTTTCTATGAAAAAATATGGTAGAATATACCATTTTTTAATAAATGTATTGAACTTATGCACGGTTACGTATGCTATCGCATTCACCTGTTTAATATCAAAAGTCAGAATGCAAATTGCATAAATTGGTTGTTGCTAGCAAGATCGTAGTACTGTGTGTTTATTTTTGCGATGGTTGTAGCGGTGGTGATGATCATTGTGGGTGGGAATAGTAGCAGGAGTGATCATTTGTGGTAGGGGTGGTAGTAGTAGCATTAAGAGTTGATTTTGGTTATCAACTTATCATGATGGTGGTGGTGGTAGTAGTATAGTTTTACATATATCGACAGAAGTGCATCAGTTGTCATTGATGGTGGTGGTGGTAGTTCTTGGCAGGGAAAGGTTGTAATAAAAGCGGATTCTCGTGGTAGTGGGAACATGGTTGTATAGTTTTACAAATATAACAGTATAGATGACATTGATGGTGGTGGTAGTTTGTGGGAGGAGGGGTAGTACTGGTATTAGACGTTGATTCTCATGATGGTGGTGGTCGTGGTGATCATGATCGTATAGTTTTTGGAAGAATAGCAGGAGTAGTTGTCATGATGATGGAGATAATTAATGGAAGGAGGATAGGTAGTACAAGTTAAGTACCGGAAGATACAGGTGGTTAATAGTGATGATGAGGAAAAAAAGATTGATTGACCGATGCCACCCTCCAATCCCACCACTAAATGCAGTCACTATAGCTCCCCCCCTCTCTCTCTCTCTCTCTCACTCACTGACTCTATGTGTATACGTGTCTCCATTCTATCTCTCTCACCCCTCTCTCTCTCTCTCTCTCTCTCTCCCTCTCTTCCCTCCCCTCTCCTCATGCATACACACACTCACACACACACACACACACACACACACCCACGCATACGCACACAAACACACACGTTCTCTCTATCTATCACTCTTCCCTCCCTCGCTCCGGCTTCCTCAAACAACAGAAAAACAGAGGAAGAAAACAAAAACAGGAAACAAAAAGAAGATTTTGATTTGATTTATATTATATTATAGTGATCTATGCTGCCTTTTGAACGGTTGCATCAGAAGTAACAAAGACATCTAAAACACTAGTTCGAGCATTTGCTTGTATAAACAACCAACATAATATTTTACAATAATTTGCCACAGTTTCTCTCGAATAGTAATTCCAATGACAGAACTCGATAATATCCTACATAATATTCTGGTAGACAATCGTTTAATGACCACACATTAATTTAATTCCAGCAAATACATTAAATAGTAAATACATTGGTAAATATATGAAATAGATAAACATGTAAATGAATGTTAAAAATATACAGATTATGTAGTACACATTATAAACAAAAAAACAGTTTAATGTAAATAAGAATGTCCATAACCCGAACAAATCATTAATTAAATGTAAGGCAATACATGTTTGACATAACTTTTAATTCACAATAAGAATTGGTGTGAAATATAACTTTATAATAAGTATCATAACATAACATCAACAACTACTACAACAACAAAAATAATCATAGTATACCTACCTGTATTGTCTCAAACAATACAGACTACCTGTACCTGCATCCTTACACCTTAAAACCTAATCCTAAAAGGAACAGAGAAAACCCAGGACAATCAAAGTCGTAAAACCCACTGTTAATCCACAGGACAGCTTAATAATCCTGGGGGTGTTTCACAAAGACTAAGATCGACTTTAAGTTGGACTTTACTATGGCAGGCCTTTCATGCCACCGTTTGCTCTCACCATTTACTGGCATTGATCTCTCAAGGCACTAACAAATCATGGTCACAAATCTACAGAATTTACATTTTGTGATAATTCATTATTAAAGGAAAAAATATTATCAGAAGATCATAATGGTGAGAGCTATCGGTGGCATGAATGGCCTGCCATAGTTCAAGTCCAACTTGAGTCGATCTTAGTCTTTGTGAAACACCCCCAGGTCCTCATTTGAATACAACTGTGCATATGTGTGTACTTGTATGCGTATACATAGCAATGTAAAACCATGAAATGTTCCCTTCACCTTATAGAATAAATCGAAAGCACTTGTGAAGTTTAATCCATGCCTCTTGTGTATTCCATCCAGCGTTGTGAATTGATATATACTCTACTATATATATATATATATATATATATATATATATACATTAAAAAAAGCATGATTAACATTTATTCAGATGTGAATAGAAATTTCTTCCATTTTCTTTTAAATGTGTTTAACGAACTGATTGACTATTCCATACAACTGGAGCATGATGTCGAAATGAGAATATTATAACATTTTTCTTAACAGGCGATACTGTTGAATTAAATGTTCGCATTCCTGAAATAGAATCATGTAGAAAATTATGCATATATTTAAACTGTAGTATTGCACTATTATTACAAATCTAATAGATATACATTGAGTAAATTCAACGTTCATCTATCTCCACAATTCTAACAACTCTTTTTTGTTGAATGAATAATGGTTGTAACTAAAGTTAGGTACGTGTTTGCTCATACTCTATTACATTAACTTGAATATGGTAAAATGAGAGTATTATACAAATTTAAACGAATTCGTTTGGGCGAGAAATTGATAAGTTTGCTGATGAAACCAACATTTTTAGATAGTTTATTTGTAATTTCTAAAATATGATTACTCAAAGAAAGCATTTCGTCTAAGACTCCTAAAAACTTTGTGTGAGTTAGAGGCTTAATAATTTCTCAATAGATTTTGATATGTAAGTTCATCAATGTATTCAACTTATTATTCGCAAGTTAAAAAAACAATAACATTGCATTGTAAACATTGTGCAATTAGTCCCTGGACTACTACTTTGTATTTCTAATATACCACGTTGAATTGAATTGTATTATGTATATAAAGGTATATAAATCAGATTTTTTTTCTATATTTAGTAATAGCTTATTACATTTAAACCAATGTGATACTTTTTCTAATTCACAATTAAACAAAACGCTATTTAAAGATTCAATTTCTTTTCTTCTAAGACATGTATGTTGGTATCATGAGCAAAACGTATGTATCTCAATTTATCAGAACAGTTAGGTAGGTCATTATTGAACAAAAAATTAAAAACAAAAGAGGCCCCTAACAGACCCTTTGGGTACACCACATAAAACATTCGAGGATCAGATAAAAGCTCCATTGTAGGAAACATATTGCACACATAAGTAAACACATTTTAAACCGCTTAGAGGCTTTTTGCAATTTGCGGTATAGAAATGTCTTATTATTATTATTATTATTATAAGTAATTGTCAAACCAAAGAAGAGGAAGCGCTCTTACACTGTGAAACTGTCAAATCTTGCAATAAAAATTAAAATTTTGGTATCAAATAGAATAATCAATAGAATCAAAGACTTTACAAAAGTCTAAAAAGATTCTGACTGTATGAAGTTTTATTTTTTATTTAATGCAATCATAACATCATCATACAAATTGATTAGGGCTATTTCAGTTGAAACTTTTTCTTTTTTTCCCCCATATTCATTTTCAGTTAATAGACAATTGCTACATAAAATATCCTAAAAACGAGTATACAAAATTCTCTCTAAAATCTTAGAATTGCTTTTCACACACTTCCGCACTTTAGAAGAAAAAAAAAATCCACAATATAAATCATGTATAAACAATAGTAGGAGTAGTAGTAGAATTAGTAGTTCGTAGTATTTCTTTCTTCCATTACCAGAAAGATTCTACGATATAAATATAAACAAACATTAAAGAAACGGCTGGATTGCCCATATCCAACCTTACCAGGTATGACAAGGCTGGTCTTATTTGAGGTCCAGGGCCCGTATTCTATTCCATACTTAAGTACAATATATATATGTAGTGTAGAAATGCCCCCACCCCGTTAGTATGATGGCCCAGGAGGGACATCGCGAATCGTGAAATAGCGAATCTTTGTCGCGAACTTCGCGACAAAATATGCGATGTCGCGTATTTCGTCGCGAATTTTGTCTCGAAGTTCGCGACAAGATATACGACATCTCTGAATAGGTGTGTGAAAAACAGTTTCACCCTACTGTTACCGCTCAAGCAAGGAAAAATATAATTTAAGATAAAATTCGCGACGAAATATGCGCCTTGTCGCATATCTTGTCGCGAACTCTTGTCGCGAACTTCGTGACAAAATTCGCGACGAAATACGCGACGTCGCATATTTTGTCGCGAACTTCGCGACAAAGACTCGCGATTTCACGATTCGCGATGTCCCTTCTGGGCCACCATACGTTACTGAGGAAATGCAATCCCTAGTTTGGAAGAAAAAAAATCCACTAAATAAATACATGTATAAACATTAGTAGCAGTAGTAGTATTTGCAATAGTAGTAGTAGTAGTAGTAGTAGTAGAAGTAGTAGTTCGTAGTATTTTTTTTCCTTCCATTACCAAAAGATTCTACAATATAAATATAAACAAACATTAAAGAGACGGTTGGATTGCCAAATCCAGACTTTCCTGGGGGTGTTTCATAAAGTTGTTCGTAAAGTTACGCATAACTTTACGAATGACTTACATATGAAAAGCCAAATAGGATGCTCAATCATTTTTAACTGCATCAACTAAAGTTGTACTGTGCAGATGTAGATTAACATTCTTATTATAACAAACATTTTTAATGCAAAGTATATTTTATTGCCATAGTCTAATTGAGGTTATTGGAAATATAGTCACACTTTGTTAAAACATCTGGAAAAAAGTTGGGCATCCTATCTGGCACTTCATATTTAAGTCGTTCGTAAAGTCATGCGTAACTTTACGAACAGCTTTATGAAACACCCCCAGGCATGACAAGGCTGGTCTTATTTGGGGTCCAGGGCCCGTATTCAATTCCATACTTAAGTAACAAAATATATATATCTAGTGTAGGAATGCCCCCCACCCCCGTTAGTATGATGGCCCAGAACGGACATCGCGAATCGTGAAATAGCGAATCTTTGTCGCGAACTTCGCGACAAAATATGCGACGTCGCGTATTTCGTCGCGAATTTTGTCTCGAAGTTCGCGACAAGATATACGACATCTGTGAATGGGTGTGTGAAAAACAGCTTCACCATAGCTCAAGCAAGGACAAATATAATTTAAGACAAAATTCGCGACGAAATATGCACCTTGTCACATTATCTTGTCGCGAACTCTTGTCGCGAAGTTCGCGACAAACTTCGCGACGAAATATGCGACGTCGCATATTTCATCGCGAATTTCACAACAAAGACTAGCGATTTCACGCTTCGCGATGTCCTTTCTCGGCCAATATACGTTACCGAGGAAATGCAATCCACAGTTTGGATATAATCTTTATGTATACGTTGGGTTAGCATTTTAGTAGAACGACATTGAATTATGTTTGTTACCCTATAGCATTCGTTTATAGGAAAATGAACGTTTTTACAGTTAAACGTTTATTGTGAAGATTTGATTTGATTACAAGGTTTAGTTTTTGGGAACATTGCTAAATTAAACGTCTATTTTCACACTCTCATTCTCTTTGTTTGCATGAGAGTATGTTATTTTCCCATTTTTCGTGAATGGGTAAGCGTTACGTTTACAAATTGTGAGAGCTATACAGAGACCGATGATTATAATTGCTGATATTCCAATGACACACGGATAAATCACGTGTAATACAACATTTGACTTGTGATTCTTATTTGTCTTTTGTGTTACTTCTTTGCGTGGAACAGAAGTGGGACTTTGGGAAGATGTTGAAGCTTCTTGATGTGCTGTAACCATGACAACAGGACAGGGCTCTGTGAGGTTGTTATAGGGATCCCATGTGTAGTCCTTGCATTTGCATCGATCAAATGGATGTCCTACAACAAGAGCGCAACAAAATGCAGGCTGAGAATACCTCACCCATATGGTCTGCTCTACAATACTGTCACTATCCCTTGGTCCACCCATCGGGGTACCCTTATTCTATTCTGATAACAAATGATTTCCCCCGACAAACTACCAGAAGGGGCTGTGCATTCTAATGAGCGCCAGTCATCAGTGACATTCTCCTCTCCCCACCCACAAGACGCCTTACCCGGTGGATAATCAACTCTCAAATCAACTATTGTATACTGTAGGATATCTCCGTAACCACCATATGAAGTGAGAATATATCCACCTACATCAGACCTTCGGACAGGGTTAATTTTGAATTGGAGAAGACAGTTGTTGTCCCCACTTTCATTTTGAAACGAAAGTTTGTGATTCTCGGGCAAGGACAATGACTGTAGATTAGCTGAATCGTAAAACGGAGCTCTCATTCCATTTCTAAGAGTGAGCCGTGCACATTCAGAAGGGTAACTGAAATAAAGTTCTATCTCTTCCCCTTCAACAGCACTCGCTCTTGTAATATCACCCTTGGTGAATGTAAGTGAGAAGAGAACAAAGATCACAGTGCTAATTTCAAACGAAACACCTGAACGCTTGGCCATTTTGGGTAAAAGAGTTGACACACTAAAAGTATGTCAAATGAAAGACAAGGAAATTATGCAAGATAAAACTATTCCCCTATACAGGTAACTCGTTCGTAATTACGATTTTCCCAAATTTAATTGACGTTGTTACAGGAATTACTTTATTTCATCGGCAACGAACTGTGGACAAACTCACACTTGGTAGCGTATTCAGGGTTTAAACATAAAACAAAGACATAGGTGACTTTCGAGAATATAAGCTAGAGTGTTATTTCTCATGCGCCAAAACTCGGTGTTAATTATTTCTCTTGTAAATAGGTAAACAGTCGGTCAGACATTTGATGTCCTGCTTGGCGGTTGAAAGGTTTATCCGAGTCCTTTTTGTGGTGAACGTCGTAAGATAGATGCTTCTTGAAACTGGGTCTGGTCACAACGTTCTCTTAATAATTGATCTTCACTGTTTATTGTTCTTTTAATGAAAATATTCCAGTCGTTTCCGATTTATCTCTATGCACTTCTTCTTAAATCGAGTTTCTCAAAATATCTAATGAAATTGTTCAACAAAAGTATTGTTGTCCGCAGATGTTACTTCAATCCTGTTATTCCTGTTTGAAGAATCCACCTTATTCAACTGCCACACATTGCTCTCATGTATTCTGAAAAAGGAGAGTGAAATACATTTTAAGAAATTAGATAGAACGCAACAACTAAAGGAAATTGTGTAATGATCCCTTTTTTTACTTGATTGAATGACTTTAGTTGTCAAGTATATCAGTACATTTACATCATTGAATATACCAGAGAAAGGCCCACCTTGACAGAGTAACCAATGAAAGCTAATATCAATGCAAAGGTTTATTATATTGTGAATAATTAAAATTAACAACTTTTTTTTTTAAATACCGAAAATATACAATTATTACACAGTTTTTTCAATGTTTGCAGGATATTTGAAGAGATGTGCGATGAAATAATGATTTCAATTTGTCCAATATTTACACAGTGGCGTATCTAGAATTTATGGCGCCAGGAGAAAACAATAAATTACAGCCCAGCCAGATTTATAACTTGAAATAGCGAGAGAGTATATAGAGCGACCGCGCGGCAGACTTTTGCATTTATAACCCTAAAAAAAACTCAGTTTCTTTTGCATTTGACCCAAAATTCGCAAGGAAACACTGCAATCGAGTATTCGAGTATCGAATGAAGAATATTAAAATCACTTACTTTTTAACTTCTTCATCAAATTTGTAACCGATTTTCATTATTTTGTTCAAATGTTGAACCCTTACAAATGCCATTTTATGATATTCTGCCTATGGAAGCGTAACATTTTTGTTCAAATTTTGTAACCTTTACAACGTTACTTATAAACTTCATCTTATAATGGAAGCGCAAACTCATGAGATTCCCAGGCAACAAGTGTAAGAGCGCAAAGCGTCTGATCTTTAGAGAATTTGCGCATATTAAACAGTCCAAAACATCTATTTATAATACCTACGGGGCAAAACCCCAATTATTTGGATTTTGAGACATGGGATGTTGTAAAAGGTCATTGGGTATCTACGTGTTCAGGGCACCTGCTTGCACAATTTCTAGGTGGACTACCTTGATAATATGCTGCTGGAAAAAAATGGTGGTAATTTTTTCAAAAAAGCCGCCATGCATAACTACTATTGTACAATTCTGTAGATTACTTTAAAAATAAAACTCATTCTACCATCTGTGAGATGTCATATGAAAGAAAATTAAATTTCCTACAAGATAATATAAAGGCTGTCTTCTCCTTAGCGACTGTAACATAGTGACAGGATAGGCCACTGATTGTACATTCAGTAGGCAAGCACACAATCGTTAAAATCAAATAAAAAAATTCTTAATGTAAAACGTACCAAGAGCTTTTTGAAAATGGACTGTACCTGTGGTCATTCTGGTTGCAATCCATCCTTCATGTGAAAAGTGATGTCCAAATTCAAACAAGGCGTGGTCCAATATTGATACTTCCTTGTCCGTCATGTGAAGCCAACGTGAGAGAAAAATGTCGAGTAGAATTTTGACTGAAATGCAGAAATGAACAAATAATTATGCTTGCTCACTTTTGTCAGAGACAATAAAATGCACAAGTCATTTGGTTTGCTCCCCTGTTTTTTTCTCACTGTGTTTACGCACAAAGGATTGAAAGCCTACCACCAACAAAGCTTTTCCGCCGCCATATATGAGTATAACGGGTATTTGGGTTTTTCCACCTTTCTATGGAACGCCAAATTGGCAAATAAAGTTGACGGCTTAAACCTATTAGGTGACGGTAGCTTTACATTTCGTGACAGCAGCTTTTCATTTCATGGCGGCTATCAAATTTATTCAGAGGTCATCATCACCTCATTTTAAATCCTGATGAACTGTTTTCGAGTCATCATCTACTCGAGTCAAGTCATCAAATATGTTTGCCCTTTTGGCGTTCCATATTGTTAAACGTGGATTATGTGAAGAAGGGTGCGTTTTTATGTGTGTTTTTCTTCTTTTCTTCATTGCTTCCATACGGTAATATGGTGCGCACCCTCAGAGGTTCTCAACCTGTAAAATGCCAAGTTATTAAGGTATTCTTACATTAATCAATTTATCTGACATTTCCCAGTCTTCATAACACATTGACAATCAAATATTGACTTGTAGAAATATTAAAAAGGGTCTCACAAAGCATCATAAACACACACACAACAAATTGTAATAAAGTGAGGATATTTTACTTCAGTGCATGACCCTAATTAAAATCCACACCACTTTACCTCCCTTTATGAGATCACAATTATTCAAAATAATTGAGGAAATTAAAAGAAATGATACGTGATAATATATGGGGTATTCATGAGTTAATATTTACAATTCAATTGAACACATGCATTGTGTAGGAAACCATATTCACAAATGTTCTTTTTATGTTATTATGCTGCATCACAGCCTCACTTTTGTAGTACGTATCACGGTTAAATTTGTTATTTCTCTCTCTCTCTCTTTCCTCCACCTTATGAAAAGTGTATTAAAAAACTGTTAATAAAGCTTTGAATTTTGATTTGCTATACTGCAGAGATATTCCCTGGTGTCATTTTATGCAAGGTTAATTTCACTAATTTCTTAAAAATAGAATCTTTTGTTTTGCTCTGAAAGTTAGATAGAATCTACTAAATTCAAGACTTCAACAAAAGACTCAAATATTATTGGTATTCTTATCATTAGCCACTTATGTAATAACACAGTGACAATAAAGCATTGTATTAGACAAACACTGTCACTGCAAAGATTGCTGTTAAATCTCTATAATTATTTGTATTTCCTTTTAGATGACAATCTGCTTGTCAGTTGATTTCCTGTCTTCCCATCTATACATTGATGAAAGAAATCTATATCACGGAACAATGAATAAAATGATAAGATCAAGTGTCCAAATGTGGTATTTCATGTCTAATTGTTTTACTGTAACATAATATGCACCCTATACAAATAGATTAGTATGCAATACAAGTTCTTAGAACATGTATTATTGTTAGTGGTAGCATTTTTCATGTAAAACTGGTAACCCTATATTAGCTTGGCACAGCCCACAGCGCATGTCAGTCACTGTGATTTATTTGATAGATGAAACAATAGAATGAATAAGCCATCTTCAATTTGAGGAGATAATTCTCATATGTGCATGCCATGTAATAAAATTACGATTTTTAAAGTAACTTTGTTGACTAGTATTGCAAATACTGCCCCTTTCTATGAACAAAATATGTGTAGGATAGACCTTTTTTTTTAATGTATTGAATTTATGCATGGTTATGTATTTGTATCGCATTCACCTGTTTAATATAAATAGTCAGAATGCAAATTGCATAAATTAGTTGTTGCTAGGTCGATCGACATAATATGTCATGATCGTAGTACTGTGTGTTTATTTTGGCGGTGGATCGCAGGATGAGGGCACAAATTAAAGACTATTGACTTGTGGGCGGGTACGAGCGGGGCATGGCTTAAAATCACGACCCCGATTTCGACCAATCAGATGGCTAGATTTCTAAAGTGAAGTATATAAAGTATTATAAGTTGCTTGTGGTTATCATGATGATGGTGGTGGCGATGATCATTGTGCATAGTCTTGCAAATAGCATCAGGAGTAGCCTTCAGTAGTTGTAATTGATGGTAGTGGTTGTTTGTAGTAGGGGTGGTAGTATTAGTATTACAAGTTGCTTGTAGTTATCATGACGGTGGTGGAGGTGATCATAGTAGTAATAGTTTTTTTCAAATATCAGCAGAAGTACAGTAGTTGTCATTGATGGTGATGGTGGTAGTTTTTGGCAGGAGAAGGTCGTAATAGAAGTGGATTCTCGTAGTAGTGGGGAACATTTATTTATTTATTCATGATTTCTTTCAACAGGGTAGTTTCATTCAGTTCCATTTGAAGCCAATGGATCTGCTTTTCAAGAAAGCCCTGTTTATAACAATAACAGTATAAAACAATAAGTATAATAATGCAATAATTAAAATTGTACATACATGTGAAATATCAAATCAGTTATTAAAAAAAAAAATACTGAATTATTACAATAACAAAACCACGTCTAAAACTAAAACAAAAACAAATAAATCCCCCAAACCGACAATGAATAAAATAGATATACTAACATAATTACAGAAGGAATAGAGTGCAGAAGGCCTATTGCACTTCAGTTTTGAGAGTTTACAAAAAAGGTAAAAGCGTCACAGTAAATGCATAAAAAGACGGCATTGCTTTTTTGAACAATGATGTTCATGACTCAACAGAAAGTGGAAGTTTGTTAAACAACAGCGGACCATGGTAGGCAAAGCTACGTTTCCTATATTCAGTGAGTGCCTGTGGGACAAAAAGCGGACTGTTAACTGCGTACCGTGTTATATCAAAGAGATATCACACTGGTCGTCGAGTAACGAGACGGTTTAAATAATTTGGAGCTTGTTTATGCAAAATGGTTGTATAGTTTTACAAATATAGCAGCAAGAGTACAGTAGATGTCATTGATGGTGGTGTTAGTTGTGATGGTGGTGGTGGTTTGCGGTATATAGGAGAGGTAGTATACTGGTACTAGATATAATAACTAGTATAATTTTGGAAGATTAGCAGGAGTAGTTGTCATGATGATGGAGATAATTAATGGAAGGAGGATAGGTAGTACAAGTATACTAATAGATACAAATGGTTAGTAGTGATGGTGATGGTGACCAAAACAAAGATTGATTGACCGATGCCAGCCCTCCAATCAAACCACTAAATGCAGTCACTATAGCCCCCCCCCCCTTCTCTCCCAATCTCTCTCTCTCTCTCTCTCTCGCTGACTCTCTATGTATATGTCTCTCCATTCTCTCTCTCCCCTCTCTCTCATTCCCTCCCCTCTTTCTCTCTCTCCCTCTCTTCCATCCCCCTCTCCTCATGCGTACACACACCCACACACACACGCACACACACGCACACACACACGCATAATTATGCACACAATCATACACATTCTCTCCCTTCCAGAAAGATTAATCTAAGCACCCACTCGCCATTGACAATATAAACATCTGCATTTTACACAAAGAGATCAAATTTCTACCATTATTATTAATCATTGTGTCGCATAAAACAATGCTTTTGTTTTGTGCAAAATTGCACTCGTGACAAACAAACAACAATGAAGAGATGTAAAAAGCAAGTGAAGTGTTAAATGTTACTTCCGCTTTTCACTGAATGAGATTTCTAACAGGTTTCCGTTAGTTTGTTTAATATTTTGCTTGTTCTAAAATACTTTGACACAGTTTCTCTCGAATTGTAATTCCAATGACAGATCTCGATATATCCTACATAATCTTCCGGTAGACAACCGTTTATGAACACACACTAATTTAATTCCATCAAATAGATTAAAATACCGTATTGGTAAATATATGAAATAGATATACATGTATATGAGTGTTAAAAATGTACAGTTTAATAGAGTTTAAATTATAACAAAACAGTATAATGTGAATGTGAATGTGAAGATGTCCATACAAAATCAAGTGGGGGTTTGTCGAGGCTGCGACCGGAAGAAATCATTAACTGAATATATTGCGATACATGTTTGACATAACTTTTAATTCACAATAAGAATTGGTGTGAAATATACCTTTATAATAAATATCATAACATAACATCAACAACTACTACAACAACAAAAACAACCATAGTATACCTACCTGTATTGTCTCAAACAATACAGACTGCCTGCATCCTTACACCTTAAAACATAATCCTAAAAGGAACAGAGAAAACCCAGGACAATCAAAGTCGTAAAACCAACTGTTGATCCACAAGACAGCTTAATAATCCTGGTCCTAATTTGAATACAACTGTGTAACCATGTACTTGCGTGTATATACAATGTATATAGCCATGCAAAACCATGAAATGTTCCTTTCACCTGATGAGAATAAATCGAAAGCGCCTGTGAAGTTTAACCCATGCCTCTTGTGTATTCCATCTAGCGTTGTGAATTGATATATTTTCTGCTATATATATACATTTTTTAAAACACATGATTTACATTTATTCAGATGTTAATACAAATTTCTTCAATTTACTTTTAAATGTGTTTAACGAATTGATTGACTATTCCAGACAACTGGAGCATGATGTCGAAATGAGAATATTATAACATTTTTCTTAACAGACGATACTGTTGAATTAAATGTTCGCATTGCTGAAATAGAATCATGTAGAAAATTGTGCTTTAATGGTTGTAGTTTAGTTAGGTACGTGTTTGCCCATACTCTATTACAAAACTTAAATATGGTAAAATTATAGTATTATACAAAGTTAATCGAATTCGTTTGGGCAAGAAATTGATAAGTTTGTTGATGAAACCAACATTTAAAAAATAGTTTATTTATAATTTCTAAAAAAATGATTAATCAAAGAAAGCATTTCGTCTAAGACTCCTAAAAAGTTTGTGTGAGTTACAGGCTTGATAATTTCTCAATAGATTTTGATATGTAAGTTCATCAATGTATTAAAGTTATTATTCGTAAGATTAAAAAACAACAACCTTGCATTGTAAACATTGTGCAATCAGTCCCTGGACTACTACTTTGTATTTCTAATAAACCACATTGACTTGAATTGCATTATGTATATAAAGGTATATAAATCTGATTTGTCTATATTTAGTATTAATTTTTCCTTAATGCCCCCCTCTCCCGTTACTATGGTGGCCCAGAATATCGCGAATCGTGAAATCGCGAATCTTTGTCGCGAAGTTCTCGACAAAATATGCGACATCTGCGAATATGTGTGAAAAACAGCTTCACCCTTCGGTTACCGCTCAAGCAAGGAAAAAAAAATTCACGACAAACTTCGCGACGAAATACGCGACGACTCATATTTTGCAGCGAACTTCACAACAAAAATGCGCGATTTCACGATTCGCGATGTCCCTTCTGGGCCACCATACGTTACAGAGAAAATGCAATTCCTAGTTTGGATATAATCTTTATGTATACGTTGGGTTAGCATTTTAGTAGAACGACATTGAATTTTGTTTGTTACCCTTTTTAGAGTGTGAAAAGCATTCAATATTTATTATAGAAAAATGAACGTTTTACAGTTAAACGTTTATTGTGAAGATTTGATTTGATTTGAAGGTTTAGTTCTTGGGAGCATTGCAAAGACTACATTTGAATGATCTTCTCACTCTTGTCATATTCATGTTTAGCTACATGGTTCGGTTTAGAGTATGTCATTTTCCCATTTTTCTTGACTGGGTAAGCATTACGTGTACAAATCGTGAGACCGACGATTATTATTATTGCTAAGATTCCAATGACACACGAATAAATCACGTGTAATACAACATTTGACCTGTGATTCTTCCTTGTACTTTGTGCTACTTCTTTGCTTGGAATAGAAGTGGGACTTTGGGAAGATGTTGAAGCTTCTTGATGTGTTGTAACCATGACAACATGACAGGGCTCCTTGGGGTTGTTATAGGGATCCCATGTGTAGTCCTTGCATTTGCATCTATCAACTGGTTGTCCTACAACAAGAGCGCAACAAAATGCAGGCTGAGAATACCTCGCCCATATGGTCTGCTCTAGAATACCGTCACTATCCCTTGGTCGACCCATTGGGGGTACCCTTATTCTATTCTGATAACAAATGATTTCCCCCGACAAACTACCCGAAAGGGCTGTGCATTCTAATGAGCCCCAGTCATCAGTGACATTCTCCTCTCCCCACCCACAAGACGCCTTACCCGGTGGATAATCAACTCTCAAACCAACCCTTGTATCCTCTAGGATATTTCCATCACCATCAAATGCAGTGAGAATATATCCACCTACATCAGACCTTAGGACAGGGTTGATTTTAAGTTTGAGAAGAATGTTTTTGCTCTCAGTTTCATTTTGGAATGCGAGTTCTTGATTCTCGGGCAATGACAATGACTCTAGATTAGCTGAATCGTAAAACGGAGCTCTCATTCCATTTCTAAGAGTGACCCGTGCACATTCAGAAGGGTAACTGAAATTAAGTTCTATCTTTTCCCCTACAATGGCACTCACTCTTGTAATATCACCCTTGGTGAATGTAAGTGAGAAGAGAACAAAGATCACAGTGCTAATTTCAAACGAAACTCCTGAACGCTTGGCCATTTCGGGTAAAAGAGTTGACCCAGTAAAAGTGTTTCAATGAAAGACAAGGAAATGATACGAGACAAAACTATTTTCCTGCTTGGCAGTTGAAAGGCTTATCCGACTCTTTTTTTGTGGTGAACGTCATTAGATAGATGCTTCTTGGAACTGGGTCTGGTCACAACTTTCTTTTAATTGATCTTCACTGTTTGTTGTTTTTTTAATGAAAATATTCCAGTCGTATCCGATTTTCTCCATGCACTTGTTCTTAAATCGAGTTTCTCAAAATATCTGAGAAAATTGTTCAACAAAATTATCTTTGTCCGCAGAAGTTACTTTATGTTATTCCTGTTTGAAGAATCCATCTTATTCAACTGCCACTCATTGCTCTCAGGTATTCTGAAAAAGGGGAGTAAAATACATTTTAAGAAATCAGATAGAACGCAACAACTAAGGAAAATTGTGTAATGGTCCCCTTGTTACTTGTTTTAATTGATTGATTTTAGTATTCAAGTACATAAGTACATTTGAAGAGCTTGCAACCATAAGGCGCTAAATCCATTCCGGTTAATTTCGAGAAAATCAGTGTTTTTTAATTAGACATATTTGTCTCTGTTTATGCATCAAATCTATACTACATGTGGAAGAGCTACCACTATAGGTCATACAAATGCAAGTTAAAAAAATCAAGCGTACAGCATGTATTTTATATAATTTTTCGTATTTCATTTTTTTTTCGGATTTAGCGCCTTTTGGCAGAAATCATGGATAGAGCGCCTTTTGGCAGAAAACTTTTTACAGTAAATATTGAGTGTTCACTGACATTAGTATATAGAAGGATGTCATTTGTGTGCAAATATGCTACAGAATTGTATATTAGCTCTACTTAACTGTACTTGAAGCATAGTGCCCCCCCCCCACACACACACACAAAACACATCATCATCATCAATGTGCTTTATTTTTCTGTCTTTTCCTGGGGATATTTTATATATCAGCAAGCTCAAGTCTTTCATCCATGAAAAAATCGCCAGAAAATGAGCTATTTCTAAAAGGCGTGAATAGTACAGACGAATCTAGGCAGTCTGCCTGTGCTATGCTCTTTGTGTCCTGCTCTCTGATTGGTCAAATTTCCACAAGCTGGCAGGATTGGGCCAATCAGAGTAAAGAATAGAAAGATGGATATATAATTATAGCGCCTGTTGGTTGAAATCTAAAATGGATTTAGCGCCTTTTGTTTGAAAGTATAAATTTCATACCGATATTTTCATATTTTCCTGAAACAATTCTGAGGGAAAATTTAGTGATTTAGATACACATGAGAGAGGTCTATTCAGATCGTGTAAAACATGCAATTTGGTAAAAAGTGGATTTAGCGCCTTTTGGTTCCAAGCTCTTCATGTACATCATTGAATATACCAGAGAAAGGCCCACCTTGACAGAGTAACCCATGAAAGCTAATATTAATGCATAGGTTTATTATATGTGTATAATGAAAATTAACAACATTTTATCCAAATACCTAAATTTATTAAATTATTACACAGTTTTGAGATTCCCATGCAGGCAACAAGTGTGAGAGCGCAAAGCGGCTGATCTTTAGAAATTTTAGCATATTAAACAATACAAAATATCTATTTATAATATAATGCAATTTACACTATGTATTAGGAGCCAATAGATATTTTATTACAGGAAAATTTTCCTATTTCTCTCTTTTGCTTTTTTGACCCTCTATTTTTATTTTGCGCTACTTCAAGCACTGCCCGAGGTACGTGCTTTTTTGCCCACCCCCCAAAAATGGACACGCCACTGATTGTACATTCAGTAGGCAAGCAAACAATCGTTAAAACCAAATAATTTATTTTCTTAATGTGAAACGTACCAAGAGCTTTTTGAAAATGGACTGTACCTGTGGTCATTCTGGTTGCAATCCATCCTTCATGTGAAAAGTGATGTCCAAGTTCTACTTAGAAAAAAATTCAAACAAGGCGTAGTCCAACATTGATACTTCCTTGTCCGTCATGCGAAGCCAACGTGAGAAAAAAATGTGGAGTAGAATTTTGACTGAAATGCAGATATGAACAAAATGCTTGCTCACTTTTGTCAGAGACACTATAATACACAAGTCACGTGGTTTGCTCTTTCCCCCTACCAGCAACTATAAATATTTTTCCTACTTTTCATTAATGTACACAGTTAGGTTATGATAATGTACTGAGGGAACTTTTTAACCCACAAGCTTCTGTTTTTTTTAGTTCCCCCTTTTTTCCTTATCTATTATGTTACTGTACATGAAATGTATTTGTAATTGTATTTGATGTAAATTGTTAATGATTTGGAAAAATAAAACAATTGAATTGAATTGAATTGAAATGATGATGACGTCAAGTCTAATACTCTTCAAACTCCTGTATCTTATAACACAGTGCTTAGTGAAGACGCGAGTGACAGTTTTTTCCGCTCAGTTGTCATTCATTTATTTATTAATTTATTATTATTATTATCATCATTATTAAATTCATGGACAATTTTTACCCCGCAAACTATGCAATCAGCTTCTTCTACATCAATGGTCAGATCGGTTACATTCATTCTTTTGGGAAAGACTTTGTGGTAAATTTTGCAAGGTATTTTGAATTTTGACCTGGTCAGAATGGCACACGTCTTTTCCCTTTGCCAAATATCCAGCTTACAGCGTTGTGGACTTGATTATTTCCCACTTACATGATCTATGTTGCATCTCAGTACAGGGTAATCGTATGAATAATAATAATAATCGTACTGTATTATCTTTGATTCCATCATGAAAGCAAAATATGTACATTGTTTGGAAGGAGTGCAAAACACAATTCAAGTCTATTGTAGATTAATTGAGTTTTTTTCCATGATTGGTTGTGGTTTCATGCACATTTTTGTAATGATAACCGATACTGTGCCATTAAAGCACTGTTGTTCAGACCCTGCAAGTATATCCCATACATTATTCTGCCTGGCATTCTTAGAGTTAAATTCTTAGGGGATTCCCCTTTTGATTATGTGGCGCCTGTTTTTGACATCGCTTCAAATACTGAAGGGCATACCATTGTGCGTGTGTGAACTCCATGAACTATATATCCTCTTTGTTATTCAGTTTGTGACAAAATAGAATTCACGAAGGAAAACAGGTTTTGTGTTTCTTTACAACTAAAAACAAAGTATTGAACTCTATGATTTCGAAAGAAATAATGTCGTTATAAGTGGAATGAAATGTAGAGAAGGATCAATTAAACACCTGATGGTTTTACATTCTGTATGCTCAACCAAAGGCATAGATACCATTAGAAATAAGAACATTTGAGTGATATACAATTTTAAATTCTGGCTATGGTACGGTAAAGTAGAATTTCCTGGCTTTTAACCAGAGAGAAACCTTTCAACAATTTGGAAGTTAGAGCCAGTATAATTATGAAAATACATTAACGTTTGACAGTAACCAAGATAAAGGTTATTATTTTATAGGTCTATTTTCTCAATCAATAAGTGTGTCTGTATATGTGTGTGTGTGTGTGTTTGTGAGGGGGTCTATGGCTCATAAGCTTTCCGTTGATATATAAATCATCTATTTAATTGGTCACTTTCCGACAGGGTCTTAAGATTTATTTACAATTATAACGTTTTTTTTAAATAATACAATTATTTAGGAACCTCAAAACAGTTGAATAGAGGTATGAACTGCGTATTCCAAAGGGGTGTGGCGTTGACGTAAACAATTGAAGAAAAAAAACTCCAACCCCCCCCCCCCTGCCGATTGTGGGGTGGAGTTTCTCGAATTAGTTTTGTTTATAAGCCTTTTGATTGAATGAATGATAACAATTAAAATTAAAATGACAAAAATCGGATGTTTTCGTAACTCGTGCATCTTATTTTACTCTCTAAGAGTTTCTGAGATGAACAAAGCATAGGGCAGACATTTAAGTATAAATTGGGACATTTATATTCTATCAAAATGAACTTAGGTAGCGAAAGGACCCGTGGTTGCGTTGGAAATGTGTACCATTATGCTTAAAAAAGGGAAACTATTAGAGACTGCAAAAATTCCGTCCCACACTCCTGTGCCTTATATTGTGGTGGTGGTAATAACGGCGGCTGCCTGACATGCATTTGGACGGAGCCAGAGTGCTTTTCAATACAAAATATAACCCTCACCTTACCCCCGCCACACACACATACACGCACACGCACACATACGTACACACATACATAGGTGATTTCAGTTTTGAATGGGGGCTAGCTCTTGCTACTTTTAAGTCTTGATATTCCCCTTCTATTGTCAATTCTGCAGATAATAGCAAGGAAATCACATCAATAATTATCGACCTGGTCTCCTTGTATGTTTGTAAACGGATAAAAAAGTGATGAGATGAACATCGCTGTTGCTTCTTCTGCCCAAGTTCAGAGTTTAGTATGTATAAATATGTGAGAGGAAAACAGAATGTACTAGTAGAGTTTGGGGTTGAAAAGGGCCCTTATGCTGGAGAGTACAAAGGATGCTCGAAAGTCTGGAAATG